>KZ111242.1:1127128-1312638 GCA_002120335.1 Hypoxylon sp. EC38
ATTTTATTTTATTTTATTTTTTTTTTTTTTTACCCTTATAACACCTGCCACACCTGCCACACCTACCACACCTACCACACCTACCACACCTACCCACAGCTCCTGCCACAGCTCCTGCCACAGCTCCTGCCACAGCTCCTACCGCACTACCACATCTCGAAATTTTCAAAGTAATCGACACCTAAGATTTCTACGATAGGAAATTCTTAATAAGCTTCTTCAATTCGACACAATAGCCCTCGTAAAACTCGGATATACGATTCCTTAGAGTCTATCACTTTAACAAACCCTCGATCAGATCTGGGCGCTCGGCACCAAGTTCCATCCTCTGCATGACCTTTTACCTCACAAGCTGTCTATGCGCCTCACGGGATCTCCATATCCCGCTCTGGACGACCCAAGTAACAAGTTGTGTTCCTCCAATGGCGGTGATGGCCTGCATATAGCTACCGCTCTTGATAGCCCTAGTGATCAATCTAACCCAGGGATTATAATCACCTTTCTCGAGACACCTAAAGCTACTTCCCAGCGCGAGATCGCCAATGATGTCGAAGGTTGTCCAGTTTAGCCACTATCTCATATTGAGGGCTTTTATTCCCCCCTCTGAATGCTCCCGAAGGCGCCGGACCAGCAGATCGACGTATGCGCCGATGATGGGCTCTTGCGCTCTCATGCTACGGTCGGAAAGCCATGGGCAAGTTGTCGACGAAGAAGCGCGTGGTCGTCACGCGAGCACGAGAATATGTTCACGGGCGTGCTTTTGATCGGGCGGTAAAACCTTTCGTCCTTCGGGAACTCCTCCTGGCCTTGCGGCTTGTGGCCGTAGATATCCTTCCAAGCTTGCGGGTCGCAGAATGCCAGCTCGTCGGGCGTGATACGTACTACGGGCCCGTATCTAGCGTGGAGATCCGTGGCATGAAATGGCAACTCGCCACGCAGGAGATACACTGTGCGAGGGAGTATGGAGATGCGGTGGAGTATTGGACCTGGATATCATGCCAAGGGGTGGAAGAAGAGGTTGTATACTGCTGTGAAAACATGGTAACCGATAATCTGACACGCACGTTAGTAAAGCAGATGTTCAGGTATTTGACTACAGATTATACAACACTAGAAGAGTGACCATCAAGGCCAATCCAGAAGCACTCAAGTAGCCCCCGTAGAGAGGCGACATCATTTCTACCTTTTCTACCAGGTGTTAGTGTTAGCAGGCAAGACTGGATATCTTGCCCCTAAGTAGGATGGTAGAGGTACGGCCATTGTGATTGGGGCATGTCCGGCTTTTAGATGAAATTCTTAAGGCCGGAGAGTACGATCGGACTTTCATCTCGAGGGAATTTGACCGGTCAGTGGTGTTGCGGGGCCGGAGTGGGAGTGTTGATATAAACGCCGTGACTGCGCCACAGTACGCCACCTCCTTTTCTTTCAGCCACAAAAATACATGCATAAGATAGGAGCTTACGAGCCAGTAATACAGTATTAACAGTCCAGGGAGAACTCTCTTAAAAACGTATCGTCACTTCTAGGGGCAAGTTGTTGGGCCTCATGAGTCGGCATTTCGAAATACTTGGATAACAAGCACATAGGTATCTCTCAATAGGTATCTTAAGTACTTGGCTAGCATAAATATTTGATATGCTAGTAAGGCGGGTTTGGGCGTCGTTACAGGAACGTTAGCAAATAGGTATAATGGAAATAGGTAGGTACGTTTGCATTTGAGAAGAACTTTTAGAATAAGGACACACTGCCACCGGCTCCCTCGCCTCGCCCTCAAGAAGGGGCACGGCACTTAGACACCCCTCAGCTAGCCCGGATACAAGTGGCCCACCTTAAGACCGCCTTACAGCGAGCGTATCCTCCCTGAAAAGCCACTCCAATAGATTGGAGGCGAGAGGGTTTCACGTCGGGCTGCGTTGGATTTGGCTTTGGACTGGCCTGGGTTGATGAAGCCAATGTTTTATCCTGATTCACTATCTCCTCTTCTGCTGACTGTCCAGAAGACTCAGTCGTATTTTGTCCCTCAAGTCCCGTCCCTTCTGATGCTCCAACAGTCACCGTAGTATTGTTTAAGTCATCGCGTCTTGGATTCCTCCTTAGATTCACTTCCTCCAGTATCTTTCTTTGGAACTCGATCGGCCTTTCATCCTGGGTTTGTCCAAGTGGACCCTGTTTTTGTAAGCTCCTACTATAGGACGTCTATGTGGAAAGCGACATACCCGTAAGTGCCCAACTATACTACGTTTCTCGTCGAAGACGGCAAGGGTTGAGCTGGCATTGCTATCCCGAGGCTTATTAAGAGCCTTTTTATAATCGTCGCATATGGCTTTTAAGCGATTGTGAAATGTCTTGATCCTCCATCGATCCTGATGGTTCGGCTGAAGGAGTCCATTTTCGATGATGTCCAAGAAACCTTTTATGGCGGTCGGGCAGGTATCCTCAGTTCGGAGCTTATGAATCCACTGAATACCTAATAAGAACACGAATCATGAAATCTGGGGATATGATAACCACGTAAGTAACAAAATACTCACATTCTTCACCGATGGCTTCACAACCGGAACACCGTCATGAATATTAAAGAACTTGTCTTCTGGAACATTATGATTCGAAATATCCTCTGTTAGCCGTGCCTGGTTGAATATAGATCGTGTGTTACTATATCCGATGAGAAGCCAGGAGACGAACTCGAGGAAAACACATCCTAAGCTCCACATATCATACGCTTGGGAGATGAATGATTTCATGTCGAGCTCAGGCGGTCGGTAGGTACGAGAAAAGCCACTGACTCTTTCAGCAGCGATTTTCGAAACGGAGAGCGCAGAATGGAAGCGAGTTAATCCGAAGTCGGTGATAACAAGTCGATAATTGCCTCCTCGTATAGAAAAGCAAAGGATATTCTCAGGCTTGATATCGCCATGTCTCCCTCTATTCCTCTTGTCGTCAGAGGGAAGCTGTTCATCGGTGCGGACCTGATCGTCAGCCCACGAAGAGTCATGGTGAATCTTCCAGAGCCCTTCAGTTATCCCTAAGCATTGATCAAGAACCCATTCAACAAGCTGTGGTGTCATCAGCGGAATATCCTCTTTCTCCCAGAGATCCACCAGGTTCCCGCGTGCCAGTGGAAATACTAAATAATACTTATCACCATGCTGCATTGTCATAAGTAGTCGAATCAGGTGTTTATGCCCTGATCTTTGCCCACTAAATCGCCCCAGGGCTCGTATCTCGTCTGTATACCATTTGAAGTTTGCAGAGATTTCCTTGATTGCGAACTCGGATTCTCCATCCAATAGTTCCTAGGTGAACCCAATTAGCTCCGTTTTACACTTTCACAGTTGTACATGCCTACCTTAGGTAGACATTTAGGTAGGATTTGATATATAACTCACATAGTTATGATGAGCTGGATGGATCTTAACCCTTCGAACCGTCCCATATCCACCGACTTTTGGCTCATACCAATCGGTAAAGGGGAGCAGGATATGTGGGTCATCAAACTTGTAGAAACGTACGGGGCCTGGGCTCATGTCGAAGAATGGGATGAGATATCGGTACTGTCCAAAACAGAAGTGATCGAGGTCAATACCGTCAGAGAGATAATTCATAGTTGGACTACTCTCCGTGTCACCCTTCTTGTGGAACAGAACTCTCCTTCCGAGGTTTGGAGACCAAAAGCGTCTCAAGGGCAAGTCGGTATCATGTATACCGTTTCCTATAAAGGATTCGAGTGACTCTATTCTGCCGGTATATATGAGTGTAGCCAGTATCATGAGCCGGCTGTGCTCTGACTTTTCATGGCCCATCTCATCGACCATTTGGTCTACTGAAATCTCATCCCCACGGAAAATTTCTTCGAATGCGCGTTTTACGATGGGCTTTCGGAGGAGGAGGAGGAGTTTATCCAAAGGGAGGAAGTAAACGCGCCTGTTGCTTCCGCAATACCCACATTCAAGCCCCTTTTCCAGTATATCTTGAAGATATTTAATACAGGATGCCCTGTCTGACCAGTGGCTGTGAAAATCGTCCAAGTCGTCTGCGTTGGAGCTCGAATCGGATTGGGGCAGGCCAGAAGACTCACGAATGTCGAACGATAGACACTTAGAACTAGCTTCCATATCTAAATCTGTTTCGTGAAGTGGTCAGATGCTTTATTTGAAATTTCGGTTGGTATTTATAATCAAACTTGGCTAACCTTTCATGTATTTCCGCCATGCACATCTAAGTCCATAATCTTGGACGATCTCAATTCCTGCTACTTGTTGAGCCGACGTCCTTAGTAAATATGATTAGATATGCTTACGCATTCCTTACCTTCCACCATAGACTGCGCATCCTCGCTTTTCCATGGGATAGACATTCTCTGCGGAGCTAGTAAAAGGTCTCGATACTCAACTGCTCAGAAAGATAAATTTCCTGGTTACCCAGGTAGCGATTAATTGCTAGTTCTTGTGTGAGATGGAGTGAAAGATCTGCAGTAATCCAAGCTCTAGTACTGAATCGTGACTGTCGGCATTATCAGGTATCGACTTAATCCTAGGTTAAGCCTCGTGGATGATGGGGTGTACTTAAGAGTTTCAGTATACATCTTAGGAGCCACAGTTAGGGTATTAATATAAATTCGTCAGCATTTCCTCAGCTCAGAGACGAAAAACCTTTCCCCGGGGTCAAGTGATAGTAAGCATCCCAAAGCACGCAAAGTGCATTTTTGAGATGGAAGGAAGGGCGACGTGCGATCAGCTGAATCAAGTTCATCTCGGTAGGATGAAGGAGAGGCTCAAAATGGGACCTCTTGTATGCCTAAACAGACAGAAGGAATAGCTCGGCGACAGCGAGGACAGGGGGAAGACAATCAAGCGTACACACCATGTTTTCGTGTAACATCTGAGACGGTGAGCGAGTATAAGAGACCTAATGGTGGCTTAGAAATATAAGTTAGGTATACAATATAAAAGGAGACTGATTGTAAGTGTGTATATGTATCGTCGCACATAGCCTCGTATAAAATGACCAGGGAGTAACGGAGAAAAGGAGGATACACTCCGCAGCTAAGACCCTTGATCTCAGGTCTTACTGATATGCAGGACCATGCTTCTTTTAGCTGAGCCGTTAGGAACTTCCTCCGTAATTTCGGTGAAGCACGGACAGTTTATAGAACTTAATGGAAATTAATGAGAAGTAGGCAAATACTTCAGATAGTATCCCATAGAGGAGGCTCATCGGGGCGGGGAATCTTAGTAGGCACGGTGTGTATGTTCGCAACATCGAGCGAGCACATCTATGCCACGCACACCTAAGTATCTACCTTAGGTACCCAATTTAGAAAGTGTCGATGTCGCTATGCATTACCGAAGGAGGTCAGACAAAAATGATCATGGCCGGCAGGTATAACCGAACACCTAGGTACGTTTCTCATGGGACCAGGCCTTGTCTACAATCAAGCATATCCGTAAATATCCGGTATCTTCACAGGCTGAGCAAAGAGTAGTTTTACTGATTGTGTCTTATGTCCATCGGAAAGATCCTGATATAAATGCTCTTGCTAGTGGGATATCACGTGATACCTCAGGGGCTTTAGGAGAGTCACATGACTCTTCTCTCGTCTTTCTTCTTATTACATGATTTATAATCATGGGATGGATTATTAATAGTTTAAATAGCATGAGTCCTTGGATGGTGTCAAAATGATAAAGTTGACAATTACTGCATGAGAGATTACGGCTGATTATTAACATGAGGTTAGCACACAATTGAATACCATCTTAGATACTTATCGAATATCTGACTCATCGTGGATGTGTCATGTATCATGTAGCCTCGCCTGTGAGTTTCGATAAATGTGCCTCGCCAGTCCGCTTCATGCAGTTCTTCCCAATGTAGTAACTCCATCATGCTCTTGTCAGCTGAGTTTTTGCACATGTACTCCGAAGTGATACCATTGGCCATATGTATAAATCCCTACACCAAATGGAAATACCCAGCCCCGATTAGTGAAACTGTGCCATCAGAAGAATTTTATGGGTTGCCTTTTCTAAATCAGTCCAACATTTTTTGTATTAAACATCCGGTGCCCGTTCTAATAATGTGCGATCCCGGACCGTTCTCCAAGGCATCTCGTAGCTGTCTAATCAAATTTTCACCAGTGTCCACTTCACTACAACCATTTAGATCGATGGAACCAGCTTCGCAGAATTTACCCGCAGCTAAGGCGGACGATAAGGCAGATATAACGGTTGTCCAATTACACTCTCATCACTTTGAAAACCCCCAAGAGCTATCTAGTGTGCTAAAGACATTTTGGGACGATGATAAATTCAGCGTTGAGATGCAGAACGACATATATATCATTCGCGTCTCCGGTCCCCCCGTCGAAAATAAGAACACAAAAGTCGAAGGCGCACATGAGTAAGTCAGTGAAACATAGTGCATTAGTATTATAATATTAATGGACTGTATTTTCCAGCAAGATAGCCAGTGTTCTCGAGACAGCCAAAATAAAGTATCATGGGAAGGGGATCGGAGATGATGGGAAATAGTGGCAAATGGTACACGTTCAGGTACAATATTATTGGATGTACGTCAGCATTCATATCGAAATGAGAAACATAACCAAAAGGGCGGTGACAGTGGAAGAGGGGAAGGGACTTTACGGGCGAATAAGCCCTCGGGGATCTTTCTAGTGGTGATTGTCAGGATAATTAGATGTGGGCAGGTAGGCAGGCTTTGCGAGCCTACCTTTTAACATTACCCAAACGTACCAGTTTATTGGTTTAGATAAGCACAGCCTACATACGTTAGGCTTTTAGGCATACATTAGGCACATAATTCTCAAATACTTGATGGCTTGTGCTATCCACCTATGCACGACAAAGCCAGATATTGGCCGGATATTGGCCGGATATGCAACAATATTACAGCATCAGACTGCAGATATATTAGCTTAAATAGTCGGCCTAACATCTCTAGAGTAGGTACTTACATGATTTTGGATGACTTTTCCAAATTATCATTCTATTCAGAGTTATTCTTCAAGTTTATTGTAAAATTGATAAGGCGCGGAGCCATATACGAGCCTAAGGTCTCTACCTACAAGATATTAAAGACTCGCAAAATATTCCCTACCGACATCCCAAAAACCAGATCATGTTCTCAACTCCTGGGTCAGATTATCTCAAGAAAGAAATCGAGAAAAATCTTGTCAATTGTGTTGAACTGGTGGGGACGCGCAAGTTTCTACCGGAGAACCGTATTGCGCCGCTAATGACAAGGCAAAACATTGAAATAGAACTTACTACATATAATGTACCCCTTACAGGTGATCTTCTGGATTTTATTCAGGGTCGAGCAACTAGAGTATTCCTGATTTTGGTCTACATTCGAAAAGTAGGCCTAATACTCGATTTTATACAACACGGTTTCTACGATGAACACTTACCAATTACCACGGAGTTGTGCGAAAGTTCGGAGAACGGTCAAATCGTCCATTCCATAGATGAAGATCACTGTCAACTACCTTCTCAGCATTGGGAATTTTTCTCTCGTTGGGAATCTTTCGCAGTGGAATACTTTCCTGATAAACAATGGATCTTCCTCGCGCCGGTCTTCCGAACCCAGAAATTTTATCAACGTCTTGATAACTACCGTCCACTCCCCTTCATTGATGCACATGAATCTTCAGAAGGACGATTCAGCATAGTTCACCAAGTTAGCATTCCCGAGATGCATCTCGGTTATGAAGGAGATAGGAACGTTGTAATTGCGATGAAGATGTTCCACATCCATAACGAGGGATTCTTTCAAAAAGAAGTTGAGCTATTGGAAAAGATTCATGATCTGAACCATGACCACCTCATTAAGCCGCTTGCTGCATTTGACAATGGGTCCCTTCGGTGCGTTTTATTCCCGTGGTGTGACGGAGGTATGTGTTCTAAACTGTCGAATTAAGAAAATATCTAATCAGCATAACTTTCTCCTTAGGAAATCTTCAAGATTATTGGAAAAAGCCTCGTGAACGCCCTGACGCTGATTCCATATCTTGGACAATGCAGCAGATGGCGGGCCTCTGTGAGTGTCTTAAATGGCTCTGGGATCGCAATTTCCGACATGGAGACCTCAAGCCTGCAAACATCCTACACAAGGGCGGAAGAGGCGACTTTTTAATAGCGGATGTTGGAATATCCAGGATTCATGTCGAAGTAACTGAGGAGCGCAATACGAGCACATCCACAATACACGCGTCATTTCGTTACGAATCCCCAGAGTATAGAACAAACCATGAAAATCACACCGCTTTATCCCGAGACTCCGACATTTGGTCAATGGGAGTTGTGCTCTTGGAATGGTTATTGTGGCTTTTGGAATACCCTGATGGTCTAAAAATTATCAAGAATGATGAGAGGTACTGGCAAAAAGACGAACAAGGACCGCCTCGGGTGAATCCAAAATGTCGAAACGTAATGCAAGAAATGAACGACATGATCAGTGCCAATACTACGGATCATTGTTTCAAGCACCTCTTAGACTTGATTCAAAGCAGGCTATTGGTCGTTCAACTAGCTAGGGAAGGCGAATCTCTTGAATCCGGTCGCGCAAAAGCCACCGAGCTTTCAAAGCGGATGAGTGAAATTCAGGCCAATTACTCATACAGTCGCGAACCCATTTCGTGGGAAAGAGTGGGCATAGCCCAGGGGGTTCCGATGATATCCTACTCAATCGGTGGCAATAGTTCGACTATGGACGATAGCTTGACAAGTGCGCAGTATGCACCACAGCGTCCTGATAGATATGACGAGGTACGTGAACTGCGTGCCAGTATGAGAAATTCCCACTAATGAAGTAGCTAGGCAAACAGGTAGATGATGTTTGGAAGTCTCGGCCAGATAATGACTTTGGGCGCCGAATCCTAAATGAAATTGGGTGGGATTTCCAGAATACAGTATCCTCGAGAGTTACCTTATGTAGCTCTTGCGAAATAGTTGATGCATTGCTTTCCGGCCCCCAAGTTCCGTACAACATGTTGAGTCTCGTGGCTAAGTCGAGGGGGTGCAACTTATGCGCATTGATCAGGCAATGCCTTCTAGATGCTGGAGTTGAGAGGACCGGGGCTGGAACACTCATTCACGACCATTCGACAATAATAGATGAGTTTACTGGTACCCCTCTCATCTCCATCTACCGAGATATTGGTAAGCTCCTTCAGTCTCACCAACTCATTATATTAGTCTCAATTTAACTGTTAACGCAGAACCCAAACTCGACACGAGATATTCTGCCCAATTAGGCTTCCCACAACTCCCTAAGCCTGGAAGCTCGGAACAGTTGAAGTTGATACAGGTGTGGTTATCAAACTGCGACCAGGCCCACGAATGTAAACCTCCTCCATCGCCTACTGGCGAGTCAAGGATGCCTACGAGGCTTTTAGATGTTGGGACAAGTAGTAGTCCTGCCATACGCTTGATCACTACTAATGGTCAACCAGACTCTGCTTATGTAGCCCTTAGTCATTGCTGGGGTGACATTCCAGAAAATTTACGATTCTTCACAAATCGTGACAACATCCGAAGTCACGAGGAAGGCATCGATTTCAACATATTACCAAAAACCTTTCAGGATGCTATAACCGTAACACGGAGAATAGAAATACGATACCTCTGGATTGACTCCTTATGTATCATACAGCAAGACAAGGAAGATTGGGGAGTCAACGCAGGGAAAATGGAGACAGTCTTCAGTTCTGCGTACTGCACAATCGCCGCCAGCTCCGCAAGCTCGTACTTAGAAGGCTTTATTCATCCCCGAGCGGATAGACCATGCGTGAAGATTAAGAAGGACAATAGGAAAATGTACCTTTGCAAGTACATTGACAACTTCAACCAAGACGTTGAACAAGCTGTACTGAACAAACGTGGGTGGGTGTTGCAGGAGAGAGCATTATCACGAAGAACGATTCATTTCACTTCGAATCAGGTGTATATGGAATGCGGGGATGGAGTTCAATGTGAGACTCTGGCTAAACTGCACAAGTTAGTTTTGCCTCTACGCAATCCAAATTATCGACGTAGTCGCTGACATTTTCTTCGACTTTCTAGCTCCAAGGCCGAGTTCCTCGGGGATCCCAACTTCCCCAAATCCGCACTTCAGTACTTCCGTGATGGCAGAATTGTTTTGTTCCAAGCACTCTATGAGATGTACTCAAAGCTTGCCTTCACTGTGCCAACGGATCGATCCGTAGGAATCATCGGTCTAGAAAGGCGATTAGCCAAAACGTTCCAAACTCGCAGCGATTACGGAGTTTTGGAGTGCTACCCGGGCCGCAGCTTAATATGGAAGCGAGCGTGTCCAGGTAAATTGAAACGTATCAAATATGGAGATGATTGTACCGTCCCATCGTGGTCATGGATGGCCTACAGTGGAGAAATATCATACGTCTCCGCACCCTTTGGCGGAGTGTCTTGGGACAAAGAGCAACTTCATATTCCCTTTGGGAAGGATGGTCGGCTGCGAAACACGACGCAAACGCTCACGGGCAAACCAGAGCCTATGATCAGAGCTCCCGTTACGAACATCAATATGAATACTCACGGTGACGAGATTCTACAGCGGCTAGTTTTCGATGAGGTAACAGTTAGTGATCCAAACGCTTTACGCTGTGTCGTCCTCGGAAATGACAAAGAAGGTGATCAAGAGACGAGACGCTATTATGTCATTGCAATCCAATCCTGTGGTGAAGCATGCTCTAAGAATGTCTATAAGCGGGTTGGTGCAGGGTCTCTTCTAGAAAGGCACATATCCTCCGTTCCGGATGAATACCTCATAAGCATCCGATGAGAATTCGACCAAGAAGAACGAGCGACTTCGAACTAAAAGGTATTTATTGGCTCTCTTACGCTAAATAGAATTGACGGAAATATTCATTTTGAAAGGGAAATATGAGTCGTCATACTAGTAAGAGGGAAGGAACACTTAGCTGTTGAGCCAAGTTCCCAACCAATTCAAGGGTTCTATTTCTTAGCATCTATTCTCTTTACTCTTATTTAATTCCCCATACTACAACTACTTGACGATATACAATTGTAAATTGAAACTTAGCCATACGAGAATATGGTCAGGCTATCACATAAAACTCGGGAGATATCATTTCCATAGGTACCTGGTACTTTCGATGCTAGACGACCCTGGCATACATGTCGAATAAACATAATAACATATAAAGTCACACATACACTTCGACAGCAACTAAGAAGATGTTAATGGTAGCTTCATTTCAACTGTCACAGCCTAATCTTGATCAGCCCCTATCATATTCACTGATAGACCCACCCCCCTTTCGTTCTCTCTCTACCACCAAGTATTTCTAGAGACAAGTACTTATGTGTCTCCTATCAATGAACGTAATTCCATGATCCTAATTATATCCCAAACTTCAAAAAGTCCCAACACGCTGGCTAATACACTATGGAATCCGCAACAATCATATTTAATACACAACCCCCTTTTAACCCCATACCTACCTACCTCCTACTGTAGGTAAACAACCCCTAAAACCTCGCCTCAACCTTCTTCTCCGTATCCTGCAACGCCCACTCACTAAACGCCTTCTTACTAAACACGCTCCTACACTGCTGCGCCGTAAACCCCTTCGCCTCAACCGCCGGATTATACCCCAGCCCATTCCTCTCCCCCACCTTCGCCGAATCTACTTCCGGCGCCACCCCCTTATCCGGCCGACAATACACCGTAACGACAGCCGCACCGCCCAGGCCCAAGTTATGCTGCAGCGCGTACCTCGTCCCGGGCACCTTCCTATTATTCGCCCAGCCCCTCAAATGCCAGACGAGCTCGGCGCACTGCGCGACGCCCGTGGCGCCCAGCGGATGCCCCTTACTAATGAGGCCGCCGGACGGATTAACAACATACTTCCCGCCGTACGTGATATCGCCTCTTCGCACCATCTCATGCGCCTTTCCGGCCTCGCACAATCCCAGCGCGTCCAGCGTCACCATCTCGTTCGCCGAGAAGCAGTCGTGCAGCTCGACGACCTGGACGTCCGCGGGACTAACCCGGGCCTCGGCGAGCGCGACCTGCGCCGCGCGCCGGCTCATGTCGAAGCCGATCAGGTCGACGGCGCTGCGCGAGAATAGCTGCGGCGAGTCCGTCGCCATGCACTGGCCCGCGATCAGCACGGCCTGGTCCTTGAGGTGCGGGCGCGCGTCCAGGAAGGCGTGGGAGACGAGGACGGCGGCGGCGCCGCCGTCGGACGTGGGGCAGCACTGCAGCTTGGTTAGAGGGGAGTGGATCATGGGCGCTTTGAGGATCTGGTCTAGCGTGTAGACGTCCTGGAATTGCGAGTATGGGTTCTTGACGGAGTGGGCGTGGTTCACCCGGGCTATCTCTGCGAAGTCTTCGAGCTTGGCGCCGAATCTGGGGGATGGTTAGTTGGTAAGTCCTAAGGTTAGAATTCCTCGAGTATTAGGAAGGGAGGTGGATAGGTGCATGCGTACTTCTCCATGTACTCCCTCCCGGCATTGCCGAACATCTGCGCGGCGCCAGGAGCATTCGTGTAGCCGCGAGTCTCGGCCATCATCTTGCCCGAGGTGCCAGTGGGGTTCTCTCTGTCATTGAAGAAAGACTGCAGGCTGCCGCGCATCATCTTCTCAAAGCCAATGACGAGAATACAATCGGCGCCTCCATGGGCGATAGTATTCCGAGCCATGAACAAGCCGGTGGACCCCGTCGAGCAATTGTTATTGACATTGACGATGGGGATCTGGGTCATGCCGAACTGGTAGAAGACGCGCTGACCGCAGGTGGAGTCCCCGTAGCAGTAACATGCAATGCCCTGCTCGACGTCGTCGTAGGTGATGTGCGCGTCGAGCATGGCCTTGACGCCGGCTTCGAAGCCGAGCTCCGTGTAGTCGACCTTACCGCGGGGCTTGATGAACTTGGTCATGCCCACGCCTAGGACGTACACGGGTTGCTTCTGTTTGGCCGGCATCTTGAATTGAGGCTATGCCTTCTAAGTTTACGGAGATATGTAGGTACGTATAGATATTTCAAAGTTCTACAAGGCTGAAGGTGGCTTTGAGAGTACCAGGACAAGATCAAGGGAATGTCTTGTCGGGTTGCACCCTAGAAGGTATTTGGATGATAGGTTCAACTAAAAGTTGTAATAAAAGTGTCATTGCAATCTGAGCACAGCCAATTCCTTTAACAACTTCGCCGCATGATCCGAGGTCCGCTATCACTCAACGGATCGTCCGTAGGCGATGCAAACAAGGGTGCGGAGAGAAGTGGAGATAGCAAGGTAATGGTTGACAAGGGGGAATCCTGTCTCCACGCGGGGCTCTAAGCCAGCCGAGGCAATAACTTTAATTGGCATAGTCCAATTGCAGGGGTTATATCTTTGTAATACATCAATGATGTATCGCGAGGCTTACATAATTCAACGGGGAAGTATTCCGTATTAGGTAATGCGTACAAGGGGTATATCAATAGTGTAAGAGCATTTCTCGATGAACCTCGACGTACAAGACTACCAAGAAGGGGTTTAATGGCGCGATTGATTGATACCTATTCACGAACAACCCGTAAATCACATTATCACAAAGTACCTACCTACAGTAAACGTAGAAGAATAAATATTCAATCTAAATAGATACAACAACGTGTGCGTTCACTCATAACAGGTAGGTAGGTATTCATACAAATTAATCGAACAGGCATATCTTCATCATTGCCCAACAATTCAGTTAGAAGTATAAGTCAAGCACTTTAGACCATGGCATGGCAAAACGACCTCTGCTTGCTTGAGCTCTCCCCTCTGCCACCAAACCAAGCCAAGCCATACCTAGTCAACGCTCATGGTCTACGGCACATCATCGAGGCCGCCTCTACGTATAATCTCCGCCAAGCATGCCAGTAGACGCCTTCATGGTGTCAAATATATACCGTACGCCCCAGTTCGCTGTTTCATCACCAGAACTCCGTCGCTGTTAATGGCAGTATTTGTCGTGATTTTCATCGTGGTAGATGTCCAAAGTCCTGGGGTAGGCGATTATTTCTAATGCAATTTCATACAGGCACCAGCGCCGAGTTGTTTGTCTGGTGTTGTGAGAGGACGCCCTAGACAGGCAGAGCTTTTCGTGTAGAGTATAATTATATGATACACTCAAAAATCCGAGGGTAGATGTGATAACAGTAATAGTGATGTATGTAGATATCATGTTGTGTAATAAATATGTGCGTAGAGGGTAGGTAGTTCGGTGGTCATATATCTCGATATATCAGGGTAGTCCGGACTGTAGAAGCGGGTTCCAAAACTCCGTATCCCACATAGCAGCGAATTCATCGGACACCTGGCTCATCAGACTCGCTTCCTCGATGGCAGGTTGCGGGAACACACATACCGTACTCGGCGTATCCGGGCCGGCCATAAAGGGCTGCATGGGGTTCACGAAGCCGGAGCTCGGTTGCATCGTATTCATCTGCACCGGAACGGAGCACGGCATGATCTGTCGATAAGAGTTTAGTATTAGGCTCCGAAGAGATATTTAGGTAGGAAGGATTTCTTACCGGCATCGACGCGATATTTTCTTGGTTAGTGTGTATAGCCTGCATGCCCGCGTCCAGAATGGCCTGCAGGCCGGCCTTAATAGCTTCCCGCTTCTGCTCCGGCGTTCCGCCCTGGGACGTATTGAAGACGACCGTAAGCGAGACTATATCCCTCAAGTCCGTTCCGATCTCCCGTATCCTCTGGTTCATAGTATCTAGCACCTTCTGCACTACGCTCTTTAACCGAGGCAGAGACAGCATGATCGAACTCTCAGATGCGATAGTGCATGATTCCTCCGCGGACTCCGATTTCACGTTTGACGACGTCGGCGACACGGAACCATGTGTAGACTGCTTCATGTAATAGCAGACGCTGAATGCGGCTTGAAGAATTTCCTGCTTGAGGACTAGCTGGTGCATGTGCCAAATGTGGTGATAATCGGGAGACTGAGGATCCAATTCATCCAAGTAACACAGGAGTATCATCGATGACCTTAAATATCCCGTCACGATTTGCTGAGGGACATCTGTGTCGCTCAAAGCGAAGGGCCTATATAACGCTAGTAGAGGCCGGCGACAGTTCATGTCCAAAACAACTCGCGTCATCCACCGCCGGCGAACTTCATGCATATCATTCGAGTGTGTTGGCGGGACGATGTATCTTACATCTTCGAAGACTCGTTCCAATTCATTGCCAAGCTCTAGGACTTGTGAGTAGTCCTGAAGAGTATCGGTACGGTTAATTATATCGACAATCCTAAAGCGCATCGACAGGGTACTGGCGGCAAACACCTGGACACGCGAATCCGTATCTTGATCGATCGGCTTTGATGGAGGTAACTGTTCTGTACCTGGGTGGATGTCCTCGTCATTGAGGTTTCTAGGCGGTTGGCAGGTGAAGTCGCCCTCGCGAATACAACACGGCAGGTTGCACTGCATGGACATGTGAACGTCAAGTTCGAGTATTGTGTACCACAACTTCCTCCTTTGTTCAGCCCAGAAGGGTGATATTTTCTGTGCGAATTCAGAAGGGTCCCGATGAAAGCCCATGGTCATCGCCATTCGTACGATGAGGCCGAGATGCGTCCATGATTCCTGATTCTGCGGGTTGATCATCCTTTGGGCCATAAGCTGGAGGATCTCGGCTTGGAGTGTACTAAATTCGACTAGTTGCTTGCCACGGAGACTGTCGAGCCATGTCCTGACAAGAGAACTGGCTGTCGGGATGTGAATTCCTTCTCGATCAGGATACTGCCCTTTGCCCGCCCCAACATATCGATAGCCCACACATAATATCGAGAGGAGTTGAGGTAGAAAGGCGTCGGGTTGAGTTTGACCCTCCCAGTACTGGTTGTACTGTCTCATAAAGGTGGGAATATGTAGAACGCGATAAATGGTCTCGGATCCATGCAGATAGACATCGAGGAGCGCGTCGCACACCGCCCTACTTGGTAGCACATCGGCCATACGCTTCTGAATCGGCGTCATCGAGTCCACGAACACCGTAATCGGAGCGGTGGCCTTGCGATGCTCGTCCTGAAGAGCCTTGTGGATCTTCTGGATGTTCATGAACATTTCCCTGATATCGCTGGACTTGTTCCTGGCGAACATGAAGTCTTTCGCCTCATCGAACTGTAGCCAGGTTAGTTAACGAATACGAGACTTCAATTGGAGCTTCATATCGAATGAGATGCAACTCACGAGGTTGACGAGAACGCGCGTGCTCATTTGGCCAAAGAAGCGCGTTCGTAAGCCTCCCTTCACCGTCAACCCGCGAATCGTGAGCGAAGACGCAGCGGGTCGTTGAGCCGGCGCACTGCTAGACTCTGCAATAGACGAGGTTCTCGATAGCAGTTGATGCTCTAGGCGTTCAAGACGATTGGCATGCTCCTCGAGCACGGCGGCGTAATTGGAACTGGTACTAGTATCGCGGTGGTTAGAGTCCTGGCTGGCAGCGGCGCGGTTCCGCTTAACAGTCCTCTCGGGCGTCTCGGCATCTGAGCCGTCGCTCAGGCTGACGACCTCGCCCTCGGCCGCGTAACGACATTGGCGCTGCGCCTTCTGGCACTGGGCGCACGGCGAGGCGCGGTCGCATCTCAGTTTCCTCTTCCGGCACTCGAGGCAGCTCTTGACGGGGCGCGGTCGCTTGACGCTCCGGGACGGCGCTACGAAGCTGTAGACGGGGCTCTTAGCGCTGCTGCTGTGGACCGACGCCGGCGACTTCCCGTTGTCCATTGGGGGGGGTTTCGTATTATGTTGTGCAACCAGGCGCAGCAGCGGTGTTCAACCAGGTAGCAGCCCAGATGACCCAGGTAGTTCCAGGTAGCCAGGTAACTAGGTAGCGCGGACTTGGGAACGATAAGCTAAGCGAGCCGGATCATGGAGGGGGAGCGAGGCCGGGCCAGCACCAGACCATGACGATCGAGCTGGTGGCGGTCAGTATGTCCAGATGCTGCTACCGAACGGAACATCTGAACTTGACCGACTACCTAAACTACCTACAAGCTCCGTCGGGGGATGTTTTACGCAATGAAATCGCGGGATTAGGCGGAGGATAATAATATTATTACGATGATGAGGGAAATTATTAAAAATAAAAATCCGAAGAGTCAGGTCTTAGTAGGATCCAAGCTAGCCAAGCCCATCATCAAACTACATCGCTAAGCCATGTCGGTGTTAGAACATGGAAAAGGGTCGGCCACTGTATGTATGTACGTATGGAGTCTTGGACCTTTCAGGGAATATTTTTTTTTTCAACAAGTTTCCACTTCCCTATCAACTGTAGTGTAGGAAATATGTTTTCTACATGCCCACCTAGGACAAGTCTAGAACTTCAACCGGACATATAAGCGTACCACGTGATTACATGTAGATCCTAGTCATCATTAGCTGTGTTTTAGCACTTTTGTTCCTCGTTTTCCTTGGGGCTGCTTGGGCTGGCTGTTTGGAGGGGAGGGTCCCTTTGGGGTTCTTGGGGGCGCCAAGAATTCTTCACGAGCGAAAGGAGCCAAAGAGGTCACAGAGGCCACAGAAGCCAAAGAATGACCCTTGTCACCCTTGCCGGCAGTCTCGCTAGGTCTCGGCCGGTTCGGGCGTAGTCTTAAAATGTGCACAAATGGGCTTAGAGGATTAGAGGAGGTGCCAAGGCTCATCATCATTTCCGAGGGTATGGGTCATGGCTCAAATGTTTTGATGATCATAGCGACCCCTACGCTGTTTCATGTTGCCTTGGAACGACAAATTAATGAGGTTGCAATATGCTTTGGCCGGCGTCCGCCCGCCGATGCGATGATGCATGCACAGATACTTAATAACTGCAACAACCTTGGAAGTGTATGTCGTCCGGTCGCCCGATCGCCCTGTGCACTCTCATCCGATCTAGTCAGTCGACCACTCTTGTAAAATCAAGAGGAAAGATGAACTGATAAATGGGCAAAGGATCTTAATTTGGTAGCATGGGATGACGCTACCATGACATCGAAACTGGATACTGCTGCCCTAATATCCCAACGTTGATTCATTATCATACGCATAGGATACCAAATCAGGAATGAAACAGGCGCGCGAATTGCGACGGAGAATAATGCTCCACGAGATGATTGTTTATCACGACAAGGCTTGGCCAGTAAGGCTAACAAGACCAAACTCAATCTTGTCGCCTCGTCTAGTCGGCATTTGAACCAGCTAAATACCCTCATACCGTAGTATCGGGTCCGTACACATTCTTAACTCTGGGTCGAATACGTCTTGGTATTGAATCATGAAAACCATGAATAGCTTAGTGTTTACCAAACAAGGAGAACAACCTTCGACTATCCTCCATCCGTCCTATCCGACCGTATGAACATTGGGACCGAGTACCAGATCTCGCCTCGTCCCAACAGCACATCACAAAGCTGGGGTAGCTTGAGGCATTGCTGGTGATGCCGCCTTTGCCGCAACCACGAGGGTAGTGGGTGCAGCTGCAACAGCCGCGGTCGGAGTTAAAACTGCTGCCCTAGCATGGGCTGCTGCAGTAAACGCGTAGATGCCCGTGGCTGTCGCAGTAATTGGACCTGGTTTCGTTTGGCTAACTGGGAGCGCTCCGCTATAAAGGGCGGGCTAGATAATATCAGCTTCAATACCAAATTACAGACATAGATGGATTATTCCGTAGAACCAGCCTAACTTACACCGGGGATAACGTAAGCCGTCGGATGCGAAAAGAGATCGAACTTGATACCAGGGTCATTGGCCTTGTAGAACTGGGTCGCGGGGATGCCGGCGGGGTTGGCCGTGCCCTTGCTGTCAATGGCTAGGTTGAAGCAGAAGGGGTAAGCCTGGGCACCATTGGCATTGCCAGCGGCGTGGAGCGCGATGATCTCGTGCCGCAGCACATAGTTGCCTGGAGCAATGTCCTCAGGAATCCGAATCAGCCAACTGTTGTTGTTATTAGTGAGGATATTCGCCGCCCATAGGTCGCTGGCCTTGTCTATCCAGCCGGCCTCGCCGATCTTGAAGAAGTTGAGCTTGGTCTTATCAGCAGTTTCCTACGTGGTTGGTCAGTCTCTTGCTAACGATAAAGAAAGATTTTGCGCTGTCCTGGTCACGAATGGGTGACTTACGCAGGGCCCATTGCACTTCGCCAGGTAGTCAAGGACGGGTCCCTTATGCGATGCCGGCCACGGCGTCCACTGCACCTCGATTATATCTCCTCCTTTCACAGGGGCAGCCGCACCCGCCGGCTTGGCCCCCAAGTGGCATACCATATCGGGGGTGTTGAACTTGTCAGGGGAAATGAAGGTATTCCTGTATTGTTCAAGGTCAGCTAAGCCCAACGCTTATGTTCATGATGGCAAAGCACATACTGCAAGTCATCCGGAACTGACCACCCTACTACAGTAGGGGGTGGGTTCTTCCACTGGTAGCTCGGGTTGTAGCCATCGTAACTATATTTGAGCGTTAGTCGTATAGGTCAGCTAAAGGGGCCTGGAGCCTTCTTGGCTTACAAAGTGCTATCTATCACAATGGCACTCGCGATACCATGAGCTTGTACGCCAACTGCTGAGAGCAGAGCGGAAAGGATAATAGAAGGTAGGAAGCCGGAAAATGCCATCGTCACAGGAGATCGTCACAGCGAGCTGAAGGATCTACACTCTGCCCTTGAAAGCTGAGCGCCCATGCAAGGCTCTCCCTAACCCCAGGGCTTATAAATATCCGAGTTTGAAGGGCCACGGCGAGGACTCGGCGAAGCTTCTCGAGAGCTCATGCAGTGGAGTGTTCTTCATAACAAGATCCAATCATTCGAGCGATCTCGTAACTCCGTCGCCCGGGTTTCGACTCTAGAACTCGGGTCATGTTCCAATGTCAAGAGTTCTCGAGCCAATCATAAGACCGTATCCATACCAACATGTCGTTTTCTCGCAGCTGGAATCTCATCCCCAATAGCATTTGTCAGAGAGTCCGGGGTTTCTGTGCCCGAAGTGGCAACTAATCTCGACCCCATGGGGTTCATCTGCGGGAAGATTCCTCTTAAATGAGGGATTATATGATTTTGTCTTGGTTAGGCTATCCGTCAAGCCGGCGGCTATATTCGATTGAGGTGAGGAGGCTAGCCATACTGAGGTTCGCAAGCTGTGGAGCTAGTTCCAATTATAACTCCTTTAATTGAACAGCGAGCAAGAGCGATGGCGCTCGTCAGTCTCTTGAATTCTTCTCATAATTACATAAGCCAGGGTGCAGCGTCGACTCATATGCGCGGTGTACCTATATTCGTGAGGACGTGCTATATGATTTCATTTTGAACTGCAAATGAACAAGACATACATGTAGATAATATCGTAATAGGTATCTCGATTAATGAATCTGTCTCTCACTCTGAATTGACTTTCAAGTTGTAAAACAAGAGGATTGAGGAGAGTCTGCACTAAATGTCTTCACAATTGGGAGAAATCAGCCAACCAACACAGAAAAAGGAAGTTGCGCCTTTAAAAAGACGTCCATTCTAAATGGGAAACGGCCACTCCTTGTATGGAGCAGCAAAAATGAATATGATGCTCTCGATCGGGGAATCGAACCCCGGCCACCTGCGGCTTGTCCATGACAAGCAGGTATCCTGACCACTAGACCAATCGAGATGCTTGATTTCCTTAGGAAACCGATTCGCTAGTGCTGAGTGACAAATCTACCCAACTTCTCCTACATATACATCAACACCTAAAAATTTATTTGCACATTCGAAAGTAAGGCAGCGAGCAATGTGTTTTTTTCTCTTTGTTTCGTTTCAACTCCATGGTTTCTATTTTTTTTTTCCTTCTTGGTGGGCGTCTAGATACTATCAGCAGGTTATATAGGTACTTACTTTTACCAGTCAATATTTAGTAAATCAAGGTATTTTCCTCAAAACCTAACTATCCCCCGTATAGGCGCACTTCCCTATGCAAAGGGCTACAGTTCTAGGCTTGGGGAAACGCTGAAGCGTCAGAAACGAATGGGAAGGCATCCTTATCTTTGAAACGGGATACGATGGACCGGAAGATAAATATGTTATGCAGGAATTTTGCTTCTGTTGCACTAGGGACATATGATCATTGGGTACAGCATCTCGATCAGTGAAACACTCACGTTGCATAGCACGGGAATACTCAAGAGCCAGAAGGCTAGGGTCAAACGAGACACTTCTGCGATAGGTTTGCTTTTGCTACGATAGCGAGAGCATCGTGTCAACAAGCACGCCAGAAATAGACAGCGCATTGTGCCCATCTACCACCATAGCACCAACAGCTTCCGAGCACATGCGACACGAATAACAGTAACAACAGAATTCATCAAACCACCCCATCGGCGTTCATATTGTTTGCGCAAAAGCGTATATAAATCAATGCATGCTAGGCTATAAGTCCGACGCTCGCCTTCTTATTTCCCAAATCCACAAGTCCCGTCCGGAATCTGGATCACTCGCGATCGCCTATCATAAAGGGGGACAAAAGAAAACGGCATAATACGTGAACTAGGAGAAAAAACACCTCGTCAAAAAACTCCTACTCCCTTCTCTCTTCGGAGAACGATACTCCAATCCTGCTATCCTACCCTCGCCTCAAAGACATCGGAGCAGCGGTCTATTCGGTGATGTCGATACTCCGGGCCTCGCCGTCAACGGAGCCCGAGTTGACCTTCTTGCCCGTCTTCTTGATCGTCTTGAGCACGGTTTCGTAGTCGAGGCCGGGCTTAGCCACGACGAGGGCCTCCTGCTTGTCGAGGGAGACTTCGTAGCTCTGGACGCCTATTTTTATTGCGGTGTGGTTAGCAAGTTGTCTATCGCGTGCAAGAGGGCGGAACAATTGCGCAATTGTAACACAGAGGAGGAAGAGAGGAAGGGGGACACTGGCGTAGGTAGAATAAGAGGAATAACTCACCCTCGAGCTTGCCGAGCACACGGTTGACGGCGCCGGAGCAGCCGCTGCAGCTCATGCTGACGTTGAACTTGTAGGTATGCTCTTGGTCGGCCATTGTGGAAGTATTAGTCTGCGATTCGCGATGTGCGATTTTCGGAATATGGAAAGATGAGGGGCAGTGATATTGCGAAAGTGTACTTTGGCGGGGTAAATCAAAGTGAAGAACGTTAAGCAGTCGAAAAAAGATTGCGCGGTCTATAGAATAAAAAGAGAATTGGTTGTTCTATCGGTTTTATGTTGCGTTCAATGCGGAAAGTACCAGAATCGGAAGAGGACAACTATGACTGTTAAATATGTAATGTATTGTCCTCGGGTATGGTGGGACGGAGTCTCGAAGTTTGTATTAATAATTTGTGATCAAGCTGGAGATGAGCCGGTGAGAGTCACTGCTTGTGTTAGGTACCTGCCCACATACATGTAGGTCATACAGGCCCCCCAGGGCTGATTGAGGTGCTACCTATAGTGGTACCTATGGGATTAATAACAGCTTGTCACCCCGCCTTCCGGGTTCCCGCAACGCATTCTACGCACAAAGAGCGCAACAAGGTATACACTGCAGTGCGGCGCATTGTCTTACTCTAATTTACACGCTACATACTATAGCCGTTGTGCGTTGTTTTCCTACATAAATCCACCTCATTATACAGTATATAGACTGGAGGGGAATACGAGTGACGCTTATGATCCCAGGTCTCGCGTGCTACGGCCAACAAAGAACGCCAGACTTAAGCTATTATAATATGAAACCTGAGCAGGTTTCCCATTTGCCCCTTTACTTTTTCATCTGGGCGTGAAACTTGCCATGACTACAAGTGCCGCACGTTTGATTATGGAAAAATATGCTCATCACTAGATTACAAGTCTGAATCATAGGCAAAATATTAGCATTTTGGTTACAGCGCACCGCCATTTATAAGGCGTACAAGGTACTAATTGATTATATATATAGGTGTATATACCTTCGTGTCTCAGGCGGATCTCGGGCACGTACACCGAAAGTGCGGTATGTACACTGAAAATGTAGGGGGTTACAATTCCATAGCCAAAGTCAGAAACTCGTCCCGCGCAATCATTGCTTCATGATCTACGTCTTCCTAGTCCTCGCATGGCTCTCCTGCAGGAACCGCCGTGATGGATGGCACGTTAGCTGTGCCTAGCCGTCGGGCACTTATGCATAAAACTCAGATATCCGATCTCTTATCATTCGCCACCACGTCCGTCATGGAGGGTGAACCTTTTTAGACATGTACATGTGCTTAGAGCTTTTCATATAGTGCCATTTTCTTCTATGTGTTATGCGTAGGTTGTTAGGCTTAAGACACTTGACTCTATTATACCAGACTCATTGCAGTTCTGGCATTTCATCGTCAGTATCATCGCCAGCACTATGCCGGTCATTTGTAGGCGCGCTAGCATCGTCTTTCTCCTCATCGGGTATTAAGGGTGGCACCTCATCGTCCTCATGTCTACTAGCCATTAAGGGTGGCATCTCGTCGTCCGTCGATTCTTCGTCTTGCCATCCTCCAGGCATGCTGTCTGAGGTAGCACCACGGGGTCGCATCGGGCCAAGTAGGTCCAGGAGGGCTTGGACGGCCACTGGCAAGAATCTACTAGTGAAGTCTCTCTCCTGAGTTTCATCCGAGTCACGGTCGTCATCCTCGCCATCATTATCGTCATAATCCTCATCGTGATCACCATCGACATCGTCGATTGCGTCTATTGCCTGCTCGAGTTCCTGTTGAACGTGGATCGGTGCACCAGCCAGCCGAGCCTGAGCCAATAACTGCTGAAGACCTTGGCGTTCCCCGTGAAGCATAGTCCTAAAGCTTCCCTCGTCTGATGGGGGATTAAAGGGTTGCTTCTGCGACTCGTAAGAGAAGATGTTCTCGTCGAGAGGAGGTGGGAGTGGGTCGAATTCCCAATTGGTTGATGTGTCCAGGAGATCGCGTGGTATGAAACCTATTAAAGAAGGAATCTCCAACAAGTAAACGAATCGTGCAAGGTTGACTTTCACCGTAGGAGGGAATGGAAATGTCTTGCTGGAGTCGACTCTCTTCGCTTCACTCGCCGCTTCCTTCAGTAGAGATATCGCTGGTGTATTATCCCATAGTCCTTTCGTCTGGTGGATGTAGACGCTCGTGTGAAGTTCCTCGTCTCGGTTTCGCGGCTGCATTCCCCATATAGCCTTAGGAACATCTAGGTTAAGTGATTTGAAAAGATGGCTATAGAGCCAGGGCAGGCGTTCCATCCCTTCAATCAATAACACCTTAGCGCCAGCTGTGTCTTTTTGCTGTAGTTTGGCTAGGACCAGAGTTTGTCTGATGTAATCCGGGGCATCTTGAGCCGCCTGATCCACCTGCAGCAGTTCCGAATCGCATAGGTCAATGAACCACTTTGACTCGTGCGCTCTAATGGCGAGCGGATGGATATAGTGGATAATTCCATAAGGGTCGCCATGGTCTACACTTAGTAGTAACTTCGCCCATTCCAGTGCAGTCCTGTAGGTGCCTTTCATGATCAAATTCTTCAGGTAATGGTACCCAGCCAGCCAAAATTGTCGGTTTTCCGGCCTCCTGAAAGAAAATCTCGCTTTCCCCTGTTCTATTTTCTGTCGAAACGTCGAGATTGAGGTTCGACCAAAGGTGAAGAGTGCTCGTTCGCATAGATCAGCGGAGAGCGCGGCGTTCTGGTCCTGCTTTGCGATTCTACTCACTTGGATCAAGCTGGAAATATGGTATGGATGGAGGTGCAGGAAATGTACTATCCTCATAGGATCGTACAATTGAACAAGCTCAAAGAATTGCATCTCCAGCATATTGTACTTAACATCATGCACAAAGCGGAACTCAATAGTACCGGGCTTGTCAGCCAACTCTCCCTCCTTGTCTTTTACCTGCTCCATTGTAAGCCCCTCTGTAGAGGCGCGCGGCCAAGTTTCTTTTCCGGCTAAGAAGGGATTCCTTCGCAATGTAACTTCCGGTAAGCTCTTGCCAGGTTGTGCTTTAAGATAAGTTTCCAGGTCTACGTGTTCGGGCAAAGCTTGTCGATGCCTCCTGGAGCGCGTCTGCTCTTGGCCCTCCTCGCTCTGAGCGGCGGCGATAGCTTCCCGGCCGAAGAGATTGCGCATCTCATTGATTACCTTAAGATGATACGTGTTGATACTCAGGAGCTCGCATATTCGCTCGTAAGGTTTCGCAAGGGAGTGCTCGTCATGAATTTCTTGTCCAGACTGTTTTGAAAGGTCGAGTTCCCGCAGCACTTCGTCAATTTCGTCTGGTCCGCTCTGGGGAACAGCTTCCGCATTCGACGGGGTGGCTTCTGGCTTCTTAGCCTTCTTCTTCTTTTTCTTCTTGCTCTTCTTCGACGAGCTTTTAGGCGTCTTGGCCCGGTCGGGTTCGACAACAGGATGTGTCGGAACTTCTACTGACCCCTCCTCTTTCTCGTCGCGATCGGCATCATCATCCTGATCATCTTGATCTTCAAGTGCTGCAAACCCTGAAAACAAGCTTGTCCTCGGTTTCTGAACAGGTCGGTCATCGCCGCTCGATTCGTCATCATCGGCGAGGTTCTGCGCCTGGAGCTCTTGCAGCTCTTTCTGCTTTTGTAGTCGTCTTAATTGTCTGCTTGACATATTGTACAGTTAGACGCGCTGCAAAATGTAATGTCGGGAATTGGATCGAGAAGGGTGGCGCCAGATAATAAATTGAAATATCTCAAAAGACGGTCTAAGATATGACAAAGGCTAAGAGTTCATGTTCTGCCTAAAAGTTAACAAAAGCCCTTGATCACTGTCGTTAATTGATGGTGGGGGCGGGGTGGCAAGCTAAGTGGCTTACCTAAGGTGATGTAATTTAATCTGTACTCGCTATGGAGTCCCTATGAAGTCCCTGTAAAAGTGCCTACCTGTCGCCTAGAGGGTACCTAACCGAGACGTTACGCTTCAACCTCGAAAATTGAAAACAGTTTGGATTTCTTCAAAGTCTCCTTTCAATATCGTAGAAAAGCAGATAAAATTAAACAGCGAAGACGGGAAGAGGTAGTTTTTTCGGGGGGGGTCTCATTGTGTACTATGTTCTATTCTATATTATATCCCCTTCATCCTCCTCTATACATCTATAATCTATATGTATATGTCATTTCTATTACATGGATTCGTGTCCAATCATCCCCCATGACAGATCTATTTTGGGATTCTAAATAGCGAGCGCAGTATTGCGCCAGGGCGATTAATACACCACCAGGGGATATCAATACTTTTGATGGCTCCAGAAGCATATACGCCAGGTATTTATGCCTAGCATACGGTAATGTGTGCTGTTCCTCGCGGACTTGGGGTTATAACTCCGCAGTCTGTAGGAGGTTCCCGACCTCAACAATTCTCCTCACTTCCCTGACTTCTTTTTTCACTTCCTTCTTCACTTCGGCAACACTGCTTGTTGCACCGAGGGCCTATCAAAAGTCAGTAACCAAAGTCCAAGTGCATTTATAACAAGATACCCATACCCGTTGTATGTGACCATAAATTCCGAACTGCACAGCTGTCATGCCACCCACCATAACCAGTCGCGGACCAATGCCAGCATAGCTTCCCCGCAGACCAAGCTGGGAGATGATATTGAAGATCCTTCGACCAGTTCCTTCACCCGGCCTGCCTTTCTCCTTGTTAATCTTGCTCAACACCGTATCCGCAGGCTGCGAAACAATTGCAGCTGCCATGCCGGCGATGAGTCCACAACCGAGATTCACACCCGAAAGTGTTGTGTTCGAGGCTGTTTCTTTGTTGACCCAGGAGTACGCTGCTTCGAGAGCTTTCTCATACACAACAAAAGTGGCCATCGTGTATGGGACCCTTGGAACGAAGTCAGTCATCCACAACATGAATCGAACAGCACGCGAACAAGATAGGGGTTAGTTACTCACTGTTTCAGCACTATCGGCGTAAACCCAGAATAGAGACCGGCCGTACCCTCATATCTTGCCATCTTGCCCAGGGCCGAGAGCATGTTGGGGGCGAAGGTTGGTTGTGAAACTAATCTGATGCGGGCAGCTTCGAACGGGCAAAGCAGGATATCTCCGAGAAACTCAGCTGCGGCAGAAGATGCGAGATACACGGCATTACGATTTGCGGTCGCCTTCTCGGGGCCTAGCCAGTCATTCGTCTTCCTCTTGAAGAATTCGTAACCGCCGAATTTGAAGGCTCCTTGCAGAAAGTATCCCGTCACCGTCGGTCCGAATCCAGTCAGGAGTGCCGCAGCTCCATCGTTCGCGACGATCTGGCGCATCCCGCCCGTTAGACCTCGGTTATATTTGACCGGCTCGAGCTGGACTCGAGTTTTGACACTGGGCAAGCACGCATTAGCATTCTAAGCGCTTTGCGGGCTGGAGATATACTCCTGGCGACAATCACGACAAAACAAAGTCACAAAATCATGATGGCTTACACGTCAACTGGAGTCAGTATGGCATGGGTGAAGGCACAGCAGATGGCTCCCGAAAAGGCGTATCTTGCAAGTTCCGACAGCTTCATATCCGGCTTGACCAGTACAGGAGAAACACTGGCGACGCTGTCTGCGACGAATTTTACTGGATTACTGTTGTCGAAAACACTTGATATGGGAGGGGGGGTTGTTGGCTTGGGCGCAAAAAGAAGACTGTAGTAAAGTTGGCATAAGCGTCGACCTCATTTGGTAAGATGAATCATGGTTTTGTTACTGCATATGTGCTAAGTTGAAATCACCTTTTGACGCTGAAAGCGCTGATTCCCAGACGTCCCAATATGGAGTCAGCCATGCCTTTCCTCGAGTCCGGGTCCACCTCCTTCGCGACCTCTCTCACCGCCTCCAGAACCCTTAGATGCTCCTTCTTGAGTTCTTCGAACGATTCGTCTAACTGGATGTGCCATGGGTATAGGACGAAGACTTGGAAGCCAAGCGCGGACGAGGCGACGGCGAAATTCGTCAGCGAGATAAGACGTGTGATGATCATTTTGATGGTGGCGTGGGCGAGAACTCTATTTCTATAATTCTATATTTCTTCTAACAGGCTTCGTCTGCGTGGGAGTTAGAAAATGAGTATAAAATGAAGGGTAAAAAAAGCGACATACAACGGAGTCTGGAGGCGATGAGGTCGCAATATAGAGAGAGCGTAGGGCGCCTTCGGCGCGTGGGATATGGAATCGGTGAGAGCTCCTTTTGAATATTTTTGGAACCTGATTATTCTCGATGCAGAGAAAAAAAAAGTAGGAAAGTCACAAAGGAAACGTGAGGTGAGAAGAAAAAAAAGTAAGAAATAGGTATTACGATCCACAGAGATGGACACAAGCACGAGGAAAATTCGTGGCAGTTTATGTCAACGGACCGCAGTCGCGCTCACCCCCCTGTTAGGATTTCATCATTCTTCGTGGAGGTTTTTCCCGAAATTTTCTTTCACCTCGGTCAAATTCTATCTACGAGAAGGGACCCGACTTCGGCTGATAAGGTCCGAATGTGACAGATTATTCATTACGACACTGTCCTTGGGAAAGGGCATCGTGACTGAATCGGGAAGCTGTGGCACCAATGGGCAAGGAAGAAAGGAAAAGATACCATTTTTAGGGGTTTTTAGGCTGCCAAAGTGGCCTGACAGATCGAATAGTCACGCCACGGTCTCGAATTTGCCCCGGTTTATGAAAGCTTGTTTCGCCTCCTTCGCACGTTCTAATTGGCAATTTAGTCGCAATTTCTTCAAAGTGCACCACGGTTATCGAATTTCTGACACAAGTGTCAGCGAACATGTGCAAGTGGAACCTCCCACGAAGTAACGTGGGTTGGGTTTGCAGACTATGGGAGGAACTCCTTGCGAAAAAGGGACGAAAAAAAAAACTATTTTATTAGGTTAGGTAAGGATCCAGTTCACCCGCAATTTGCCAAATCCATCACGAGTCTGGCCAAATTAGTGGTTCGGGTTAAGTTTAAGCACCGGTATCCACAAACTTCCGGGTCCGCCCCGACTTATTTTCGGCTCGAGGCCGGCTCTCCAAATCTAGACCGACGATTGTGGAAGACCCAGTTAGGAATGTTACAAGTCAGGCTAAATTGCCAAGGATTAAGTTATAAGTCAGCTGGCTGAACTATTCAACCGAAGAGGTAGGTTTCACTTTATCGCTTACACTTCTGGCTACATAGCCGGTCGTTGGAACTTAGTTGGTGTCTCTCGCCTACTCTCATTCACTACCTAGACAGACGGTATCAACCAGCCAGCGAAGAGTCATAACTGGAATCAATATGGCATGCTATCAAAGCCAAGAACCGTTGTCGCAACTTCGCTGACGACATAAAGATGGAGACATCGAAATTACGAGTTTGGACCACATTCTACTATGTACACAGCGCTGCGACGAAACGGTATGAATGTCAAGGAGTAGGATTTGCCGGTCCGAAGGCGGCGATAAAGTTCCTTCGAATTGACCTAACCAAGGTGGATTATTTATCGCCCAAGGTAACAAGATCTCTGGTAAATAATGGTCCTCTGATGTGTTTTAACTACAGCCAACACTCGAAAACACTACGAAGTCGGCGTCCCCGATTCACATAATGAGTACCCCTCGAATCCGCAGAACTAGAAGCGACGTATAACTGCCACGCATATATCAGCGCATCGGCTATAGGTCCACAGCCTATCGGTAAGCATCCGTGCTTAGAACTAGGCTGCTAGGGTATATGGAGCAATAATTGTCTCCGCTTGGATCGAAGGAGCAATGCAAATTGATGAAACTACGATGCTAGTGGGACAATTGGCCCCTTCAATCTAGGAGGGTTTGAAATCTTTTTCTGACTACCACCCTGCCACCATACTTTATTCCTTAAGAGAGGTAATAACTGTTTGATTCTGCGGATAGATTTTTGCAAAAGACGGACTGCCTAGGTAAGGTATGCTTTCCACCAGATAGGTTCTTTTCGGTAGCATCGCTATCATTTCTACGCAAGCGTCTCATACATAGAGACGGGTTTAGCAATATTTCCACTGGATTCTAGAGCAATAGCAATCAATTTATTTAAACAACTTTTTCTGGTTCTCTATGAACTAGACTTCTCCACGTACTAGTAGGATCGTCATGCTGTGTATTCGCCACCAGAAATAGGGGTTAAACACCCAACCCGCCCCAACTCGCCACACAACTCTAACAACACAGTCCCCGGACTCTCACCCGCCCCGAGACATTCAATTGTCGTCGGCCCCGGACACCCAAGGACCGGGCCAGCACCGCGTGCCACGCGCCCAGACGGCTTCACCCTTGGTGGAGCGCTTGGCGGGCTCGCGCCTAAGCAGGAGCCTCCACTTGGCATAGGTAAATTTGTGGTGTATGTACGTACCTATGTCGAACACACTTGGCATCGCTAATCGAGCGCGGGTTCGGAGGAGGGGGGAGGCTAAAATAGCGGTCTAGGCCACCGCTTTGCGCTGGAGCCAAGGCAAGGTGAATAGTGTGAGGCGGTCAATTACAGTAACGTAGGTGGAAAGTTCTATGGGGCTGGGGCTAGGACAGTGAGTGTGGTGTAGATCACTATGTATTGGTGCTGTGTCTAGGATTATTTAACTACGTCTTGGATTTGTGGTAGAAAGCCGCTGTCAAGCTTCGTTGTTACGCTTATGTGGTAACTCTTATGTACGGTATGCCTATGCTTGAATAGTTGGTGGTTGGAGGTTATATGAAGCAGATTGCGAGGCGAGATCTGGGGTCCTTCTTATGTCGGGTACGCGTATAAAAAGATATAATATATTTCTACTCAATTTTATTGATAATATGCTTACGCCGTTAACCATCCAACAGCGTCAGTCCATGCACATATAGGCCTTACTTTCGCGGTAACCAGGGAAAGGTAGAGTGTTATGCTGGAGCACGAAGTAATCGCATATCCGGAGCATAGGTTACATTCTTGTCATATGAGATACTTGAACTTCGTGTCCGCTCTCCATGGCTATCGCTTCTTGAGGTTTGCATGGGATAGCACAACTACTAGGTATGACTACCGTAGTCTTTTGGTAGTCCTTATCAGGGTAGTGATGGAAGCTGAATGCAGATGTTTAGGTGCTAGATCATCCCAATGGAGGAGTTCTTGAATATATATTTCTTCAAGTCGAATGAATATCTTGTATACGTAAGTTGAGCAACTCCCCGGGTACGGCCTATCAAGTTGTGAAATAGTAGAGCCATCCACTGTCCCTATCCCTTCTAGCTAGATTCCCTGGAGGATTGGTTCACTCTTTTCCTTTTTTATCTTATGATACCTGCCCGCGGTCTAGTGAGCTACTAGGCATAATAAAGTCTTTTAGGATATGTGATGAGATATATAAAATCCATCAAATACGGCCTCATATTCATAATCGTAACAGCCATGCAGGGAAGCGCCATATATTCCAAGCATAGCTTATATGTCTACAATATCCGTAGTAAGTCTCAACGGCAGTAACGAGACGCGTGCTTTGTCGTGACATTGAAAGGTACAGCGAGGAAGGTGCTAAGAAGCTCCCTAGAACAATCGTGCTCTTGGCTTAGAAGTCAGGGGTCGGAGAATTGTAATAGTTTAAACGACGGTCAAGCTTCGTCTCTAGAACAGACGAGACTCTCCGTGGGGATATATATAAATATATATATATATATGCGGCTGACTATAAGAGTTTCAGTCTATGGTTACTTGGGCATCTGCCTAGTTCCTGTAGAAGATCCAAGTGAATCGAGCCCCCGCCAGGAGACAGACATTACTCAAAACGGCACATGTAATATCTATGGATCGATCTATTCGGCCACGTGTACATCACGCTATCTTCTCCTCGAGACCCTAGGAGCAATTAACAAACAGGACATTGTAACTCGTCCGGAGAGAATCTAAGGAGTATTGGATGTCAGTTGGAATTCAAGGATATACCTTGACAGAATACCAACCCGGTGCATCGGAACTGTAGGAAGGTCGCCCTTAAGCTTCTCCTTACTGCAAGATGTATCGGCAATAAATCGATCATCAATATGCATTAATAGGTAATGATATCTGAGCGTTTAGATCGGCTATATAAGATGCTCTCTATTCTCATGCTTAGTACTCATGAATTGTGCGTTGGGACTTGCCCCTATTCAAGCTTCAACAGCACAGAAATGCGACAAAGGCGAAAGACGACCTGCATACGAACAGCCACTAGTCCAGCGGTCTTGTGTTCTTCGTAGCTCAGAGTGCGTAGGAAATTTGTGTATGCATAATATTTCCACGGGCGCCGCAACGATGGTCAGGGAAATCTACAGAAGACAAATCATTGAGTTGTTCATATTGCATTTAGATTAAGTCGAACCTATTACTTAGCAGACGGGCTTGACATACTTCGACTAGATATAACTATCTGGCTTACTTAATGGAAAGGGACAGTAAAAGAAATGAAGGCACCAGGAAGGACTGAGCTTGGTCATGATCAACTTGACCTTACAATAGAGACTGGAGCGCGTGCGCCTCAACCAAGATCCCTGCAATACCTTCAAAGCGCATATTTCAATGAACCTGCACATTGTTCTGTTTCGAGCCAAGGATTTCTTTTATCATTCCTCTGATTCCTACAGCCAGCGTCTCCATCACAGACGAGCTGTCGGGAAGAGGCTCATAGGTATTGCGTCCAGCTATCATTGGACGTCAAAACCGGTATCCTGAACCGGTGTAGCACCCCTTTAAGAGGCTCGTAGCACCATGCTTATGAATCCACAAGGCTTATGGTGTCTGAATAACAAGGACCCGAGACATCCAACAATTGGCATAGGCGGCGAATTCCAGCCCCAATCGCAGTAAGCAGTAAGATGACGAATTCGCGCCGTAGGAGGGGGAGAAAAAAAAATCAGAACAGGGGGACGCGAATCGACCGTTAAGACGCGCTGCGTGGTTCGCGCCACGATTCGTTCTTCAGCAAGCACCTGAGACAAGCATGGAGATGACAAGACAATTCCGTCGAGCCCAGTTCACGCGGCCGCACCGAACACATGAATTGACAGATGATCTCGAGGCCTGCGCTAGGAGACCCGAGCCGCATGGCCTCGGGGTCTAGGGTGTAACCATTCAACTCCCCTTCGACCGCGCGGGGATACCATGCTTGCAAACATATCCCTACACATCCTCAGCCGCGGAACCGAGATCCTGAATATTATCATCAATCTGACGTAGGAAAAAAAAAAAAAGCTCACTGCGGATGTGTCGCGTGAGACCTAAACAACCACCTAGCAAACCTTCGAGCAGGTAGAGAGAGCCTGAGCCCGACAAGGAGAGAGAGGTAAGGAAGGTCGAGTTACCGAGGATCATCCCAGTTTAAGAGAACTCGGTGTAGTCGCACAACGCGACACGTGGCCCAGCACATGTGATAAACGTGAAAGCATCCATCCGGAAGCGTTCGGAACGATACGAGGATCCAATGAAACCCGGGCCATGACTTCATCTTTTTCTAGATAGTGATCCCTCACTCATAACTAACAAGCACAAGCACAGTTGGAAACGAAAAAGACGAAAACAATTAAAAAAAAGAGTTTTGGACAAATCAGGCCCCCCGGAAGATCCGACGGGACGGTGCCCGTGGAGACCGCTACGCTAGCTGCAGGGGCAGCTGCGCGAGAGACCACGTTGCAACGTGGGCATAAGGATGTAGTATGTATGTATGTATGTAGGGATGGCCGGATGGAGGAGAGAGATATGTACCTACATACGCGCATATGCAGTTGCAGTTACCTACAGTACCGCTGCTGCTGCGCAGCACACAGCGCGCATGGTTCCAAAACCGTCATACATGTACCTTAACCAATCGGTCGGGATTTCGGCGCACATTCGGGACGAGAGCCTACCTGGGCTGGCCCTTCTGTAGCAAGCTGGACGGAAATGGGGGAATTTTGGGGTGAAGGGCAAGGGCGGCGCGCTCGCGCGTAGGGTACCTACACCTTACGTATCATATCATTCCCATCCCATCTCATCTTAACCCCCCATCCTTCCACTTATTACGCGCAGTTACACGTGGGAGTTCGTATCCGAGAGTCCAAGCCTTCCTGCGTGGTAACTCTGACTCTGATGGGACGCTGTAGAGAAAAATATTCCTGCCGGGCGCGTTAATGAGATGTGCCAGTTAATAGTAGAGAGAAAATAATATCAGTAATAATGATAATAATAATCTCGCCTTTTTTTTTCTCCCAATTTTAACCCCCTTGTCGCATCCGCATCCTGCGATGACACGCGCCTGCCTAGTCGGGTCGCACATGGCACATTGGGGGCCAGCAAATCTCTGGAAATCCCTCGCATAAGATGCGACCGCGTCGGGAAGTGTTTCCCGGCCTTTCCAACTGTGACTCGTACCTACATAGTTCGTAGTAATTAAATGACCAAAGAAAATATATATCAAATAATAAAAGAAGACCAGGCTGCTCCATTCGTACGTGTAATAATTCTTTAGGTACCGTATAGGTATTGCCCTTGGGGTGGCGCGGTCATGTCGGAACGGCACGCGTCACAACGTGTGGTGGTGGCCCATCAGATGACCTGGTTTCCATTGGATGGATGGGTGGTGGCATAAAGGGGGCAAGAAAATGTGTACTTAATAAGAGCTGTCATTAAGCTGTTGCGAGCTACCCGGAGGGAAGCTCAGCCTGATGAGGAACGAACCTTGATACATACACATGCAGACGGTAAATCGGAAGGAAGGCTAGGCGAGGCTCGTGACGATTCCCGCTCGGTCTGGGATCCTAAAAGCGCTTTACGAGCGACTGGCTGTTAGACGTTCCCACTTGCTTCTGACGTTTGGGAAGTTCCAAGATGGGCGCAGTAAGCTGGCGCATCGCGAGACCGACAAGTCGTACAGGTTTTATCATCTCTCACATCACAGTGAGGATTCTCGCCCATTGGAAGCCTGAACGTGGCCAACCCAGTGTTGCCAACCAGCCAGCCAGCCAGGCCGCTTTTCCACCCGCACCCCTTAGGAGGTACATAGTGTAGCTCCCCCCCACGCGGAAGACGGGCGCGGTACATAGCCGAAAGGGGTAAGTTGGACCATTTCGTCACATAGGTCTATTTCTGGAATCTGCGGACTCATCAGATTACACAAGCCAGACGATATTTGCGTTTACATATGTTAGTGAAAGTATGTAAGCAATGTATTAATCGCCGAGACGGGGAATTAATGGCATTTAATATACTTAGCGCACGCGAGAGATAGAGAGGACAGAAAAGAATAAATGATATGATATGTTGATATGTTATGTTATGCATTTCTTGACGTTTTGAAACCGGTAAAGATTGCGTAGTGTTAGTTTGCATGGCCATCGACGATGCAAGCAACCCTGAACTGATCAGGGTTCTTGGGAAAAAATTCCCGTCCTGAACTACTGCAGGGGAAGAGTTGGGTCTTCGAGCGGGAAGGGTGCAGTACCGCTAGGAAAATGCAGATTGATTGCTGCATGATTGTATGTAGGTACATACGGTAATGTCTAAGTAGATGCAAGCCACTCGGCTGCATCCCATTTGTACCGTTTGTACATAAGTAGATATATTTTTTTTAAAGTGCTTGCGTCGCAAACTTTTTTTTTTCCCCGATGGTGTTGAAACCTCAGTGGAATGCGACAGGATTTGTTTCTAAGCTGAGCGGCGGTGTTAGGTTCTTTTGTAAACTCGGCGATATTCCCACGTGTAGCTGTCAAACATTTTACCAGTCAAGCCAATGTTGAGAGGGGCGCAGCGCAGAAGCAATGGAATCTCATGGGATGTGATGGGATTTGATTGTTGAGCGGTCAAATTTTGAAATGAGAGCGAAAACCACCACGGCAGCTGCACGGTGAGAAAAATAATTAACAAAAAAGGAACAAAGAAAAAGAAAAATAAGATTATGCCGACCCTAGTCACTTTCCGTGGTTAAGGGCGGTCGTTCCCGAAACGAACCCACTTTTTCTTGTAATTTCCTCTCATCTAAGTGGTCGACCCGACGGGATGGTCACTGGGAACTCTCTCAGGTCGTAACCTCCCTTTAAGCTTGCATTAGCCTCGCAGCTTGTTGTGCCTGGGCAGCTGCAGTGATAGGTAATGTTTCTAATTTTGAATACTTGTACTTCGAAGACCCCTATTAAAGTAAAAGGGGATATCCTCGTTGTGAGGTCATCGAGTACCCAGGTAGTATGTATACACACAACACACATTTCCCGTTCGATATGTCATACATCACATAAGATTCAAGCGCCGAGAAAAGGGGGGCCTTTTTGAGTTAAGATGATCCGGTCGCATGCCTAGATCGAAGAAGAACGAAGAAAAAAAAATCAAAAAAAGAAAATGTAAAAAAGGGGATCTCACTTAATATGGGGTAATGCCCGTTGAGGTTGTACGCGACCCGACGGTTCGGGAAAGGAGGGGGTTTGTGTGTGATCTAAAGATCTGATTGATGGGAAACACGTCAAACTGGTGACGTTTTACATCACTTGTTTGTTACTTGGCCAATCTATTAGGAATAATGCTTTTGATGATGTTTGTTGAGATAGACATAAACGCAGTCAGGAGAAGGAGAAGAAAAAGTTGTCATATGGGCCTCATCTCAATTGAAACGTGAGCGTTACAGGGAGTAGCCCGATGGGCGATAATGGAGAATCGATCTTGCATAGTGGCTAGTCGATGTGAGACCGAGGCGCAGATGCACCTCCATCTCAAAGGGGTGCAAGGGAACTAAGATAATAAAAAGCAAGTAAAAAGAAAATATTCCGAATGATATGATCTCCGTTCCCGCCTTACATGTTTGCGCCCTGCCAGATCTGAAGCTATTGGCTTTTAGTCTGATACTAAGGCGAGATGAAGCAGAAAAGAAATCGTTGCCACAAGAGACCTGTCATATTGATCTTGCAGAGTTGATTCCATGCATTGAGACAAAATGACTTCATTTCATCGCATCTTAAGCTTAAATGTTTAGTAATCCGTATTCTGAGTCACGGTTGTCACAAATTGAAGATCAATGATGCCATGGGAAAGGTAAGTAGAATAATAAGATCCATCATTTCGAAGAGATTCATGCCGGCGCTGTGTAGCTATCGTGTCTCTGTGTACTGTACAGTCTAAACAGGGGGGTATCTATCAACCTGGTTCCAGCCCAGCGCGCGCCCAATATGGCTCAACAACCCTCAACAGAACAAATGTGTAGTGTGCCCCAAATATCCCTTGGGTCCGGTCCATTACACTGGTACAGATTCCGAACAGACCAAATCCAAATCCGATCAGAGTACAATCGACACCTCAGAGTAGGCAAATCCCGACGGAGGACTTGCGAACCGGGTGAACGGAGAAGACAAAGGAAATTGTGAATGGAGAAAACCAAAGTCTATATGCAATCCGCTCTTTTCCATCTCGAACCCAACTTTTGTAGTCCATCCCAAATCCCATTTTTTAGAATTACCCTCAAATCAACCGCGTGCTGCTCGACCGATGACTCCAAATAACAAGCATTAAAAATGGATACGTGCGAAGCAGACAGAGAGAAACCGTTGGTCGGCGAGGTCTCGGAGCAACAATGTATGTCCAAGACTCAAGGGATGGATTTGGGTTCCGATTGATTCATAACACAATGGGCCTCCAGCTGTTTTGGCGGCCCGAGCCACCCACACAATGGAGCATCGACCGAGGGATAAGCCATTGTTCCGGAATGTGCGCGCGAGGTCATCCATCTTGTGATCGAGATCGGTGAGTCGGAAGCGATGCGAAAATTGGTGTGAAAAAGAAAACCATGATGTCCGACTAGGAAACCCCGAAAAGTCCGAAAATCCCATGGGAACCCAAATCCAGTCTAAATGTAACGCCGTTGTTGACAGTTGAAATTTCGAAGATGCCGCATGTGAAACCGTGCTGATGCTCCTCTCCCTGGTCGGGAAGAAAAGTGGCGGCGAGCCGAGGGTGTATGGGACATGGAATGCAAAGTATTAAAATGGACATATCGGAATGCGTCGGCCATAACTGAAGCGTAAGGCGCGCAAAAAGATGGTGTACATATCGAATGTGAAGTGTAGATTAAAATGATCGTAATATGAATCGCGCGTTCGAATTATCGCTCAAGCTTACTATTGCCGGTAAGACAATGGTAGCGAGTCTAGTGAGGTCGTAACGGCTGCTGGCATGTATGATCACCAGCCAGAAAAGCCGCGTATTTGCAGATGCGTCGTGTCGCAAATAGGTCCCAAAATGAGACTTATCGAGGCTTGGGCCTCGGAGGAGGCTTTGGCACTCCGGTTGTGTCATAAGCACCACGTCCCATGTTGGCCATTGTGAATTCTCTGTCAATCATGACGGAAATTCTAAGTGCGGGTGTAAAAAGCTGTTAGAAAAACCAAAGGTCAGCAAATGCTTAGGGCGATCACCACGACTCATATATAGACAGTAAGGGGGGGAAAATATGTGTAATCTCCTGTACAAGCCATCATCGCCGCCGTGGACCGCGATAGGTTGCATTGTCCATTTGCGCAGTCCAAGGCGACAGAAAATAGAAACATGCGGAAACTGTGGGTGAAATTTGATGCTGCGCGTCTGACTCACATTTTTAGGCCTCGTTGCGCAACGACGTGGGAAGGCCGAAGGTACAGAGATAGAATGCAGATGCGAAAAGGGGATTGGCGAGTGTACTGGGGCGGCGATGCAAAGAGGGCTGGGATTCTGGTCGAATCGCAGCAGACGTTTGGGGTTGGCTGAAAAGCAAGGTAGATGTACTGTACGTCTCGCGTTAGGGTGGTTCGCAATTAATATCTGAGGTCAGCACCGAAGCGTCAACGGGATGACGGCAGGATTATATATTGGTATGATAGTTCCCAATATAGTCAGGCCAATATAGTATGTCGGCTCGGTATGTAGCAAGCGGGTTATTATGAAAGCTGAAGCAGCAGATGGCTTGTGAAGCTGAGACAAGCAGAGAAGATTGCGTAGAAGCCTGGTCCTTTGTGTTGTGTCCTTTGTTGGAGAGCAAAGTCACGCAAGTTTCGGGAACCTGAGATATTATAGGATTTTGTGCCGTCGTGCTATTGTCTTTGTTCCGGTATAGGGCTCTAGTATACACTAGAATCAGGGCGTATATGTCAGGTACGCTGCAGGTGGTTGAGCTGGATAATGCTTTCAAGGCTGGACCGTTACAGCAGCGCAGGGTGTGGATCGATCGCTAAAGCAGCACAGAACGAATAGCGCTGGAACAAGTTGTACAAGTGGTAACGGTGCAGGCGCAGGTGTTCGCCGAATTATGTAGGTACGCAGGGACGTGTTCGGATGGGGCGTACGTATTCTGAAGGTCTCCTTTTATCCTTCTGCCCTCTTACATGCGACGCTTCAAGACTTAGTTAAAAGAAAGTGGAGGAGAGGCGTCAAGAAGGAGAGAATGAGGGAGATGAGTGTATTAAATGTACAAGAGATGGTTAGAGGATTTTCATCTTAAGAAATTTTTAGGAACGTGGGAATGGTCATTTCATCTTATACGTAGCCTGTTGCTAACGCTGGGGGTACTACCAGACCTGTGCTGAGTGTCAGCCCAAGAAGTACCGTACCTTTTTTTTTTCTTCTTTCTATTAATTCCTTTTCCAAGGGGAAGGGTCGAAAATGTGGTTCATTTACCAGTTCCCAAACTCCAAAATGAAAGCAGGGGTTAGAATGGTACACGGTACTTCCAAGTCCCATAAGGAAATGCTGGTGGACATGGACTCTCTGACGGCTTGCCAAGCCGCGTGCTTTGAGCAGGGGATGGATATGGGTATGGGTATGGGTATGGGTATAGGTAGGGATGTATACAAGTACCTCCCGATGCTGCGTATCGTGGTACTTCGTCTGATGGTAGAGTGACTTAAGTGACGAAAGAGAACCTGGTACTCGAATTTCCATCTATTTTAGGTACAGAGGGTGGATGACAGAGATGTAGGCTCTTACGAGGGAAAAATGATAAAAAATAAATCAAAAAGAAATGGCGTAAAAAAAAGGAAAGGGGGGATATGAGCTACGTAGGTACCTATACGGCCTTGGTTTCCCGGTTGCGTGTTGTCAATGATACATCGTAGTAATTAAGGCTGTTTCCTCTTGTTTCCCTTTCCCATCACTTAAAGAAAGATATTGCCTAGTTAGGCTTAGGTGAGGCATCTTGGTCGAGATGTCGCCGAGTATTTACAGTAAATAGCACGACTTTCATGGTTAGGTCCTCGAGTGGGCCAAGCCAGCGCACAAGAGACCAACTCAATGAAGACATGTTAGGTAGGTTTAGTTGCAGGTCTCTTGGGCCCCATCTACATGATGTGTTCAGTATTCTCTGGATATGGTGCGATCCTGCCGTCCGGTGAAGCGAATTTGACTGGTCGTACACCTCTTGAAGTATTGGTTACCTGCGGTGTCGAAACGCAGCAGCGTGGAGTCTGGTTGCGCTGACCACTGGCACACACAGAGACTGCTGCACCTCAACAACGAGAGAGTGAACAGCAAATGGATGCAGACTGGGGGCCGGGTCCATATTCACTCTCTGTAGTAGGATTATTATTTTTTTTTCTTCTTAAATTTTTTTTATTTTGACCTAACAGGGGTCATCGTTCAAGGGAGATCCTCTTATCGTTTGGAAGACTTGCTCCACTCCGGTAATATTCCCCTTACGCTAAACAGGGCACAACCTGGCTCTTACTTTTCGAATCTTTCTCGAATGCTTTCCTGCTTTTGACACTAGGAATAGACCCGGCCGCAAGTCTGGGGTGTGCTTGAAACCTGGCGGGTACTTTGAGCCGCGATGGGAAACAATTACTTTTTGCCTCCGTGTTAAGAGTCGAGCGAAATTAACCCAAGCGAGATGTTGTGTATCGTGTCTGAGAGCCGCTTGTTTGTTTTCTTTTTGTTAGAAAGACACAACAGTTCCGTAAATAGCAATAGTAATAGCAATAATAGTAAGAGGAGGAGCTCAATGTACGTTACCTCGCATTCGACTTGTTTTTTTTTTTTGGTAAGGCTTGGATACTTTTAGGTCAAGACCCTTCTTCTGCGGTGTAACGCAACTATGACATTTCAACCCGATTATGGAGAGGTTTCGCGTTAGGTAAGCCATGCCGCTACTACATCATGTATGTAGATACATTTAGAAGGTTAACATGCTATAGTACGTTATGTACATGTAAAAAGTTTAATTGGCTTGACAGCCCCGTTTTGATAATTCATTATACAATACATAGTGTCTTATATTCACGAGATTATGCACTTAATACTACCCACAGTAGCCTAAAGACAACGGGGAACATAGGGCGTTTTAACGGATTGTCAGCTCCATAAGCGGGTCGCCGGAACTAGGGGAAGACGGAACGAGCAATAATTTGACAAAAAGGCATCGGAATTAGGGGGGAAACACGAGCCACCACCTACGCCACGTCTCGCTGACGGCAATCGAGCCACAGGAGTCGGATAGTTCGATTGTGTCACACATTTTGCTCCGTTTCCTTGCTACCTCCTAGTATCCCTATCCCATGTTTTTTCACTATGCCGTTGGCGTGGAAATTGTCAGGAAAGAAAAATTGAAATAATCGAAATAATACGCATACTTCTATTGTATCCAGCCTAATCTACCAAGGACGATCTTGGCTACGGAAAGACTGACTTGTTATCATTGCGTTCGGCATATCCCATCTTATGGACTCCTCGATTGGCTTTCTTTTTTTTTCTAGTTGTAAGTTCTCGGGACTCATTACGTAGGCCACTAGGCTATAGTTGGAGACATTATCAAAATATTCTGGGGCAAAATTCACTATGATAAATCTACATGATAATTTACGTATTAGAATCTGCCTGGAAGTCGTGAGATACAACGTTCCGTTATTGACTCTTTGTGGCGTCCTGAATATGTCCAATTGAGAATGTGGCTATGAGCATTGTGACTCTTAAGCAGATGTGACGCATCAAGCAGATGACAAATATTGTCAAGAACTAGCCAACGAGAGATGCAGTCCTTTGTTTTCTATCAGGTTCTGCAAAGAGAATAATAAGTAAATTAATTAAAAAAGAAATAAATAAAATTCATTCTCAGTTCGTTTCTAGTGGCGCTAAATCTCCAAGAAGGAGGGTGGAAAAAGCTCCTGTGAAATCTGTATTGCGTGTCCCAGGGCTATGGATCCAGATTCATCGAACCGAGATTCATCTGTCGTGAGAATATTTGATTAGCCTAAGACGGCATCCCAATTGCGCAGGCTCGTTGCGCAGCCTTGCACAAAGGCTACCACGGCACGAGTACGGGTGATGCCGCTCGCACAGCACGAGGATGTGTCACCGAGGACCCGACAAGTCGAGATATCCTGCGCAACTGCGACTCCTGTGTGGCTGATAGACATGCAATATTACCTGCATTTCTTCCCTACCATCTTCCTATCCTCCTGTAATGGGACGTTAATGCGCAGCATTGCACGACTAACGGGATAGCCGCTCCGCAGTCTTGGGTTACGTGTAATATCAACGTAGCCTCGCTCTAATACGTGGAGGGTGTTGTACAGTACATGTAAAAGCCTGATGACATGCATCTGCTTCCCGTCTGAATCATCAATGATGTAGTAGGATGTCATCCGGAGATGCTTATTGATACAACACCAAAAAAAATTGCGATAATTGACACATGCCCTCAATTGCCAATCCCCCACAATATGGGAATGGGTCAAAAAGAGATCAACGGCGATCGCACTATTTAGACTTGTTTCAGCCTTTAAGCGATTGGGGGTGTGCAGGAAGGTCTGAAGTAGGCGAACCACCCGCATACCAATTACTGGAAAGGGAAGGTCTCATGCAACCACTTCTGGTGATTTTTCTTACTTCAGCGCGGAAGTGGTACCGTACTTCGTTCGATACTGCGACTAGCCAGACGGGACCGACCTAGCGCGCGCCGCGATTCGACCTTGGCCCTTGGGTATCTACTTCGCAGTAAAAGCCGAGTTGACAGGTCACCAGTCAAAACGTGCTGACAGGGGATGCGACACTTGAAAATCCCCTCGTAGCAGAACGACAAGCATGTAATTCGGTAAATTTGTAGGCATATCACAACACACAATTTTTTGTAATATATCGAAAGCGAGAGATTGCGACTCGTTTTGGTAATGGCACCCGAGAGGCGACGACATCCTGTGAGGCTGAAGAATCGGGGGTGCCCAACCTACAACCCCGGAGATTGATGCAGCAGCCGAGCGCCATTACATGAATGCATGGCATTTGTCATACCCAAAAGTTTCAACCGAATTACATAGTAACGTGGCTTGTTGATGACGAGTTTGCCATGCTACCCACGGGATTCCGAAAGCATCGACTAAGTCCCTTACCTACAAGGCGTGGCAGCTGAAGGCCGGTCCGATTAGCATTACCTGTACCTACATACCTACTGATGCTGATGTGCCAATCTCAGTGCTTAGATAATAGTTTTAAGTGAAGGGGGGGTTTGACTTTGCGAGTAGGAACACCAAGCGTAAGTCAACCAACAATTTTACAGCTTGGGTATTGCAGAAAACAAGATATTTCAAATCGACAAACATAACGCCCCAAACTTTTTCGTTTCCCGAAACAACTTCAATATAACGGCTTACGTAGGCGCTCGTTTGTTCGCCTGATGGGTAGCACCACGAGATGCTGAAAATATGTAGATAGCCAACACTGTGACAATGGCAACATCGTATCGTCATTAGCAGAAGGCAGTGTGCAGCTGAATATAGGCAATATCATATAACATCGTTACAAAAGGATATAAGAAGCGAATAAAGTGTTATGTGTGTGACCCGGGTGCCAAGCTATTATGGGTTCCTTTGATGAATGACGATATGATGATCGTAGTGTAGTATACGGTAGAGGAGACCCTTTCTCCCCATCTAGCTTCGAGGGTTATCCAAATTGTCGGGCGGCGACCTGCATAGAGCTGCTCTGGCCTTACCGGTATATAGCGCAGGGACGATCTAACCGTTCTGGGTACATGCATACAGTGCTGTACCTATTCAGCGGGTACGCCCAGCATCTCGATTCTTATCTCCTTACCGTAGGAGCATGCATCGCTGACATTGGATTGCTGATACGTACTATGTCAGGTATTTTGAACAGGCATAGACAGGACAAGCTAGGGGGCTGAAGGGGGTGCATAAAAGAAATGGGATGGTTTTTTCCATTGGGACTTCTAGAAGGAAATTAATGGAGACTATTATGGGGCTCGATAAGTAGGACCGGTCCACCCTTCCATTGCGTACCTGCCTAGAGAGCTGGAGCTTGCATGCTAGGGGAAGCTGCTAGACACTAAATGCAAAGCTTCAACCACTCTAGGCTACATATCCAAGCCTAATTGAGTTTTCTCCACAAACCTGTGACAGACGTTTAACTATAGTAGGAAATATACGTATCTCGATGACATGGTGTTTTAACATGGTCGTAAAACGGTAATAACGAAAATCTCAGGGGAGTCGCAATAAGGTCGAACTTCCAGATCATTTCGGCCATTTTCTCATCTGCCAACCCGTACCTGCATACCGAAGCCACATTCACCCAAACAACGTCGATCCTCTTCTTCATTTCGTTAAAGGTGTTTGAAACTCCAAGTATCTTAACACCGATGCTAAATTGGCTAAATTTTGACCTTGAGCCTCTTCTGGCTATTGTAGGCGACGGGATACACTAATGTATACGTACCTCCCCCGTCAAATGCCAACCTTTCGAGTTCTGACCCCCAAAACCCACAATGCAGAACCGGTCTTCTAGAATCTGTGGAAGAATGTTACCAATACAGGGGAGTAGGGAGTCTCCTACTGAGTAGTCGGGCCACTTGTTTCAGCGGCTTGGAAGTCATGGCCCGATTCACTTGCTTGCGTGTGATATTCTTCACGTGTTGTGAGAGGTCTGTACGCAATGCTTTCAGCTCCAAGTCAAATCGCCTCTCATCATCCTTCGCCTATTCTGGGTACCCAAGTACACGTCAAGGCGTGGTTCTGGGCATGATGCTCATTGCTGAATCAGAAAGACCGACATAATGCCATCATTTTCAGGGGGTTTTCAGCAGCATGGATATGAATGTACTCAATACAACCTTCAGCTGTTACTTGGTCCGCTGGAGACTCAACTGCCACATGGCTCTCCACTCATTATCGTTGTTCCTGCATTAGCCAGCCAATTTGGCCCGCCCAATTCCTCGGTGTACCTAGGTACATACCGGGTGAGAGTCCCAAACCAAATTCATTATAATTCTGGCCCTTCTACATTGTGGCACCTGGACGAAGCTTTGAAAGACCCATTGACATCGCCTCTCGTCATTGTACATGCGTCTTACTGGCCTCGGTACATTAAACACGGCACTATGATCACCTACAGTATGAATAAATACAATCAACAAAAGAAGGCATAAGTTCGTTCCAACCTTGATGGATCAAAATCGGTTGGCATCATGGCGTGAATCCTCAGGTTCATAGCCATGGTCCATAGGCAATAACCGCATATCATCGTTACATTGGGCCACTTCCAGAAGCGCCGTCTGATGGTCCTACCGAGAGGATGGCGAAAAGGCTTCTACTTCATTGTCTTGGCGGCTACCTACCTAGGTAGCTAACGAGGAACACCAGAATACGCAATGGTTGGCTACGCAATCGTTCACATCTCACATTCCCAGCGCTGTAAATAACCATCGCAAGGCGCAGTATTCATCATCATGTGACTCTTTTACTAACGATTCAATCAGGACAGAGCATCCATTTATCTAGTTTTTGTTGGTTCGATGATCTCAATTGTTAACCAATGAAGCTTTTTCAAGCATGCGGGCTTCAGAAAAGAAAGTCCAATGCATAGTTTTGCATTTGAATTGTCGACATGATACTAGTAATTTGGTCACAGATCATACGATAGGAACTACGAGCCACGAAAACTCTTCTACCGTACAATGCTTCAGATCCAGGTATCTTTACGACAGCCTCGTCGCCGAATCGAAAGCCGAAATCCCTTGGCTTCAAGCATCCACAATGTCAAAAGACTCCATACCAGCCAGTCGGCGTCCCCTAGCAGGGAGTCTATGCACAGTATCGTCAGATTCTTATTATATTATTTCCAAACTAACGGGACATCCGTCCCGACTCCACTAGGTTGCGTATACCGTACGTACTATAGCAAGGCTAGCTTGATCTCTCATCTAAGTCGATCTCTACTACACACAATATGTGCAGAGCCGTTACCCATGCCAGGTACTCGTACATACATACATGTAGCGTATGAAGATACATGGTACATTGAAACCCCTTACTCGGCTCCAGACTGTTTCCCATCGCCCGGGAATGTGGATGGATGAGACGAAGATTTTCTTAACCCTAGTCAGGCTTTCCCTATGGACTCACCGTGACACAACAAGCCTTGTTGAGGCTACCGTGGCTAAACAGTGATCGGCCAGTACGACGACGTTAAAGGCACATCCCGAGACCCTAGTCCTTTCATCGGAACTGAGGCGATTCTCAGGCCCCCCGTCGCGGGAGCTCTACCCGGCCGCCAGATGGCGACAGCATGCTCTACGACTACAATGTACTAAGTAAAACATACAGTAAAACATACAGTATATCATTGAGAGGAAAGCCTATCTAGTGTAGGACATTATACACGATATAATGACGATTTTCGTAAATAACACGTCACTCTCAGCGTCATAGAGGTTGAGAATCTTAGTTACCAGCAGGCTGGGTTGCTAATCTGATAACCTTGAAGGTAGTGTGTCCCAGAAGACTACCGCCCGGCTCCATCCTCGAAACACAGTTTTATCTTGCATTTTTACAAATAAGATCACTATTATCCAGGACCTCGCGTTGGGAATTCAGTATGGAGCACTTCTAACGTTAGGTTCAAGGTGAAGTCCTCCTGCACAGTAGGGGTATTTGATCCTCTTGCCTGCCATCCCGGCGCCATGGGCCCTAAGGTACCCTAAATGAGGTAGCTCATGTGGAGCCTTACGAGACGGCACGCATCCGAAATAGCATCATGTTAACCGTGCCAGGTTTCGAGACCCATAGTGCATAATAGCAATGAATAGACCCACAAGATCATTTCTAGAACATTTCCCAACCACTTATACCGGGATCACTAGCAAGTATTCTCTCAAGTACTCTGTCTGCACTGGCCAAATACTAATTATTCAAGGACATTAGGTTTCATAAGGGTTGATGTTAATTCTTCAGCCACTATCCATTGCAGACCTTGTCATAATGGGTAGTACATATTGGACCCGGCAGTTCCAATGCCCACCTCGGGATTTGGGGAGCCTGTCATGTTCGATTCGGGCAAGGATCAGACATGCCCCTGCCTGCCCGCTAGGTGAAGCCTCGTAGCACCGGGGAAGCTTTCCGTCACGGCGGGTTAACCATGCGCTCGCCTTAGATTGTCGTGCCTGTCTAATTACATGGAAAATTTTTGCCCAAGGAATATGAGCTTTGACGGGCACAACAAGGGACATTGCTAAACTCGCTCCGATTCTGAGGCTTTCTATTTCGGCAAGTCCTCACCGGCAGGACTGTTGGATTCAACGAACTGGCCTCCGGGTGATCAAAGGTCTATCGGTATACGTAGGACTCGCAACATAGCACGTAAGGAGACGCGAATGAAGGGATGGACTAACTCTCGGGCATTTCCATCGGCTAGAAAATTTTCTACTCTTCCCTGCTCTACATGTTTACGATACCAATGCTCTGGGACACATGTTCTCTTCGGTTAGTAAAGCACGGGCATCAATTATACAATTAAGGGAGGATTTACAACCCTCCTAATGGGAGCGCCTGTCTTTATGTTGCGGACCTATCCGACTCCCAGAATAAGGGCTACAGCTTCCATTGGCAGCTTCGAAGATTTGTGGCGCTCTCGATCCTACTATTGTAGCGGGCCCCCATGGCTCACCCAGGTTAATCCTCTCGATTGGGTCAAATCCCTAGAGCTCGGAACAAGATAAAGTATCTGGAGAGCCTAGTCGCTCCGCCAACCATGCTCTATTCGAAGTTAGATATGAGTCATCATTCCTTTTCCCATTTATCTGATGAATAATAAGGGGTGAATAGGATATCACTTCGACCCCATCGGAAGACATAGGTCTACTCGGTCCTATTCTTGCTCCTTAGAGGACCGAGCATAGGTACGATAGGCAAAGTCATAACAGTTCAATTTCCCGGCCAACCGAAATTCAATACACAATCTTACATTTTTACTGACCAGTTGAAGGAGCAATAATTGGATCCGTGCCGTGCATACACATGTAATCCATGAGAATTGAGTAACATCCAATTCGACTTCTCTGGGACTTTTTCGACATGGATTAAATTTACACGCGACGGCATCCTTTTCCTATCGATACAGCTTACTCACTCAAGATACCCGATTGCTCGGTGAGGAAATGGGTCGAGTCGCTGCAGAGACCTTGGCTTTTATGCTATGGTAGTATTTTAGCAGGGGTAGCCTGCCTGAAACGGTTTACTGTTGGATTGTGTCTAAGACATCCGAGCCGAAGATACTAACACCGACTTAACCGAATATCTCTTCGTGACCTAACTTCATCGGTATGAAACTGAGATGCTTCGCATTGAGGTCCTATATCACCGTATGCTATGCGTGTATGAAGACCAACAATTCGAACTTTAAGAGGCTGAAAACAGAATAAGGGGGTTGTACAACAGATGGAGGCGTAATGACTTACGATGACTTACAGCACACAACCACCATCCCCGGCCTTACGGCGGCCAGAGGTAGTTTCTCATCTGTTCGAGCCTAACCGTACTAAAAAACCCCAAGTTGGGCTTTTTCAACTCTGTACAATTCATCCAGCATGTTGGCGGCCTCCGAGGCTCCTTTCGTGTGACCAGAATGCCAAAGATAAGAATAGGAATGGTGTTGATTTCTCAGCGGATTGGTCTCCGTATAAGTCCAGATGATGCATTACTCATAGGACATGCCGTTCTAACAATAAAGGAGCGACCATCCAAGATATTATAATTGGTAGCCTCATGTTCGATATGGGCTCAATTATTGTTTTATTTCGAGATGTCTGCATGCGTATTCTTAGTGGCAGTGATGGTGACGTACTAAGTTTTGTAAGCGCGCGGGTGTAGATGCAGCTAAGCCACCCCTCTTTAAACGTTTTCCAAGGTTCCAAGGTTGGCTTGTACCGCATACAAAGCCTAGAAGAGTGAAGGTACAGGTACGGAGCAGCTCTTTTACCATTCTAAGCCACAGTTTGCAGCCTCGAACGCGTTGGGCCCCACCAAAGCTGCAGCTGTCCAGCAGCAGAAAGCAACGTCAATCCTCGCATCCTCGCATCCTCGCTCCCCCCACCATCCATCAAATCGGCTCCCAACGTCCACCGACAAAGAGCCTCATCAATCCCGCACGCGCACACTTTTTTCGAGTCTAGGATCACATGTACACGTAGCAGCCGCAGCAGACAAAGGCAAAGGCGGCAAAATAATCTTGTGTGTCTGTCTGTTTTCGGGTCCGATTTTAGGCACCAAGAGAACGGAGCGAGCTAAGCTAGCTAGCTTACTCCTGAGAAGGGTTGGGCAGCCGGAGACCGCGTACGAACGAACGAACGAACGAACGCACGCACGCACGCAGTAAACATGTCCATCATCCAGCAGCATACCCAGGCCTCGCTCAGCGACGCCTGGCGAACCATTAACATCGACGCTCTAGACCCGGACTCGTCCCAGAATTTCGACACTTCGACCTTGCACCCACCGCTGCCTGAGATCGGCGAGGCTGAGGTCCGCCAGCTGAATGCCCAGATAAGGCAGCTCCTGAGGGGCGGCGATGCCGAGGGCGCGTTGAGAGGCTGTCTGGAGAGCCCTGTGTACAATGGGAGTGATTCTGCTAAGGTGAGCTATACTACATCCTTGGGACATCATACTAGGAATGCGAAGGGGGAGGACGCAATGAGGAAGGGGTGTTAATTGCTGACTATACGGTGTGATATAGGAGGCTCACATGCAGACCGTGGTGGAGGTCTTGCAATCGATCAAGGCCAGCGAGATGACACCCATGCTACAGAGAATCTACGGCTCTGAGGGCGGCAGCGAGCTGCTAGATGTGTTGATGAAGTACCTGTATGGTTTCCCCTTCCCCCTTATTCAAGTTATGGCTAGAAATCTAACTTCACACAGATACAAGGGCATGTCAGGGGGTTCATCTGGTGGAGGACACAAGACGCCACGGACCTTGACACCGCAAGCTACTGGCTTCAGCCAGATCGGCTCAAGACCCCTTGCCTCAAACGAAAACACAGGAGCTGCTATGAGTGTACTGTTAAGCTGGCATGAGAAGGTCGTCGATGTTGCGGGTCTTGGTAGCATAGAACGGGTCATGACGGACTGGCGAAAAGTTTAAAGCTTAAGATGTAGTGGAAAAGGGGTCATGAATTGATTTACCAACTTCCATTAGGTACCTGGGTAGATATACCATTTTTCTATGGGGTACATGGGGTACGGGGTCGGTGTCGATGTGTACCTTTATATGGTACTAGGTATACACGTTGCCAATACAAGTCACGTAAAGACGCGACCCCTTATTTAAGCTAAGGGCGTAAATACATACAAGTAAATTGAACACACCGTCAGCATCAACAAGTGCCGTACCTGCATTGCAAATCTACCTCCAGAGTGATTAGTCGGCGAGCATTACTCCATGTTTGAAAAATTGGAAAAACCCAAACTGCGAAATATTTATCGCCGGCGTCGACCACAACTCTCTTCTTCCCCCTTCCACATTACAGAGTGGAATTTGCCCTTGTACAACTTTTTGTTCCGTGCAATCAACAGTACCTACCTACCCAGGCTTGTGTCAAGCTTTTTTGCAGTATCGCCGACTGCTTGTTTCTTGTGTCGGCGAAATCATTTTTGTCTCCCCCTTCACAACAGCGATAATAACACTATCCATTACTTGTCCCATCGTCGCGCTACCAACTGCGGTTCTGGCCAGTCATTTCTTGCACCATTACCCCTATTATCTTGACATCGACGGTTTAGTTCTTATTACCCCCTTCCTACCAACACTGCCCATTATTTTGTCACGTTGTCGTCACGCCACCAACTGTAATTCCGATCAGTCTTCTACCGCAACATTGCCCCTATTCCCTTGACGCCGGCAACCACATCCTCTCTATCCTACCCTGCCGCGTTGACTCTGTCCTCTTTGGATAACGGGCTGTATCCTGTTTGGGTTCCAGACTCTAAGCAATCAGTTTCGACTTTTTCGCATCGCAACCTATACGTATCTCTAAGGTAAGTAACCATTTCCTTAATTACATCGACAACACCAATTTCTCTACTCTACTCTTCACAATGATCGATAGGTATATATAGTCTTGTCATGCTCTATCAGTAGCCAGCTACGGCTTTCTCGAAAGTTCGGGTTTTCACATCATCGGTACCACTTTTGTTACTCCTTTTCATCCAATACTATCTATCTCAGGGGTGTCCCCTTTTTTCTTAACTTGACAACATCGTCCTTGATACTCTCTTCCCACCGCTAACCAGGTTATTGTTTTGTCTTGAGGCACTATTAACATACTCCCCCATTCATTCAAGCTGATTGAAGACATACCATGCTTCCATTCACGATGTCTTTCTTGTGTTCTTGTGGTTGCGAGTTTCCAGCTGGTTTGAGCTCTAGATGCATCACAAAGCTGACCCAATTCACGAAGCAGAACCTCAAGATCAGACAGACTGCCGCTAGTTCCTCACTTCCTCGCACAAGAAGTACCAATGGCGCACCTCATCGACCCCCAGTCTCAGAACGTCTGTCCTCATTGCAGGATTGATTATCTGGAAGACCGTGAGGCTTACCTTGAGCACGTAAGCACTCTCATAAGATACCCATTCCTCCAGTGTGACAAGATCTTCCTGAAGGACTAGCTTTTGGGCGACCTTGAGAACATCCACATGCACTGCCAGAAATGTGCGAAGACGTTCGAGGTGGAAGCTGAGTTAAAGACGCACAGACACATCGTCGACGGAAGACTTGTCAGAGCACTGTCGTACATACCACTTCTTCTGCGAGCTATGCGAGCTCGGTTTTCCGACCCGTGAGAAGAAGGACGACCATTGTACGGAGAGGCACTCCGTGTGCAAGAAGTGCGATAAGGTATTCCCAGGAGAGAAAGAGCTCCTACAGCACCTCACCCACCCTGGTGCCTGGGATGCAGGGGTGGAGCATGGCTACTGTCAATCCTGTAAGCTTGACTGCGACACACAGGAGAGCTTGAGAAGTCATTACGTAGCCAGACGCGAGCACCTGTTCTGCTACGCCTGCGAGCTGCACTTCCACACCCCAGCAGACCTACGCGTGCACTTCCTAGAGCGCCGGGACGTGCACCACCACTATTGCGCGACGTGCAACGAGGCCTTCGAGTCTGATGGACACCACCATGCCCACGTCATGCAGAGCCTTGCCGCGCACTTCTGCTGTACGAAGTGCTTCGCCCGGTTTCAAGGGGCGCAGGCCTTGTCTGATTACAAGCAGGCTCACCTGCTGCACTTCTACTGCCAGCAGTGTGATAGGGAGTGGGATGATGAGGACTTCTTGAGACTGCATATGGCGAAGGTTCATGGCCATATCCATGTTTAGTTCCCTTTGTGAGGGTAAGTTGGAAATCCTTTTTGTGTGGGAGTTTGCCTTGGGTGTGGGCTAACGGTTGGTTATATTAGAACACAATGGCAAAGCGGATTTCATCTTTTGCCCGGCGTACTTTCTCATTGTTGTGAACAAGCTCACCATGGTCATTGTTGTTCTCTTGCACATACACGCGCCTTATATTTGTCTGGGCCTGGATGGAGCCTGTGGTGGTGAAGCCAGTCTGAAGGATATCAAAAAGGGGGTTGTGTTGAAGACTGTTGCTTGCTGAGGAAGCTTTGCTCTAAACAATTATGTTCTTTGCAAAGGATTCACTTCGAGGGTTGTGGCTGGTTGAAGTTGTGAGAGAGGAGAAGCTTGAGGATTGCTCAGAGAAGAGTGCCGGAAGTGTATTTTTTGAACTTGGACTTGTTAGTCTCGACCTCGGTATCATTGGTCATCGACCGGCGTACCGAAAGTTGAGAAATTTTAGGATTTCTTATTTGGACTTTGCCTGGACTTGGGTCACTGACGATGGCTACTGAGAGTAGAGATATACATACCTACTTCCTTTGTAGTTAGATAGCTAACATATGAGAATAATATGCGTGTCCGGATGGGCTCGTAAAAAGTTCTTTTATTTTTTTATTTTCTTTCTAGTACATCCTTCATACTGATCTGTCCACTGCCCCTGGGCAGCGGCTTAGCCTGGTTCTCTGATTCCTTCCACCCTATCATGTAAATCATCCGAAACGTGGCCGGTATAGTCCCATCCTCATTCCCATGTAATTCTCTATATATGGCATCATTGGCTAGCAGCACATCCCGCTGTATACCACCCATCTCGCGCCCCAGGACCGCATTGTTCTCACCCATGGCCTGCAGGTCCTGCATCAGCGCGAACGTGTCTGGGTAGTCGACGATAATATCGTCAACGTCCACGGTCAGCATCTTGAAGCCAGCACGCTGTAGTAGCCCTCCAACATCCCGTACGTCAGCTAAGGGAGACACGTGAGGCGAGATGCCGCCTCGCCGTTCTTGCTCCGCGAGTTGTAGCGAAGTTCGCAGCTCGAAGAGTGTGTCACCGCCGAACATGGCACCCATGAAGGCGCAGTCCGGCTTGAGGATGTTATTGATTTGCGCTAGGACCCCCGGTAGATCGTTGATCCAGTGCAGGCTTAGAGAGGACAGCACGAGATCGAAGCTGTTGGCTTCGAAAGGCAGAGTCTCTTCGTCGGACAGCACTTGCCGTGTTATGTTGATCTGGTTGTTGAAGGGGAGGTCGGCATCACGGTAGAGCAGCGTCTGGGAGGAATCTACTGCAAGCAGATGCCCGATGCGAGTTGCAATCGGGTCGGAAGTGGGTTGGCTCTCGTCCGGGTTCTCCCGAGTTAGTGCCCGCGCGATGTTGCAGGAGTTTGCGCCGAGGTCGAGAACTTCGGGATAGCTGCGTTTGATATCCTTCAGGATTGCATGTCAGGAACGGTCGTGTTTTATATAATGGGAAAAGGGACGCACCAGCAACCTGTCGCAGAGCCGTCTGGCCACTTCATCTTTCAGATAGTCGGCCACACGGCTATGCTCGACGTCGGCGGCTGCGCGCTCCTTTTGTAGCCATTTTGTGCGACGGTTGAAGACTTGGTGAATGGGAGGTGCCGCAGCATTGAAGGCGTAGGATCGTCGCGCAGTAAAAAAGCTTGTTATTCCTACAGCCTTTGGAACCCGGGGCAAAAGTATGGTTGACCTCTGGAGACTGCAATTCATTCTCCTAGATGATCAATTGAATGTTCTTTCACATTTACATCCTGAGGTTTGGATACATGTAGGTTTCTCGGTACTTGATCAACAGAGCACCGAGAATACATAATTATTTTCCAGGTTGTGACGTACCACACGTATTGAAGCCAAGCGCCACCCGAGGAGCTAACGGAGCTAATAATCGATAAGTAAGGTACGAATGTACATCTTTATTTAAGTTCAAGCCACAATTATGTACAATTGAGGCGTAGGCAAATCATGTGCCCCACAACCGGGTAACATTGGACAACGGGTATCCGTCTAATGGAAGGTGTGGTGCAGTAAGGTGCTTGCTGCTCCTCTTTCGCCGCTCGGGGTTTAAGACAGCAAGGACCGCTGCCATTCATTTATCTACAGTACACACATTTATTCCATATATGTGTCCCTGACATCCTTCCAATGTTGTGCCACCAAGTGCGAAATTCTAGAATTCCTCTAAATATTCCATCTTGATTTAGGAATCGCCTGGCGAACCCGACCGATACCTCAACAACCCTACGCGTTTCCCGTTTCCCGATTCGTCAAGTCCCCTTTTTTTCGTCCGTCCGTCGTCTTGGTCACGCTCGACCATGTTCATAGACTGACCAGGTCTATCATGAGAGCCGCATCCCCGAGCGTGCTTCTTCTCGATATTGGACCTAATACCCGAATTCGACTTTCTTCGTATATAAACTAGTTTTTGCGTCTTGCGTGTCGTCGCTGCTTAGACCGGCGGATGCGACGGGAATAGTGGGTTGTTTTGTTGTAAGAATAGGGGGAACATTGTTGCGACTCCATCATGGCATCCTCTGCGGCGGCTGGCTTCCTCGGCCGGTCGAGTAGCAGCAACTCGAACATGCGTGGTCTCGTTCAATTCATTGCCGACCTCAGAAACGCGAGAGCCAGGGACCTGGAAGAGAAGAGGATTAACAAGGAGCTTGCGAACATTCGGTAGGTGGAAACCACCCCCAAAACTGCCATTGAAGATGAAGAGGCTGACCGATAGTTTTATATTACAGACAGAAATTCAAGGGTATGCTATGACCTAACCTAAAGCCAATATTTAGCCTTCGCGCGACGTTGGACTTTCGAACGTCGGACCCCCTGGCTAACGAACCACAGACGGTAACTTAAGCGGCTACCATAAGAAAAAATACGTTTGCAAAGTACGAAAAATACCGTCCTGCGATATGCGAGCGATTCTAACAATGGGTGTAGTTGTTGTATATTTACATACTTGGTTGGAACGTCGATTTCGGACACCTCGAGGCTGTTAACCTCATCTCAGCCAACAAGTACTCCGAGAAGCAGATTGGATATCTTGCTATGACACTCTTTTTGCACGAAAAGCACGAGCTATTACACTTGGTCGTCAACAGTATACGGAAGGACCTCCTTGACCACAATGAACTGTTCAACTGTTTGGCCCTACATGCGATCGCAAATGTAGGAGGTCGAGAGATGGGAGAGGCGCTGAGTAGTGAAGTTCATAGGCTTCTCATCTCGCCGTATGTTCTATAGGCTACCCCTTGATGCTATCTACGGTATCTAACAACGATTATAGGACTTCGAAATCATTCGTCAAAAAGAAGGCAGCCCTTACTCTCCTCCGCCTGTATCGCAAGCACCCAGACATTGTCCAACCGCAATGGGCAGAACGAATAATATCTCTGATGGACGACCCCGATCTCGGAGTGGCGCTCTCGGTTACATCTTTAGTCATGACTGTTGCTCAGGACAACTTGGATCAATATAAGGGTGCCTATGTCAAGGCCGCATCGCGGTTGAAACGGATATTGATCGATGGCGACTATACTGCCGACTACTTGTACTATAAGGTCCCATGTCCTTGGATACAGGTTAAGCTACTACGATTACTTCAGTATTTCCCGCCTTCAGGTACGAGCCGTTGTAGCTATGGAGGTTTTTGTGTGGTGCTGAGACTAATTGGTTGAATAGAGGATAGTCATGTCCGCGAGATGATCCGGGAATCGTTGCAGAAGATATTGAACCTGGCGATGGAGACGAATAAGAATGTCCAACAGAATAATGCTCAGAATGCAGTTTTGTTCGAGGCTATTAACCTCATTATCCATCTAGATACGGAACATGCGTTGATGAAGCAGATATCCTCGCGTTTGGGCCGCTTCATAACGTCTAGGGAAACGAATGTGCGATACCTAGGCTTGGAGGCTATGACACATTTGGCAGCTCGAGCCGAGAACCTCGATCCTATCAAGCAGCACCAAGAGGTGATCCTTGGGTCGCTTAAAGACCGTGATATCAGTGTCCGCAGAAAAGGTCTTGATTTGCTATATAGTATGTGCGACTCGACCAATTCTGTACCGATTGTAGCGGAGCTACTCCATTATCTGCAGAATGCCGACTTTGCGATCCGAGAAGAAATGGCATTGAAGATTGCGATCTTAACAGAGAAGTATGCCACCGACATCCAGTGGTATATCAATGTTTCGCTTCGTCTGGTAGCTATTGCAGGAGACCATCTTAGTGATGAGGTCTGGCAGAGAGTTATTCAGATTGTGACGAACAACGAGGAGCTGCAGGTGTACGCTGCGCATAATACCTTACAACACGTCAAGCAAGATCACTGCCATGAGACATTGGTAAAGATTGGCGCTTATATTCTTGGAGAATTTGGTCACCTGATTGCCGAAGAGAAGGGTTGTAGTCCCATCGAGCAATTCATGGCCTTGTCCAGAAAACTGCCTGCTTGCTCTTCGAGTACCCGTGCCATGATTCTGTCATCGTTTATCAAGTTCGTCAACTTGTTCCCCGAAATCAAACCACAACTTCTACACGTTTTCGAGATATATAGTCATACGTTGGATCCCGAATTGCAACAGCGAGCTTGCGAGTACTTGACACTAGCAAGTCAGCCGACGGACGACTTGCTTCGGACTGTATGCGACGAAATGCCACCATTCCCCGAACGGCAATCTGCGCTCCTGTCGAGACTCCACCAGAAGCACGCTGGTACTAGTGATAAGCGGACTTGGGTGGTCGGCGGCAAGGATGCTAACAATGATGTTTCGGAGTTGAATATGGCTAAGAACCCCGGTCTGAGGAGGACCTTCAGCTCTAATGGCCCGGTTAACGGTAATGGTATGACAAATGGTGCGAATGGTACCAATGGTCACTCTAGTGATCTTGCCGGCCTCGACATGAACGCTGGTCCCGTCCCCGAAAAGCTGCTTAAAGCGCCAAACTTAGCCAGTGCAGCGCATCTGTCACCCGGTTGGGAATCAGGATACAACAAATTGTTACTCAAGGCTGATGGCGTACTCTTCGAAGATGGACAACTTCAAGTAGGAGTTCGCTCCGAATATAGAGGCCAAATGGCATGTCTCATTTTATACTTCACGAACAAGACTCCGGCTACCGTGAGCTCCTTTACAACCACGTTAGACTTGGATGAGAGCGAAAAGGCCAACCTGACGTGGGATGTCAAGACCATGCCTGACAGCTCTATTATGCAGGGTGGACAATCACGACTGATCATCATGTTTGAGGCGAAGAGAGTGTTCACCAAGAGTCCTACCATCAGAATAAGTTACCTCGCCGGTGCCTTACAAGCACTTACCCTAATGCTCCCACTCACGATACACAAATTCATGGATCCAGCTGACCTCACGGCGGATGACTTCTTCAAGAGATGGAAGCAAATCGGCGGTGCTCCTCGTGAGGCTCAGCAGATCATCGGCCTTGCCCACGGTAGTAAGAACGGGTCGCGAGAGATTACGGAAGGCTTCATTCGTAAAACGATTGAAGGTTTTCGTTGGGGAATACTCCATGGCGTGGATCCGAATAGCAAGAACTTCGTTGGGGCCAGCGTACTCCATACCTCTGAAGGAGGCAAGTTTGGCTGTCTAATGAGACTGGAGCCAAACTATGGTTCGCAGGTAAGATTTTCAGGGAAAATAACCTGTCTCGAGGCTCTAACACTAACAAAATGATAGATGGTCCGACTAACAATTCGCGCTACCGATGAGAGTGTGCCTCCTGTGCTGCTGAAGCTGATGGAGGAGAGAATATCAAAGGGGATCTCTACAGCACCCGAAGTGCGAGAGGCACCAACACGACAGGATATATCTAATGCCTTTAGTAATATAATGGTGTAGTAGGGGCACCGGTAGGAGAGGTAGAAGAGAATAAGAGGGTAGTAATGCTTGGAGGCTCGAGAAGGGTTACGATTCTTTTGGGGAAATTCTCAAGTTAAGCAGTCATGCGGTATTGTGCATTTCCACCCCGAGCGAAAAAAAAAGGAGTTCGTAGGTAGCATGTGTGATCAAAACACGTGTCAAGCAAGATGGCTGTGTTATTTAGAGCAAACGATTCCATACCCCCCCCTTTATATGATGATGGATAACCATTTTGTAAGTATGAACTTGAAAATTATACGGTACCTACCTTCGATATTCATGCTCGTGAGGCACTCACGAGGTAAAATGTTTAGTCCATCGCGATGGTCATCAAGGTTGACGCCGTAACAGAGAAGGAGCAATTTGTATCGTAGCACTTCCCACCTACATTGGCACCTACCTTGTTTGTGGGCATGGTGGTTGGTGCACCGCAAAGGTTTTGATTGCGCACTTGACACATCACCTAGGAGACTGTCTTGCGGACCTCGCACATTCATCTTAGGTTTCTATTCACCTACCTAAGCTGCATATTCTACCACACAATTCCACCTATCTATTCTTCTCATCCCTCGACCGCCAGACAAATACGAGTCGAGTCCTGAGTCTCGCACACCTCCCTCCTTATCTCCCAACTTCTTGGAATTACCTGATACCAGTCACCCAACGCACATATACATAGGTATATACGCACACCAATTGACGCTCGCTCGCTCGCTCGCTCTCTGCCCAAATCCTCTTCACTCACTCACTCCAATTCCCATTTCTGGCCCCTCGTCTCGTCTCGTCTCCTCAAGGTTCTTCTTCAGTTCTTCCTCGCCCACCAATCCCGCAACAATATGATTCGCAACTTCGGCTACACCAACCTGCGCGAGCTAACGGGGCCGCGGCCATGCCACCCGCACCACCACAACCACAACCACAACTTCCTCGCCCACCAATCCCGCAACAATATGATTCGCAACTTCGGCTACATACGGCGGCGCCCGGTCGCCAGGTCCTGCTACGACACCAGCGCGTGCTGCTTGCGCCGCCGCCGACGCCGCCGCCTAGTGCCTCGGAGCATGGTAGTGACTATGGCACGATGGGGAAGAGGGGCGATGAGTGGGGTGATGGGGGTGGCGAGAGCGAGATCCCAAGGGGAGGGTGCGTTCGAGGGTTGAGAGGTTTAGACGGCAGTGGGTTGGTATGTATATTTCGGTGTAAAGATGGTATGGGATGGCAATGCTAATGGGATTATAGTGTTGAAGCAGAGGGTCACTCCTGATATCTTCCCTAAGGCGTGGCTCCTGTTCCTGATTATCATCTTGATTGCCGTTGGTACCGTGATGAGTGAGTAGCCTAGATGTCCCCCCCCCCCCCCCCCTGTCGAAATGAATATGGAAGTATTAGGACGGAGCTAACAACAAAGTTGGCTATAGCTAGCTGGGCCGGTCTGATTGCTGAGACGGTACGCCATCAGACGCCTAAGGCCGTCAGTCCATCGTTGACTTCTACCAAGACGAGAGAGCCTGTGCCGCCAGATCTGCAAGTTAGAGCCTTTGACATCGCTTGGAGTGATTCACAGGTGCCGACCCTTATAGAGATCGCTCCGGTGATGACTACGATCACGACAGGTTAGTTCGTTCGAAACGGATTATAGGATGTTCATCTATATAGGGGCTTGTGACTAACCGATCCTTGCTTAGCTACGACTCCAACGCCTCTCTCGATGCCCACGGCTGAACAGGAGGTTGTGGCGGTTACCCCTCCGCCTTCGGGTTCTAACAATGAGCTTGCGCTCGAGGTACACTTGTTTGAAGACTTGGTCACCACAGTCTACATCACCGTAACACCTCTGCCTATTCCCAGTTCTAGCTCGAGCTCCAGTCCGGATTTGAGCGCAGATGCCCAACATCTTTCGAGTTCAAGTTCGAGTTCGAGTTCGAGTTCTGCTTCTAGTTCCAGTTCCATAGAGACTTCAAGCACCTCAACATCGTCTACTAGTACGAGTTCTAGTTCCAGTGAGACGTCAAGTACTACCTCGACATTGTCTACTAGTACGAGCCCCACTACACTGTCTAGTAGTACGGCGCACTCGACATCATCTACTGCTACTTCTGCTACAGCCACGACTACGGCTTCAGGGGAACGCATGTATTGCGCCCATTCAAAGCGACCCGACGTATGGACAATTTGTCGTGCGCCTGCCACTAAAGAAGCGACATCTGCCGCAATCCACAGAATGTCGAATCCCCTTTCCGCTTTACGGCTCGCCCTGGTATCCCTGTGGAGCTCAAAGCCTGCATCCGGGCGAGTTCGCCAAGTCAGCATCAAGGAAAACACTTGCGAGTGTCACGAAATGGAGCGCAAACTACGTACTGCGATGGACCTTGTGCGATTACAACAGCAGATTCTGGACGACCAGGAGACGTTGTTGGGAGAGCATAGACGAGCTTTTGCCGCGGCTCTTGATTTCTTGGCTGCTGTGAGGAATGGAACCGTTTTGATGTGAGAGCCCCCTGTTTTTTCTTGCGATGAAGGATATTCGTTAGTGGATTACCTTGAGGTTGTAAATAGGCGTTGGCGCTGTTTATGAAAAGCACGGCGAAAAGGGAGTTTAGGTGGCTAGGAGGCTAGGATAGTGACATATGCTCTTCCTACGGTCTTAATGTTTTAATCATCGTCGATTCATACCATATAGAATGGATTGCGTGTACATTGGTGAGAGGTACGGCTACTGACTGGACTTTCCCGTATGCATGCCTTAGGTTAGGTAAATGCTTTTTTACTCACAATGAGACTGAGACGCCAAGGTATTGACAGCTTTATATTTGTCTCGGGTCTGACGTTTCGCAGTGCCCGGCAACGCGGCAAATAAATTAAATGCACCCGTCATATTATACACTTCCAACTGTCATTGATCGTAGCTAGCGTCGATACACCAGGATTATGTGCTAATGGAGAAACGATTGGGTACCCCTATTATCGTGATAGTGGGCCCGCTGCTTCGTGATCATGCTGCGATGCGAATCATTATACATTACTGGGTTGGTACATATGCCCACGAGGTTTGTTGGGGCCAATTGGCGATGTTACCGTTCCGTTGGTTTTTTTTGGATTTCGTGCTATAGGTAGATAACGTTTTGTAAGGAGCCTACCGTCAAGGTTTGTTGGCCCATAGTTTATATTTACCTATTTTCTTGTTATTAAAATCAAAGCTCTATAAGGTAGGTGAGAATGATAAGTGGAAGTAAGACGAGAGATTTATAAAGAGGTACGTATCTACCTCATATATACATGTAGCTCCTAAACCGGAACAAACCGAGAGGTACAAGCCTAGAAACTCGGCCTGTGTCGGAGCTCCGAATAATCACTGACAGGTATACTACTATGCTGAGTAGAATTACCGGGAACCAATAGCGGGGCTACGTCCCACCACGCCCGCTACGGATATTATCTTGTCGATGGCGTCAGAAGCTAAGGTCAGGGTCGATCTATCTATCTCCCTCGTTAGCTTGCAGTAGTAGGCACAGGCCCGCCTTCCTATCTTTCTCCATGACCGAACCCTATCGCCGGGTTTAGTCAAAGGTACAAACTGGTCCCCTAATTGTTCTATATTAATAATCCTCTGGTTTCCCGCTCTTCGCTATACCGCATGGAGGTAAGCCACATATGCCCTTTCTCTCGCGCGATTTGCCGTCTGCGTTCCGAATCGGTGTGTACAAAAAGGTAAGACATGTACGTCAAGATAGGTTTGATATAGAACGTTGTACAGATACAAGTGCAAGCCCATTCCTTTCTCTATTTGCTACATATACCTATATTCTAAAATTTCCCCTCTTCTTTTTCTCCTCCTCTTCTCCTCTCTCTTTTTCTCATATCCCGTAAATCAGTTAAGCCGTTGAAGTTAGAAGGATAGAAAGAAGAGAAAAGAAGAGAGACCACAGAAATAGAAAACAGAAAATATGACGACCAACGGCGTCAAGAATGGTGACGGAGAGAATGGGTGGTACGACCCGACTAAGATTTGGACCACACTCCTCACAAACCGCGGCTACTTCGGCGGGCTCTTGGTGCTACACCACTCCCTGCGCCGGCACCGGAGCAAGTACCGGCTCGTCGTCATGGTGACGCGCGCCGTGGAAGAGGACACCGAGTACATGGAGGCCTTCGCCGCCGCCGGTATCCCGACTATTGTCGTTGACAAGATCGAGCCGGCGCCACGGGACGGCAAGATCAACAAGGGGACCTGGGAGAAGCTTGCCCCGTGGTCCTTTACGCAGTACGAGGTATGCTCTCTTTAATTACTTTTTGGCATGTCTAGAATTTTGCATTATATATATGAATTTTGGACTTGCATGAGAGAGAGGAAGGGGGTATATGAGGCTATATGACCTATAACACTTGAGACTAACAGCGGCTTAGCGTGTGGTCCTCCTGGACAGCGACCAAATCATCCTGCAGAACATCGACGACATGATGGAGGTCGACATCCCCGAGGGTTGGATCGCGAGCACGCACGCCTGCACGTGCAACCCGCGCAAGCTGCCGCACTACAGTAAGGACTGGGTCCCGGCCAACTGCGCCTTCACGGCCGCGAACCAGGCCACGGGCGAGCCCGCCCCCATCACCCCCCAAAGCCCTAACAACCACCACCTGCTCAACTCGGGCACCGTCATCCTCAAGCCGTCGAAAAAGCAGTACGACGAGCTGATCCACGCCATGAACACCCACCCGGACGTCCCGGACATGATCTTCTTCGACCAGGACCTCCTCGCCATCGTGTACAGGGGTAAGTGGAAGCCCCTGCCGTATCACTACAACGCGCTGAAGCCTATGCGCGACTGCCACCGCGGGCTCTGGAGGGATGAGCATGTTAAGATTCTGCATTACATCCTGAATAAGCCGTGGAAGAGCCGTAAGTATGATGAGAACGACACGATCGAGTCCACGCATAAGCTGTGGTGGGACGAGTTCGCGCTGGTCGAGAAGGAGTGGGTGGAGAGTGGAGATGAGCGGAAGAGGGAGCTGTGGAGGAAGGTTGTTGTGCCTGTTGTTGCGCAGGAGTGAATGGTTGGGTCTAGTTTTATTGTGCTTTTGGGCTTTTAGGCTTTGAGGATGGGGTTGGCGCTGTTGGATAATTATAGGGGACAGGAGAGGAGAGGCATTTTGTATACCATCGTCATGATCATGATTCAGGGCATAGCGGGGATATCTACATAGCTTGGGGGGATGGAGGACTGAGAGACTAAGACAGGATACACCACGAGTATCAAGTATTAGAAAGAGCAGTACGAGCGCTTCATGACAGCCCACGACAGATGGAGGCATATTTCAGATTTGGGAGTCTGTTCTAGGTACCTTACATTCTTCGATGAAGATTATGACCAGAATCTTAACTTCTGCATTGGGGATAGGCAACAACAGAATTACTCCTTAATCTTAGCCTCGCTCTTCTGCGGCCTTGCCCCGAAAATGGTGCTCCCGACCCGTACCTCGCTACTGCCCATAGCAACCGCGCCCTCAAAGTCCTCGCTCATCCCCATACTGAGCTCCAGCTCCCTCTCCAGCCCTAATTCTCTCCGGACTAGGTCTCGCTGCTCGCGCAGGCATAAGAAGTCCTCGTTCTCGTTCTCGGGCGTCGTGGCCACGCTGCGCGCGATGGCGCCGATGGTCATCAGCCCCAGCAGGTGCAGGTTCGGCGCCGCCTCGACGAAGCGGCAGAGCGCCACGGTGGCGTCGCCGGGAGCGCAGCCGGATTTGGAGGACTCGCCTGAGGTGTTTACTTGGACGTGGATGTTGAGCTTTTCGGGGGCAGAGTTGGGGGAAGATGAGGATGAGGGTGAGGTGGAGGAGGAGGATGATATGAATTCGCCCCGGTACTTGTCTAGGAGCTGGGCTTTCTTCTCCGTATCTACGCTCGATACGCACCAGAGGTTCGGGATCTTGGCTAAGTTTTTGCAATGTCCTATATTACTTGTGTTAGTTGAGAGAGAGACTATTGTTTGTGGTAAGGAAGCACGTGACCACCCCAAAGCAATTTAATTATCGCTTGACGATTACTTTACATGTCGAAATGGGTTAATTCTCCCCCCCTTCTCTCTCTTCTTCCTTTGGATAGGGGCGAGCGCCACTTAGCCGTCCAACTAGCCCGTGTATCGACCCTCAATAGCACTACGAGGAAGAAAAGAAAGACGAAGTCTCCTTACCCGATTGCAGGCCGCCGATCATATGCCACTGTATGCTGCGTGGTAGCAACTCAGCCTTCTGACTCAGCTCCTGGGCATAATTTTCGCCAAAATGTAGTTGCGGCGGTGAGGCCTGTTGCACTAGTGCTAGGATGTCGTTCGCCGGCTTCAGCTTTGAAACCGCCACCAGGCGGACCTAGAACGGTCTTAGTTATCTGTCCAACCGGGAAACTATTCATCAAGCAACCAGGCTGTATGGTGCTTTTCAGATGAATCATACTACATATCACCGGGAAATAAAGGGGTGAATTCGTGGTGGGAGAAGGACCGGTGAGAGAACGCCAACTTACATCCCGGCCGTTGGCAACAGCGGCGATACGCTCACGGACGGTTTTGATCTGTGATACTAGAGCAGCAGCTCTCTGTGGGTCGATTTTCATCTCTGTATCCGTCATTTTAAAGCCATGAGTCTATACCATGAGTATATAGCGAAATGGTTATATTATGTAGAAGCTGTGTTTTTAGTTTTAAAGATACTACTCATTGGCTACTGTTTTGCTTAGGCAGGAAGAGAAATCAAAAGAACGTTGTGAGATATACAGTATAAATACTGTACATCTAACCTTAGCTTCTTCAACTTTACTATAGAGGACAAGTGACAACCTCGGGGATTCAATTATAAGCTGAAAGGCTATTCAATGGAAAATTTGAAAATATCTTATATCATATTATTTAATAGATGGAATCATATGATATTCATAGAGTAGGTGACGATGCTCAGGCTGTCGGGGTATTGATAATCGAACACGGGTCTTTGTAGCGCAAGAACGGAACCATCAGGTTACACCAGATCATCTAAGATTTAAGAAACAAGGGTCTCTATTCTTTACCAGAAGAGAATTTATTCTATTTGCTGTAGCTACTTCTATCAAAGGTTTCAACATGCATACAAGAGAACAGCCGGGGGAGTGGTATCATTTAGCGGGGACTTCGCACATGGCAATTATGACGCTATCAAGACAGTAAATGCAACGGTTAGATATCGATAAGACCATAATCTATTGAATTTTGAAGCTTCCAATCAATGGAACCTTCCAATGTCCAATAGCACTTCTCGCAACGAGCCTTCTTCATCAAATGTCAAACAACTATTTTCCTTGATTATTTTATATTTTATTTTAATCCCAAGCGGTTTCATCATTGTTACTAAACTTTATAAGCTACCCTTCCATCGAAGTCACCATAGACAAACACCCATGGCAGATCCGCTGTTAACGTCGCTCTGTACAATCTGCCATATACAAGCACCGAAGTATAAGTGTCCTCGATGCGGTACACGAACATGTTCCTTGACATGTGTCAAGAAGCATAAGAAATGGTCATCATGCAACGGAGAGCGCGATCCAACAGTTTACATACCCCGGGAGAAGCTAAAAACAGATGCTGGCATCGACCACGACTATAACTTCCTAACCAAAATCGAGAGATCCGTGGAGCGGACCGAGAAGATCTTGAGGGAAGAGAAGGACATACTACCGCAAGAGGATACCACGTCGCGACAACCACCTAATAAACGAGCACGCCTTCATAAAGGCCGAAGCAGAGGTAGAGTTACTTTCGAAGAGAACTCGCGGAGGTGGGATAGGAATTCGATACAACGGATGCGGCAGCTGGGCATCAATGTCACGTCTCTTCCCTACGGCATGACTAGGGCGAAAGAAAACAAAACTAGCTGGAATAAGCGCACGAGGACTATGAATTGGCAGGTGGAATGGCTCGAGTGGAAACATGTTGCTCCTACTGGAGATGGCACTAACCCCAAGCCCACGAGAGTTCTGCATAAAATGTTGGATGAGGTACCGCTCTACATTGGCTATGCGGAGAGCCTAGAATATCATCGCCAACGGCAGCTCAGTGACCAGGAACGTGTTCTGGAGAAGAAGCAAAAGGCCACGGAGGGAAAGAGGAAAACTACTGGAGGCGGCCAAGACGTGGCTACGACTGCTTGGACCGGTGGGGAATATGTGATGCAAGACCCGAGCACGACTACGTGGAGCAATATGGTTCTAGGGTCCCACACACTCGAGGACCTGAAAGATAGGTACCGATTCTTCTTCCTCAAGCCGAGAACACCTTCGAGGGAACCACAAAAGCTCATTCCTTTACGACCGACTGACAACCTGGTTACCATCTTACCTGGTCTCGACATTGTGGAGTTTCCGACTATCTGCGTACTGCCAGGCAACTCTACGGCTGTCCCTAACGGGTATATTGTGGAGAGTAAACTTGGAAAATCTAGAAAACGGCAAGCCTCTAGCCTTGTTGCATATTCGAGTGACGAGGAGGGTGAGCCTATAGAGGAGGGATCAGATGAGCAGCAGGAAGTAGATGATACCACGAGTAGTTCAGGCTCAGACTCTTCTGACATGTCTGATTAGTTAATGATAATAACCTCTGTAATAATTAGGTACATGTGTCTGAAATACCTGTAAATTGAACTATTAATGACTAACTAGTATGGGTTTATTAATGGAGGTTACGACGATTATCGTCCCTAGCCATCGCGGAGGTAAAATACCTTAGTTCCCGGGATAATACCTATTATCGTCACACAAATTATTATATGTACCTACCTACCTAGACACATATAGAGCTGTACCGTCGGTAATTTCGGAAGTGGACACTAGAAAAAAATAATACGCACTACTCATATTTCCCTAGGGTAAAATAATATTTAATGGTACAAAATACATCGTTGATTAGGTGCATCATGTGCATATTCCATATATGTACATGTAATCTAGAACAAAGAGGAATTTTTACGAATCACTTATCACTGCACTTAACATTTGACACTTTACCCTGGACTTAGGGTACCTACATAGGTACATGACCTGTGTTTGGACCACTCAAAATTAAAAGGTAGTATCGTGGCTTAACACCCGACGGCACCTGCCAAAACCCGTAAAAAGAAAAACCTTCTAACTTCACCTGAGGTAGGTACATATGTAGGTACCTTTACGGGGCTGGTTTCTAGCCAACCGTTCGCTGAATTTTTTAATTCTTCACATCGGAAATTCAGCCTCTCTTTTCCCTCCTCCCAATCCTACCTCAACCAAACATCATCCAACAACAGATTGCATTTCTTCTTCATAATTCTCAACCCCAACCGTAATCATTTCTCTCTAAAACACTCATTGTATTCACATTTCCTCTTGCGCGTCTCGCGCATTCTTTTCTGACATCATGTCTGAATTTCTTGGGTGTGTATCTTCCCCTCTCCAATTGCTATCGGCCCTCGTATGGCTGGATGGTCTAGATTGCTAACGCGACGCGAACACGACACAGCTCTCGTATATCCCTCATCTCGAAGAGCGATATCCGGTAGGCTTTCCTCGAATTATACAGGCTCCACTGAACTCCTCGATTAATGTGACTAGGTACTCCGGCATATTGCACGAGATCAATTCCGAAGAGTCGACTGTTTCTCTCGAGAACGTGAAGTCGTTCGGTACAGAAGGACGCAAGGGTAACCCCGATGAGGAGATAGCACCTTCTGATCAAGTCTACGAGTACATCGTCTTCCGAGGCAGCGATGTGAAAGACTTGCGCATCGAGCAGGCCCCCGCTCCCCCAAAGGAGAACCAACCTCCTAAGGTCCCCGATGACCCTGCGATCGTTGGAGTAAGTTGTTCATCTCTCACTATTCACTATACAAGATCCAATTTATATGACGAAACATTTCGGATGTAAAATTTATATTTGACTGAAATGCGCAAACAACCCCGTGTTGATATTTCCGTTGCCTTCCTTCTGATCCATGTTGGACTTCACCCATGCTAGAGCGTGAACACAATGTCCTACTCAGCATTGATGCTAACTAAATGTTCTAAATTTTAGGCTCGTACTCGCCCTCAGGGCGCCATGCCACCCGGTCCTGGAGCCCCAGGTTATGGTCAAAGTCCATACCAACCCAACCCATTCTATCCCCCCCCTCCTGGACAGTGGGGACGTGGTGGCCCTGGTCCTGGTCCTGCTCAAGGCTTCCATGGAATGCCCTATCCTCCCCCTCCTGGCTGGTTTCCTCCTGGCCAAGGCTTCCCGGCTGGTGGACCTGGAGGTCCCGGCCCGTGAACAGCTTTGGCTACCCACCTGGTCCTGGTCCTCAAGGACTACCCGGTGCGCCAGGTCAGCCAGGCCAGCCAGGTCAAGGAATGAGAGGAACGCCTCAGCAAGACAGCAAGCCTGCTCCCATTGGTGCTGGTGTCGATAAACAAAGACTGGTTGGTAACCCCGCGGTTGAGTTGCCTACGGAACCTAAGTCTCTTGGACAGCAGCCTATTCAGCCCGCCTCGACGAGTGCCGCACCGACACCTCCGGTTGAGTCGAAACCGACCGCAGCCGAAGTCAAGGCCACTGCAGAATCGCTAGCGACGAACAATGCACCCCCGACTAATGCTGCCGAGAAGAAACCTGTCCCCACCGGTCCCAAAAACAACCGTGTCACACCCGCTGTACCGATTCCCTCCGCAATTACATCGAAAGCCGGCCCCCAAGTTACTGCTGCTACTGCTTCGGTCAGGCCTGCAGGAGATCAAGCTAACGGGCAGAAGAGTACAGCCGCTCTTGAGGATGCTACCCAAGCTGCGAAGGCCGCCGTCGCAGTCGCAATGGCCAAACTCAACAGTGCGCGTACTACCGAGGCTCCGGCGCAGAATGGTAGCGTCGGCATGGATAACTTGACCAAGAAGGTCAACGAGATGAGAATTAATGCCTCTAGAGGTACGGGGAGTGGGAGAGGACGTGGCCGTGGAGAATATCGAGGAGGTCGAGGAGGCGGTTCGCACAAGGTCACCGTTCCCGATACCGATTTCGATTTCGCAGCTGGGAATGCCAAGTTCAACAAACAAGATCTAGAGAAGGAGGCCGTCACCGGTTCCCCGGCTCCCGAAGCTTCCAATGGACCTACTTCAGAGCACACGCAGTCCGAGGAGTCTGCTGTACCTGTTGCGTACAACAAGACTAAGTCATTTTTTGACAATATTTCTAGTGAAGCCAAGGACCGTGCCGAGAATGGTGGCCAAAAGCCCGGTGGTCGAGAATGGCGCGGTGAAGAGCAGCGCAGGAACATCGAGACTTTTGGCCAAGGAAGCGTCGACGGCGGCTACCGTGGTTACCGAGGTCGTGGTCGCGGGCGTGGTAACCGTGGCCGTGTATTTGGTCCTCGAGGAAGAGGTCGAGGTTCTAGCCAGCCGGCTACTCAATGATGCGCCTCATTAACATATCTAATTGATGGGGCCAGCATCGTCACTAGACTACAGCGTGGTCCATATACTCGACAACTTACCCTTTTCGCCCACGATTACCTGTTAAAATCCTATTCTCAAGCACAACATCGTTTTCCCGTGTATTAATACGGCCCTTACATGATGCGGTTTACATTTCTTTTCAATGTTCAGGAACTCGTGGATAAGCAGGTGGCGATTTTGCCATGCTTGTGAACTCGATAGGTGTGGTTTGAGTTGAGGCTCTAGCAAAGGCGTAAGGAAGGTTTGGCAAGGGCAGGTATTATTCTTGCATTCGCATCACGAGCATGATTGCACACGATTTACTTGATACGAAAAATCAGATCTGGTCATACCAGGTCTCAAATGAAGGCTGCTTTTGCAACGGGGGTTTACGAGGAGGCGTTCATACAAACGGCTCTGGAAGTACCACGCTTTACGGTACGAAACGATACTTGTAAAATGGCAAAGGTGTGAAAGAAAGGTGAGGGTGGACTTGGTGGTTGTAAATGGCAAGGCTCTCCGAGTCGGTACATAGACCAGAGCTACGTTAGTTAATACAGGATCATCAAGTCCAGTTGTCTATTGTTTTTATATGCAGTGACTTTTGAGACGGTTGGCTCAATGGCAGAGTCGATATGTTATCGATGTCTATATCCTCCGGTCCTATTCCAATATCGCTCCCTACCAGGTAACGATTTCATACTTCAGGATAGACGTCCCTAACAGCAGTCAGCAAGCAAACCCGGCTACTCACTTGGCGTACCTAGACATATTCCTAGGACATAAGAAAAAAGGGCAGGTGGGTAAAAAAACTTACGTCCTCCTCACAAGCGGCATATTCCTCCGCACCCTCTCCCACTCCCCCAAATCTATCTCAACAACACCCAGCTGGCCCACCGCTCCGTCCTCAGCGTCTTTCCCATCACCACCACCACCACCACCACCACCACCCATAACCCCTTTCAGCGAGAGCAACACGCGTCCCCAAGGGTCCACAACCATGCTCCGCCCGTAGCTGACTCGCGGTGATAAACCCGGGTTGTGCAACCCGACTTGCGCCGCGGCGATCACGTAGGACTGCGTCTCGATGGCGCGGGACCGGAGGAGGACTTCCCAGTGCGCGGTCCCGGTGGGCACGGTGAAGGCGCTGGGGTAGAGGAGGATTTGCGCTGGGGAGGGGTAGGATTTCAACGATGATGGTGATGATGAGGAAGAGGTGGAGGTGGAGGTGGAGGTGGAGGAGGTGGTGGTGGTGGTGAGGTGCAAAGCCGGCTCCGGAAACCGCAGGTCGAAACAGATCAAGCTGCCCAGGCGGCCGACGGGGGAGTCGAAGGGAGGCGTGAAATTGGCGCCCGCTTGCGTCGTGGTCGATTCGCGGAGTTGGGCGTCGGGGTAGTCGAATAAGTGCAGCTTGTCGTAGGAGGCGGCGGGGTGCAGGGTGCCGTCGGGGTGGATGTAGATTGTGCGGTTGTAGAGCTTGAGCTTGAGGTTCGTTGGTGGTGGTTCTGTTTGTCCTTGGGCTTTTTCTTCTTGCCCTTCGACTGATGCTGGGTTGTTCCGGGAGGAAGTACTAGTGGCGGTGCTGGTGGTGGTGCTGCTGATAGAGTCCGGGTCTTCGGATTGCGGGATTGAGGATAGGACGGGGTTGCTGGTGGTGGTGGACGGCTTGACGGATACGGGCACATGAATCCCGACGTGTACCGCGAGCTGGTGCTTGGCGGCGGCGGACCGGAGGCCTGCTACGAAGGGCGACGTGCTGATGGGTTTGGCGAGGGAGAGGGATTCCTGGGCGGATGTACCGATGTAGTCTGATGCTTCGGGGAGGAAGAGGATCTATGGGTAAGTTAGCTTGGGTGACTGCATATTGTTTTGGCTGAAAGGGATGAGGGGAGGGCAGGACGGTAGATATCATGTAAGAATGTGTATACGATCCATTTATGAAGTATATAAGGTTGGAGAGAAGATAATAAATAGATGAACGATCTGAAAATGAGATGACTGTTCCGTCCATAACTTATCATCTCAGTCCTCCCAGTTTATATCTCTGCATCGATTATCTCATGATATGTATCCCGAGATAATCAAGACGGGATATTCGGAAGTCCGATCATTGGCATTCGATGCCAATCCTCGAGGTAAAAGAGAAAAATTTGGGTATATATGATCCCTTACTTTTGCACCGGCGGCTGCAGCTTGGCCCACGAGTTTCACGCATTGCTCGAGGTTATGCGCCATCGAGTTTGATGAGCAAATTTGGCCCACCGCCTACATCGAAGTTAGCTACATGTAATTACTTAAATGTCAAAAGCTGGTTTATATTGATTTCATTATTTTATTCTACTCTGCATCCTATAGATGTATGAATTGAGATGGGATTTCCTTACTGCTTTAGCCATTGTGAAAGCTACTCAAACGTCTCGAATCCGAAGGCGTAGAGAAGCGAGAGGTTCACGTGAGCGGGGTTATATGTAAGGAAGTGTAGGAGAATAATTAATATGCCGATGTCTTATTAAACCGCGGTACAGATCCGGATACAGGAGAAAAGGAACTCGGAGAATATCTGAATCAAACCATTCGGGACTTTCGTGACGTGATGTCAAGTAATCGGAGAGAATCCAGGAAAGGTCCCCACATCCCGGTGTCGCGCGAAGGAGGGCCGAAGCCGAGACTACACAGTTCAAGGTAATGCCTGGAAAAGCGCATTTCAATTTTACAGAATATTTGGGTATCATCAAGACATGTGATTATACACCTTTTTACTGGCCATTCTCGCGGCTGTTCTAGCTACCTATATGTAGAGAACTACGTAGAAACGCAACCAGACATATTTTCCTTGTTGCTTGCTGCTATAGCTCAAGCGGCTTGACTGAGCCAGTTCATCAATTACCAGGTATAAAACAGGGCGTATGCGACCTTTTATGTAAAAGCTCATTCGAGAAGAACACACCTATGCAACGAGGCCACTCCCCCTCGCGGCCTCCTCATGCTCGCCTTCTTCGACTAAAAGAGGCTGTGGGCAGAGGCGAAAACCAGAAAATGCAAAGCCAACCGTTACCTCCCTAATGCCCTCTGATATCAACGCCTGGCTGGTGAACGTAGAAAATGTATAGTCAATACAACAACGGGGAATCTAGAAGGGCCATTTTCTCCTGAACGCAACCTCGCTTCGCCACACCAACGGACTTTGTGTTGAGCCGGGCATTCGAAAAAGAAGGGTTACTATTATTAAAGCAGCACTAAATTTTCGAAACCACTCGCTCAACATCACGATGTACTTTCCGCTCCAGTCTTCCACGATCTGTCGAGGAGGTCATATGCTTGCTGCAAGGATTTCGGGTCAAATCCACGTTCCTCAAGAACAACAACCCAGTCGCGCAGTTGTATATTCTTCCCCTTTTCGGAATCTTCGCGGAACTGTCCAAGATGGACGGCAGGTTCCTTCGTCAAGGGACCTTGCGCAGCCTTCTTAGCAGCGCTGGCCGTCGAACCTGGCGTGCCTGGTATACCAGCCGCTGAAAGTCGGGGCGTACTTGCTCCACTTCCAGGGCCTCCTGAATTTGTCATCCACGAATATTTCTTCTTCTTGCCACCGGCAAAGAGACCCAACGTTGCGTTCACAGTAGTACTGCTCGCCTCTGCGGCCTTTGCTGCCTTTTTGCTCTCCTTCTTCGTAGGGGCTTTGGTGGGTTCACCTGACTCTGGTGCAATTGATCCAGGGGTGCCGGGCGCTACAGATCCAGCTCGAGATTGAGCATCACCACCTTCATTGTCCTTCTTAGCTTTCTCTTCCATTCGTTTCAGTCGTTTTCTAAGACGACTTTCTTCGGCGTTCCGCGCATCCTTTCCGACAGCTGTCAAAGCCTCTACCAAGGGGTTGGCTGGGGAGGCTTCGGAGACTGGTGTTGGTAGTCCATTACTGAGTTGATCGGCCGAACCTATAATCCTGTGTTAGCTATACGAAGTAAAGAGAATAAATAGGGCCCAAAAGTCCGTACGTTTGAGTGGGTTTGTGCGGGGGCTAACCGCGCTCTCCGCACCCGTCCGTGGGCCTTCATCCCCAGTTCCATTGGCCGTAGGATTGACAACAGCTGCGTCGAGCCATTCCTGAGGTACTTGGCCATGTGCACTTGTCTGCCGCGTAACGGCAATCCTGTTTGCTTCGCTAATAAGCTCGCCAAGACGCTGTCTCGTACTAATAGAAAGCAGCGCGATCTGGTCGACCAAGTATGATTCAGGTGGAAGAAAAGAACCGGACGTTTGGACGAGTGCCCCATCCGGACCTTGTTGAACCGTGACCTTAATCTCGGGTTTAGGGAAGTCGATAGGCTGTAGCATTCTCCCCATGTACCTCCCAGACCCATCCTGCTTCATCTCCAAGTTCAGACCAATACCGTACTTGTTGGCCACCTCTGATATACGCTTATGTACGACACCTGGTTCTAACAAGTAGTTCGTAATCTCCTGGCTCCTGCTCTTGGCAAGTCTTGCTGCTGCCTCATTCCACGCTTGATCGGCAGCCTGGACTGCAAGGTCCTCTTGAGTCGTCACACCTACTGGTTGGGCAGGCTGGTTGGCAGGCCCAGCTCCGTATGCAGTATCCCGGCTACCCGGAGGATAATTGGGATATCCAAGAGTCTCCAAGTTATTTAAGTATTCTGCCTCCTCGTCGAGGTCGATACCCGTCCCCATAAGCATGTCGTCCATGTCGTAAGCGACAGTAGCCTTAGTCGACGTAGGTCTCGTACCCTGTCTTGTCGGATCGTTAGAGAAGGATCCCGCCGGGTTGATGGCGGGAGGCCCCATGTTGGTATAGACGGGAGGCGCTGACGGCGCCATTGAAGGTGCAGTGGCAACCGGCGCGAGTTTCGCAGTTGAGTATGGCGCATGCGAAGTATTGGGTGTCGACGGTTGAGGCGACGCTAACGGTGTTGTCCCCGCGGATGGCATAGTAAGAGTCATTCCGACGGGTGGAGCTCGACCATTCACTTGCTGGTACGGCGTATTATAGGCGGTCGAGGGAGGCTGATTATTAGGATGGTTAAGAGGAGCTGGCGAAGGTAAGGTATTCGGAGTAGGTGCCGGCGTGGTTGCTCTAGGACTCGCCGCATAGTTTGGATACGGCGAACCCGGGTTAGAAGGAGGGCCGGGAGATATCTTGGCGCGCTTATTAGGTGGAAGTTGATAAGTCTGGTTTGGAGAATGTTGCTGAGGCGAGAACTGCCTCGGGGGCATAGTAGGTTGAGGGTGCGACATGACGACGATGACTATGCGTCACAGAGGACGCGCGGGTACCTTGGGAGGTATTGTAATCAATCCGTCTGCGGAATATAGGCGTTGCGAAGACAGTTAAATATAAACAACAGGCCTTTTCAACAAGCTCTATGGACCTGGGCAGGCACAGAGCCTGTCACACTCAACTGGTCGAAACCCATCCGCCGATGTACGGTGTAGAGTATCGCGATGCTTTGAAGAAGGAGTGGTTTAATGCGACTCGTGCGATACCGAATAGAATCGAAACAATCGGGGTTTCGGTGTCGCGTCGGGATCGTGGTGGTTGAGGATGAATGGGATGTTTAGGTTGAATGAGGAGGCGATCTCAGTTCGCAACACGCACAGAAAAGCTCCTGTTCTCGTTCCCCCATTGGAAAGATTTCGTGTAGCACCAATGCACGGACCCCACTCGCTCTCTCCTTTGCTTGCCTTTGTCATAAAAAGGCTCCAATCCACCCCGACTTGGCCTAAGCTTTTTTTCTTTTTTTTTCGGATCAATAAAATGCCGTGTCATGAGCCTCAAGACCCAATTCTTTTTTCCCCTAGTAGCCTGGAAGGTCGTCCCCACTCAAACGCGTGCGCGCTAAATTCAATTTAGCTCAATTAGCATAGACCGTGCAGACCGTGTTCTGTACATAGCTTCCAAGGTACAATTTATGTACCGTACAGGCGACGCACACCAACTCCACTTCTAACCTTGTATCATCCATCTTCACATTTCTCAATCTTTGTTTTCTTCATTCAACCGCTATTTAACCGCGAAGGCTCTCTCTTCATCGAACCCTTTGCGCATATTCACTTCACGGAATACTTCCCCTTTGAGATGCCTTTCACTGTTTAGTCGCTACCGACATAATACAGGACCCGATACTCTCGATCGCATTCCTTCCCACGAGAATTTGGTACAAGCAATTGTTCCCGCTTCATAGTCAACTTGCGATAGCTCCGACAACCCTCATTGAACGACTTGCACATTCTGTCAGCCATGGCTTCCAAGCGCAAGGCTTCGGCGATCACTACGACTGTCGACGATGAACCTGTGGACCCCTCTGACGAGCTCATGTTCCTCTGCCTGGGAGGTGGAAACGAAGTTGGTCGATCATGCCATATCATACAATACAAAGGGAAGACTGTCATGGTAAGTTTGCGCTACCCTCTTGTCTACCTTGTCTGCAATCAGACTAACAATTAATTTGTATAGCTCGATGCTGGCCAACATCCAGCCTACGATGGTCTCGCCGCCCTCCCCTTCTTCGACGACTTCGATTTAAGTACTGTCGATGTCCTCCTGATTAGCCAGTAAGTTTCTCTTTGGTATCCTTGTTACAATACCGCCGTAGATGGTCAAGGGTTTCGTATCGATTGGGGCGGAGGGCGATGTTCTTTCGTGTCTATGAGCAACAACACCTGCTTATATGCATCACTGTGATATTATGTCTATACGTTTTTGTATAGTTACTATTCCACCCATATATTCAACTATCTAATAAAAGACATTATCCATCACCCGTCCGGTAGCACCCCCTTGATCGTCATGATGTCCCTTCCGATGAACCATCCTTGTTAACTTTGCGCTTTTATATTTTATATATCTCGCCAAGTATGCTAATATCGATCAAGTTTTCACGTAGACCATGCGGCGTCTCTTCCTTACGTTCTAGCGAAAACTAACTTTAGAGGTAGGGTCTTTATGACCCATCCGACCAAGGCCATCTACAAATGGCTCATCCAAGACAGCATTCGAGTCGGAAATACTTCATCGAATCCTACGTCACAGCCTGTATATACCGAACAGGATCATCTCAGTACCTTCTCTCAGATTGAAGCTATTGACTACCACACCACCCACACCATCTCCTCCATCCGAATAACTCCTTATCCCGCCGGTCACGTGTTAGGGGCTGCGATGTTCCTCATAGAGATCGCAGGATTGAATATCTTCTTCACGGGAGACTATTCTCGGGAACAAGATCGGCATTTAGTCTCAGCAGAAGTCCCTAGAGGCATCAAAATCGATGTCCTCATCACTGAGTCGACATATGGAGTCTCTACCCATGTTCCCAGATTGGAAAGGGAACAGGCCCTGATGAAGACAATAACAGGCATCCTGAATCGAGGCGGACGGGTTCTAATGCCTGTCTTCGCCCTTGGCCGAGCCCAGGAGCTGTTACTGATTCTGGACGAATACTGGGGAAAGCATCCGGAGTTCCAGAAGATACCAATATACTACGCTAGTAACCTAGCGCGCAAGTGTATGGTGGTCTATCAGACTTACGTGGGCGCGATGAATGATAACATCAAGCGCTTATTCCGAGAGCGAATGGCCGAAGCCGAGGCTGCTGGAAATGGCGCGGGCACTGGCGGACCCTGGGATTTCAAATTTATTAGATCCCTGAAAAGTCTCGACAGGTTTGATGATGTTGGTAGCTGTGTCATGCTTGCCAGTCCTGGTATGCTCCAGAACGGCATCAGCAGAGAGCTTCTGGAGAGATGGGCGCCGAACGAGAAGAACGGCGTCATCATCACTGGTTATAGTGTTGAAGGGACTATGGCCAAGCACATCGTCCAGGAGCCAGACCAGATTCAAGCGGTGATGTCAAGAAACATCAATGCTGTCCGGAGAGCCCCTGGAGGAGATAACGAGAAAGTGATGATCCCCCGCAGGTGTAGTGTTGCCGAATACTCATTCGCCGCGCACGTTGATGGCCAAGAAAATAGGGAATTCATTGAGGAGGTCGGAGCTCCTGTAGTCGTGAGTATAACCCTATTACATATTACCTTTCTTCGCTAACATGGACAGATCTTGGTGCATGGCGAACAACACAACATGATGCGGCTAAAGTCCAAACTGTTATCTTTAAATTCGAGCAAAACGGATAAGGTAAAAGTTTACAGTCCCAGGAACTGCGAGGAGTTACGGATCCCATTCAAGACAGACAAGATAGCCAAGGTTGTCGGCAAGCTGGCGTCTATACCTCCCCCCAAACAGTTACCGACTCCGGATGACCAGACCCCTGAACTTATCGCTGGCGTTATAGTCCAGAACGACTTCAAGATGTCGTTAATGGACCCGGAAGATTTACGAGAATACGCTGGTCTCACAACCTCTACGATTGCGTGCCGACAGCGATTTACCTTGAGCGCGGCTGGCATTGATCTCATCAAATGGGCTCTGGAGGGCACATTCGGCAGCATCGAAGAACTGCCTGAGACTAAGAATCGGAAGGAAGACTCGGATAGTGATGAGACCAATGGCGATGGCAAGCTCACCGACGCCGACGAAGAAATGCCTCAACTCGTCGCGGCATACTTGGTCATGGGCTGCGTCACGGTACGATATCGCAGCAATGGCGAGGTAGAATTAGAGTGGGAGGGCAACATGCTCAACGACGGCATAGCAGATGCCGTGATGGCAGTCCTGCTATCCGTGGAGAGCAGCCCTGCAGCAGTCAAGAGTAAGCATACATACCGCCCTGTGTCAGCCTAACCAAACCCCGCTTCATCCCCGCTAACATTTTGGGCCAGGATCCGCGAGCAAGCACTCGCATTCTCACGAACTACCGGCCCGAAATCCCCACGCGAATCTGACTCCGGCCGAGCGACTCGAACGCCTGTTCATGTTCCTGGAGGCGCAGTTCGGTGCAGACAACGTAGCGCCTGTCGCTACGCCCAAGCTGCCGCCTCTTATCAAGGACAAGAAGCCGAAAAAGTCAGAAGACGACGAGGATGCCGCCTCAGATGCGTCTATGGAGCTCTCCGATGACGGAGATGAAGAGGAGCGATTACTGGAACTGCGGCAACAGACGGAACTTGAACGGCTGCACAAGATGGGGATCCCGGTGCCGGGGGTTAGCATCAAGGTTGATAAGATGACTGCTACGGTCTGGCTAGAGGACCTGGAGGTCGAAAGCAGCCACAAGGCATTCGGGGACCGAGTCAAGGCTGTGATCGAGCAGGCTATCGAGGTCACGGCGCCTTTGTGGGGCTGATATCTCTTTCTCCCTTGAGGCAGAAGGGTAGGAGGACTCGGATGAAAGCTACCGAGGCATGCATGTAATCTTTTTTTTCTACTACGTTACGGAGTTCAGGGATGGTACCTAGATGAATATTGGGGGTGGGGGAGATCGGATTTTGTCAGGGGCCGGTCTGAGATAAGCGCGCGGAATGTTTGATGGTCATGCGCTGAGGCTCTTGCTTACGACTAGCTTCAAGAATGGCGGCGAAGTGCGGCAGTCCTATCAGATCAGCTTGCATAGTCGCATGTTATACCCTCGGTGGGTTGTATAATCAAGCCGTCTTCTGATAGTGGTTCGACGGAAAGATAAGGCATAGCTAGAGGGAGCAGTATAATCCGCCTCGGTTTCGGCCTGTGAACGGGTTTGACAAATAGAGAAAGTACCGAAGAATATTGTGCCTTGGAGTTTGGAGTATGCAACTAACTCTTCATAACACAGCCGTTGAGAATAATGTTAGCATGGTAACTGAAAGTCTAATCTAGTAGAAAATCGACAAGACTATGCAGTGATCTATTCTCTATGCAGAGCAATATCGATAATGAAGAAGCAAGCTCGCCTTCTAGATTTTGCCCCCAAAACTGTAGAGCCCCCAATTTGTCCTATAAAATATGCATGCAATGGGCGGGCTCGTGCATGGTATGCATGCATGCATCCCCTGTGTCAGTACATCCCTTTCCCCTCTTTATGATTGAGATTCTGCCTGCCGGGGGCTGTGCAGCAGGGAGCTGAGCCTTGCCAAAGGGGGCTATTTAATTTCAGCCAATCAAGTGTAGCTGCTAAATAGCAATATACTCAATAAAACGAGCCCAACATAGCCACATAGATCCGTGTACCTGACCTAGTATAACAACCCGATTACTCCTGTGGGCGTATCAGCCTCACGTTTCTCATACGCCGAGGTTGTTCTTTTGCCATAACATCATCACGAATATTGCCATTGAAACAGTAAGAGAAAAAACTCATCCCACTCCTCCGGCTATGCCAACGAGGCAGAAAAGGAGGCGACTTTAGAAGGATAGTGGTCATCGAGTGTCTGATGTGTAAAACAACGCTGGTAAAGTTGTATATAATTAAGGTATGTAAGTGACTGATTGCTGGTATGAAAGTATGAGCTTCAGCTTCAGAACACAAAGAAGTCCTACTAGTCTGAATCAACGAGCAAACGACTTACACTGCCTCGATTGGACATTCCAACAATTACACTTAATTCCAACTTACAGTAAGGTTGGCGTGATTGAGTTGAGACTAGGTTTTATTAATCATTCATCTGATCACAAAGAAGCAAACACTATCAGTGTATCAGTGGAACATTTTAAAGGATTTGACTCAAAACCTACAGTCAACCATGCCTTATATTCTCGACGACTCTTCCCCCCGCCAGACGGGAACCGAGACGCAACACTCGTCTTTCTTGAAAACTCCAGACTGCACCAGTCAATGCCTGTATACTGGATGCACTCATCAACGAAACTTCATGAATTCATTTAAAGTACCCGGCGAATCCAACGCCGATGACCTACTATCAAACCGGACGTCTCAGCTCCACCTGAGCCCCGGTAACACAATTCGCACATCTTCCAATCGGAGCCGTTCCCCCTCCGGCTTCTCCTCCCTGCGCAGAACCCTGAGCGGCCGCAGCCAGAATGGCTCCGACGGGCGCCAAGGCCGGACCTCCATCTTCAGCAGCCTATTCCCCTCGCGCTCCCAGAGACCGGAAAGCCCGCCACCTCCGTATTCTCCCAGCGTCGGGAACGAATCCATCCCCTCAGGTAGATCCCCCACCGCATCCGCGAATATCCTCCAAAAGCCGCCCCCCAACCCCCCTTTTTAACCACCAAACCACTAACAAGGTAACACAGGTAACACAGGTAACACAGGCACCACCACCACAGTAGCAGACGACCAATACGCCTTCCTGAAGGAATTCAACACCATCTTCCTAATCGACGACAGCCTATCCATGAAAGCAGAAAACCGGTGGTCGGAAACCCAAAAGGCCATATCCGCCATCCTGCCCATCTGCATGGAGCACGACGAGGACGGCATAGACGTGTACTTCCTGAACCACCGAACGGACGACCGGGGCGAAGCCTCTCGCGGCGCCGTGGGTTCGGGGTACCGCGGCGTGCGCGACGTGCGCGTCGTGCAGAACATGTTCAAGTTCGTGAAGCCGAGCCTCGCGACCCCGACCGGTCTGCGCCTCGACCACATCCTGCGCGCCTACCTGCGGAACTACGAGGCGCTAGTCCGCCGCACCGGCGACGTCTACTGCGTGCGTCCCATCAACGTAATCGTCATAACCGACGGCCAGCCCACCGACGAGCCGGGCGAGATCATAGCGCAGGCGGCGCGGCGCCTCGACGACCTGCAAGCTCCTCCCCACCAGATCGGCATCCAGTTCTTCCAGGTCGGCCGCGACCCCTCGGCGACCCAGGCCCTGCGCGAACTCGACGACGAGCTGTGCCGCAGGGAGAGCATCCGGGATATGGTTGACACTGCGACCTTTAATGGAGCGAACAAGGCCGACCAGCCCACGCTTACCGCCGACGGCATCCTCAAGGTCGTGCTCGGCGCCGTGAAGAGGAAGTTGGATCGTAAGGTTTTGGTGCGTATTGATGGGCCGCCTCGTTGAACTTACGGTGACTCAGTCGGGAGTCGATAAATTGATGCGTGAATGGTTTTTTTTTTCTTTATTTTTCTTGGGGGGGGAGGGAGTGGTGGAGTGGTGTTGGGGTTAGAGAAAAAAAGGAGTCGGGGGAAGGCAAGAGGATTATTACTACTACAATGAACTTGATACCCTTAGAGAGATTGTCCTCGGCGTTCCCTTCGACCAGGAGAAAGAAAGAAGTATGGGATAGGAAGAAAGACCAGAGAAGAATATTATCCTCCCTATGTATGTATCATTAGATTTTCTCTGCTTACTACCTACTGCGATGGTTTTACAGAACATCCTCACATACATGTTTTGGGTCTATACAGGAAGACCTAGTATTTACTAGCTCTCACGAGAAACCAATAGTATCTATTCACTCGTTCATTTGATTTTCGTACTCCTGAGTTTCTACTGGGGAACTCACTCGCTTGCTTACGTAATACTTCATAGTACGGTATATACCACTGGATTATCCACAGGATAAAACCACGAGTATTTCCTACATCATTAACTACGATCGGACGATTCACATTGCTACAGTCTACGATCTCCTAAAATGGGAGTAATTAGTATTTCGTACATCACATCATCAATCCATCAGTCTCTACTATGAAGTACAGAGAGACAGGGGCATTTTATCACACTACAAAAGAATTAGGATATCAAAGTATGCATTAATGTAGAGCACTTGGCTGCCTGACTATCTAGGGAACACTAAGCCTAGGCATCTATGAACAGGGGAGACTATTGAATCCTCGCCAACCGGGCCAAGAATTGATCCCTTTGTGTCATCCTCTCATCCACCAAAGCAGTACCATTCCTCCTATTATCTGCAATCATGGTATGCGAACCATGGCTGGCGTCGCCAGCATAAAGAGGTCGAAAAAAGGGAGGACGGGGATGCCGGTCTGTGATATGACCAAATTAGTCTGATGAGTTACAGGATTCATAAGGCCAGAGTGCTGTTAATGCAAAGATAAAGGGTGACTTTGTTTCTCCGTTCCAGAGAACCAAGGAACAGAGAAGACCCTCAAGAAGTGTATGCTAGGATACCACCAAAGCCAAAGTGTTGTCGGTGCTGGCTAGTGGTGCGAGAAAGAGAGAGATGCCTGCCCGGGCAAGCTGAGAATGACGACCTTTTTTTATGCCGGGTTTTTGTCGTTTTGAAGATGTTTTTGTGATTTTCTCTTTTCTCCGAAAGCAATCGTAAGCACCTTCTTAATCAGCCGGATGATATGAATCAATGCCGGGGACGAAGATGCAGAATGAGTACGCGTAAACCTACGTGTTCAACTCCGTTCATCAAATCATGAACGCCTGGGGTTTTCCACGGTTGCATGTGCTGCACACCCTGGAATAGGACTGAAAGAAAAAACAAAAGGAATAACGCCAAACGCATATTTGTGAGACCGGGTATCATGGTGTGTCGTAATCTCTTGGCCTCATTGCCTCAAATGCTCGTGACGTCGTTCCCTGGGAGTCACACTAGTGAAAAGGGTAATACCAAAAGGAAACGAACTTAGTACCTATGAACTAGGACTACAGAAGAAAAGCCTTCTGTCCAGAACGCCTCGCAAGAATGGTGGAGGCGTGGTTCACAATAGGCCGACTTGTGCTGAATATCAAAGGGTACGGTCTGTTGACTATGCGGTAGGGATAAATATAGAAGAGGGGCACTGTAATTTCAACGATAAGGCAAGAAAGTCCCGTGCCGGAAGACATGTACGGAGAACAGATCATGAATTTACTTCATGATGATAACCTCAGACTTGCGGATGTGCTGGCAAATCATGTTATTCTCATCACGTTCATCACGAACAGTCAGAGACGGAGAGATCACAAAGCACACACGAGCTTGCAAGTGCTGTAGTTCCGCAGCGCTGGCTTGGAACTGCTCCAGGTTGATCGCCTTCATGGTAGGATCTGTGAACTTGCAACCACAATCGGGGAACAAGAAATGGAGAGTCATGCCGGACATCCACACTTTGGAGCTGATGTCCCAAGTTCCGGCCACCATAATGCGCAGAGACTTAAAGGCCGCATCATCCTGCACAGACATAGCTCTGAGAGGCTTCAAGATCTCAGAGAGCACCTGAGCATGGTAATTGATCGAGTTCTCACGGAACTCGGTCATACGAGCCGCCAAGGCTGTGTCCTGAAAGGCGTGCTTAATGATTCGCGCATGATCATTAATAACGATCTGGCGTTCCCGACTACTGCTGAGAGCTCCCACTCGGGTGAAGGCCGAGATACGATCCTGGAGGGCAGCAAGGTGTCTGTCCAAGTTATCATCCATACCAAGGAACAACTGTGGAGAGATTATCTTCTTGTGCAGATAATCTAAAGAAAGACGCATAATGAGGTACGGCCGGAAAGCCGGAACACTGAGCAGGTACATCATGTGGTTATGAGCCTGGTTACCACTAATAAACTGACCTCGGATCATGTGGAGGATATAGTCCGAGGTGGCACGCTCCTGAAGGGGTAACATGTTGTTCTGCACCTTGGGCGGCTCAACATCTGTCGCATGGCACTTGACGATGTAGCCTTTAATGAGGTGCTCCAAGTGATCAATTGCAGAGACAATATCACCCAACTCCCAGTTGTCCTTGTGGCGGGCAATCGAAGTACCCAAAAGCTGAGGTTGGACAGAAGGACCAGCATGACCTGAAGGGCCGGCGTAAGCCTCGCTACCTGCCACGGCCATGTTTCCACGCCGAACAACAGCAGGCCAGTTGGAGGGATTACCCTTAGTATTACCCGCGATCACAGTGGGAGGTCTCTGCGTGCCGGACGTCGCCGCATTCCACTGAGGGCCGTGTGGGTTGTAGAAAGGAACGCCGGAGGACTTCCCATCGAGCGTCAAGTTACCATACCGCTCATTCAGCATGTTCAGAAGGACCTTGTGGCTATCATTTTCCTTCACTGGCGAAGAGGGAAGGTTGTTCTTCTTATGGGACTCCGGGACAGACGGTGACGAGAAGTCAGGTCGCAGGACGTTTACATCTTCCGGTTCCTCGCCAACCTTCTTAGCCAACTCGGCATTTCGAGTTCGCAGCCGCTTGAGTTCTCCCTCGAGAGCCTATATGAATGAAAATCAGGATTAGTCGCCATACCAAACCATTCTCTGTCCCGTGATGGTAAATACGTACCTGGACATGCTTGAACTGCTGGTCGTCACGCTGACCCCATTCCTCGGCCATCCTCTCGTGATGCTGCTGGAACTCTCTAGCATCTCTCTCCAGTCTGACAAGTTCAAGCTTATTTTTGTCGGCAGAGTCCCTGTAACGCTCCACCTCCTTCTTGATCCCGTTCTCGCGGCTAATCATGCGATTCAACTCGCGAGTAAGTTGATCCCGTTCAAGCTTGGACGCTTCCTCAAAGTGCAAGTTCTGCTGCACATAATGCTGAACTTCACGTCTCGCATCGTCTCTTTGGCGGCACACATCGTGAATCGCGGTAACGGCATTGTGGGTAATCTCATTCAACATACGCGCGTGTCTGGCAACGTAATCGTGAGGGATGCCTGGCGTACGGCTAATCCACGTCGAAGTCATTGCGGCTTGGCTCCTAATTCTTTGGACCATTCGCAAAGTTTCCTGCAATTCCTAGTAAGCATATGAAAAACCATGAAAATAGAAACTCAGGTCATCGGTAAAAGATATCCAGTGAAGGATAGCAGGTGAAGAATTGTGGATAGATCATAAGGCAAACTTACATCTTCTGCTCCGATAGGTTGAGATGAGTAACTCGTGCGAGTGTTGGAATTGCGGCTCGAGTAAGAACGGGGCATGTGCGTAAATGTCTGAGCAGACTGAGAAGGGAAGGCGACACCACCGCCGTACTGATACGTAGTTGGGCGGATCGAAGGAGGGACTGACGGCTGGCGCAAGAGTGGGGCAGCTTGGCTGGCGAAGGCAGCGGACGCGCTGAGAAGACGAGCCTCCTCTTCACTAGCAGAGCCTTCATCTCTCACAACGTGCTTACCCTTGGCATCCCCTGTGTCCTCACCTGACTCCTTTACTGCCGGCTGGTCTCTGGCAACCTCTTTTCCCTTGGTATCCACCTTCTGCTCAGCAGTCTCCTCGAGCTTGACAGACTCAGCTGTCTCTTTGCTCTTAGAGATCTCCTCGCTCTGAGATGAATGAAGGGGAGCGCCTCCACCCAAGGGGTTACTGTAAGAAGAGTTAGTGGACGGCATGGCGTTGGTATGATACTGCGCCAGAGAGAAACAAAAACTCCAGGTCCAAGTGTGTACACCAGTATAGATCTAGGTGTTGATGTAGTACCGGTAGGTCCCAGGTGTTTGCGCCAGTGTAATTCCCAGCGCTGATGGACCCAAGTTATGTTAATTGATATTAACTGTGAAAAGGGCAAGCCAAACTTATAGAAGAGTATCGTAGGTGGAAAGGGGTTGCTAAGATAGGGAACTGGTAGGATGATTCCTTTAAGAGAAGTTCTGGTGGATTGAGAAGCGAACGTGTTTGGTTTGGTGTAGATGTTGGGAGAGGGAAGATTGAAATTTCAGTCCAGCGTTGAGGCTATGGTTATATACCATTCCCAAAGCTTCAGTAACTTCCGCAAACTGGATACGTCGAGGCAGGCACGGAGTTTGACTTGTGAATCACGCCAGACGTGTTGGCCAGAATCGACGCAGCTTCCCTTTTTTCCAGCCAGTAGAACGTAGGCAGCCATAAAAAGTCATGACAAAATGGAAAGTCCTGCAATAATGTCTCGAGAATACGTCCTTGGTCCTCATGGTTGGGGAAGCGACCCTAGCCTATGTGGGAAACTTCCTAAGCGGGGGACCCAGCATGAGAGGTATTGTTGACATTGCAAGTGTGGAAATCGCCGGAGTAATGGAGTCAGGCATATGCAAGCGGGAAACTGCGGACGTGTATCATAGCGTAGCCTGCTGCCGTGAACGATGCTCCTGTATCTTGTATCTTGTATCCCGGTAGACATGGTGGATCCGGTAGAACGCGGACCCGAGGAGGGCCCACCTGATCGGTAGAGTTCAACGTCCAAGCTTCCCGCCGCAATCCAAGTTGGGAAAGAACCCTTCTTTGGTGTAGACCCAAGGTTCCGGTACTGGATATCACTTCCGGTCCCACGTGACGTGAAGTCTTCTGTCTTGCTTTCGTCCCGGCACAGAGGTGAAAGACCAACGTGAAGATTGAAATAAAGAAATAAATTATGACTTACCTCGTTGACATAGACTCACGCTGGGCACGACGAGACTTTGGCCGTGGTAATGGTAACATGCCTACCGATGCCGCCAGGGAGCTCACCGCTGACACGAAAGCCTCTGAAGAAGTTGATATTTCTTCGGATCCCGAGGCATCGTCCTGCATGAAGTGTTAGTCCTCGAGTTTGTCTCGCTGAAATAACTGTAAATATAGAGTGTAGAGAAAATTGATATCAAAAACCCATGAAGGCCATGATACAAATATCCAGTGGATTTGCTTTTACACCAATGAATAAATACCATGCTAGTTGTTATACTTACTCGGACCTCCGAGCTGCCAGCCATGCTGCTAGCCATTCCAGGAATTATGCGAGAAGGGCTCCCAATCTATAATAAACCAGTAGTTAGCGGGGCTGAAGGGAGATAAGAATAGTTGATAGGAAAGGGGATCGATATATCTCATATCTGCTTCCAAGCAGGCAGGTAGTTCCAGCAGAATATCAAGCATGAAGCCATCATCAAACAATATCTCCAGCTTCATAGCTTTGATGGGGGTCATTTACTAATAATCATAGGGGTTCAACTTACCTAGTGGAAGGGAAGGGCATCCAAGCTCTGCTAATGGTGGCAATTGTGCAGCTACTACTATCGTGACTTGACAATGTTAGCAGAGGTAAACCTAGGTAAGTGACAATTTTGGACAACAAGAAGCGTATAAGATCGAATATAGGTGTTTTACTTACTGGAAAGCCCAGCAGGACGTGCTTCGTCTGTAGTGTCTGTTAACTCTACTATAGAGGGTGAAAATGAGAAGTATGAGAGAGAAATATGTGTGTAGGGGGCAGGGATACTAGCAGCAGGAAGTAGTGACGATTCTCACGGTAATAGACGTGTTAAACACGCACTGAGACGTAAATAACACGTGGATCTACGAAGGAAATGCATATAACTTACCACCAAGGTCTTGTCTGTGTAGCTGTATGCTTTGGGGCAAAGAGGATACTCGTGATGGATGTAGATGGGAGCTGAGATAGTTTGAAGTTCGAATAAGGGTTTGAAGTTGAAGAAGAGTGTTAAGTTGAAGAGTTCGAGATTTGAAGAAGGGTTTGTGAACAAAAGAAAGCAGTAAGTGTAAAGGTGGTGTGTGAAGGATGAAGGGAAAACACGTACTCAGTAAATGTGTGGCATAAACGAACCAGTCCAATGCCCAATGGCAATGCTCCGAGTATATAAGCGGAGACTCCGGCCGATAACAAGTGTTAGCCCTAGAATACATCATTGAAGCATCTCACTGACGGAGGCTTATTGTAGACGATGCCGTCATCTTGGGTTATGGGAGCTCCGCCGTGCCGACTGCTGCCGCAAGCTCAAGCTGTAGGACGGCTGCGTACGGCGTGGTGGAGATTCTCTGCGCTGGCTAAGGCTCGTAATAACTGGGAAGGGTAATATGGACATGAGACCTAGGACTAGTTGTATTATAACATGCTCAGAGAACCCTCATGGGGCAATGAGACATAGGGACAGCCAGGAGCAAAGACTAGCCACATCAACGTGTGGCATGAAAGCCTATTCAAGCATGTCGAATAGTAAAAACTAGCATTCAAAAACAATTAGCAAGACTGGAGGATTATAACCAGCCATAGAAAAATATGGACAGTGATAGACTTGCCTCTCTTGATTAAAGAAAAAGACTAAGGAGTTCCCGCTCCGACATTCTTAGACCTGGGGAAGATCCAAGTCTTTTAGATATAATTAGTAGTGTGGAATCCCACAGCAAAGGGAAATAAAACCCTATTTTCACCCAATGTTCAAACTTAAGAATTCATCTCCCTTTTACGAAGGTAGCTGGATACCAAGTACTAAGGAGCCTGGGGCAGTAATATGGTTTCGACCAATATGTGTAAGGTACTGTACACAGTCAGCAGCAAGCTCGTCATGAAACCCGATCTTGTGGTGTTTGAGAGGATTTATAGAGTTCGCAAAGGAGAAAAGCGCTTGAGGAGATCTGGAGTAGTAGGGGAGATGGGCAGTGAACAGGCAGTAGTATTTTAGAGGTGATGTAAGGCGTCAGGATCGGAAGGGGAAAATCGTGAAATTATATTTGATCGAAGAAACTTGAAAAGGTCTGGCTAAACCAGAGGGGAAGTTGGATGTAGAGAATAGGAAATCATGATAACTTGCTCAACTCCGTATCGACGAAGGCTTTGGTGAAAAAAGAGCTGTACAAATCTTCATTAACCCTTACTGCTTCGTCTGATATTGTATCAAATGATCATGAGAGCAGGAAGCAAGAGTCACACAATCAACACCATTCCGACCCGAGTATAGGTATCTTCCTTTAGAACGATAAGTGAAACTCAAATAGCAAAATGACCCCTGTTGGAAGCTGATAAGCAGGCAAACACTGTATAATGACTACCAGATTGGGATTCTTTCAAGGTAGATATGGAGTACGATAAGATGCCAAAGGGCCGAGGTCGGAATTTCAACTTGCTTGAGAGTATCCATTCCAAGGTAGTTGGCAGTTGGCCCAGTAGGATAGGAAATAGGAAATATATAGACTCACCGGTTGCCTCCATATGGGTAATTGTTCAGCAATTACCTAGGTAAAGTATCAGTCTAAAGCGAGTTGTAGAAAAACATAGTTCTTGGTGCTCGAGATCTATAGGTAGGCTTCCTAGTAGTTCTATTGAGATAATTGCTGTAGTTTTGATAAGCGCATGCCTTTGAATGAGTGACAGTATATCACATAGGCAGTGTGGAGTATTGACAGTTTGGGAGGGAGAGAATGGATGTATCAAACCAATGAAATTGAAACCAACTGGAATTATTCTATGATCATAGGCACCACTTGGAACTATATGAAAACGCCTGGTGGATTAGCACGGAAAACGTTAACAGGAGTCTCAATTAGGGCTGTAAATACAAGGTGTCCTGCTATCCAGGGTTTCGACATGGAGGTTTCTGTGTCCGTCGTCTTCGAACAGAAGCTGAGCCTAGGCATGAAGAAGAGGAAGAAACTGGACGACGACTATCGAGCCTACTTAAGCACTTCTAGAAGGAGTTTGCTTTTAAAATAGATAATGTAGGCGAAAGAAGGGACGAATCGGACGATAGGCTGAACTTTATAAATACCTCACGTAGTACCTGATATCAATCATCTGAAATCTAGAAGCGACGGACTAGCTTCCATGGGTTTGAGTTCCCTCGGCTGTCTCACTATCGAATTCTAGGCGAATCTGACCTTCGAGGAATATTCAGGGTTATAAAAGAAAAAGTAGTGCAACAATCGAGCCAAGAAGATCTTGACCACTAGTCCTTGTGCGTACGTCATGAGATAATATATACCTCTTAAAACTTGGCTTATATGCCAACAGCCTTCATGGGCTGGCTACGTTATTGATATAATAGGAGTCACGAAGACATCGAAGTTTCCTATGTGGGCGGCAAATTGACTAGATGGGACAAATGTGGAAAGGACATAGATTGGATCAAATACCCCTGAGTGTTTGCTATTTCGCCCATGCTATTAGAATATATGACTCACGATCCATACTGCTTTACAATTAATCTCCGCCGATGAGAGGCCGATGGTCTCTGGCTCGTTTGACTAGACCGACGAGATGATCATGTGGGAGCAATCAGGCGCGTGCCGGCGAAGTAAGAGCGTCGCTTCTTAGAATATAGACTGGCGTGGCTCTTTTCATTTCCGGGGGCGTATACTTCAAACAGCTTCAACTCAAGCTGCTATGACGGCGACGTAGGGTGTTTCATTGCATGAAAAAGAGCCTCACTTGATCCAGGGAGGGCGCCTGATGTGCCGAAGCACTTTAAGTTTCACAGAGACATAGGTCGGGATACATACAATCAAGTGATAATAGGTCGCTGTATTATTACTATAGAATGATAAAATGATAAGACCTACATCTCGAATACTTCTCCTAAATTCTTACCGTTTTCTAGGTACCAACTAGAGATCTTGCCCAGATTGCTGTCATTATGTCATTATATTGATAGAAGTAGCATTCAGTAATACCAGGGGTGACATGCCTACCATGCTCCCAAGTATAAGTCCCATTATTCGGAGATTTCGAATATTTTCCCGCGGAGCGTGTACGGCAGATAATTTGACCAGAAGCGAACTGGAAGCGAAGTACGCACGGATATAACAGGAGATAAAGCATCAGAGTGCGTTGGCGTTGGTGGCTTAGGCGGGGAAAATACGCCTTCGTCATACGTCGGTGACTTGGAACGGGGTTGCGCATCCCGACTCAGTCTGAGCGCAACCCGCAACCCGTACTGGCCAGGACGAAGGAGCCGGTCCAGTGTCTCGTCCGGTGCTAGCCGTGGTTGGAAGGATTCTACATATAGGCGCTGTCTAAAACGTGAACATCTAACATCAACAGGAATATTTAGAACGCAAGGAACCTACATGGAATTCCGTACGAACGTTATAGGGTCGGCGATGTACCGTTGCCTGTAAAGCAATTGTATTCTGTTAGTTCATAGGGTATCTCAAAGAGTGGACTGGGGATGCGATTTGATTAGTGGACGTAATCTGCAAGCCCGACAATATTAAGCGAATCTACAGGTGGAGTCAGAGTTGACAGAATCACAGTCTTCCGGGAGTTGTCATACCAAATATCACCGAATGCAGGAGTATTTTCTTTATCTAAATCGAATGCTTTAGTACTACCGACGCCTAATTACCTAGTTTGGTCCTAGTCAGCAGGCCAACGTTACGTTCTCCTACTCGACAAGTGAGTGGGAACGAATATCATCTTTGATACATAATCGGCAAAAGGATGCCGGGTTCGAGGACGCATTTCCTCCGAAGTAGGCGTGCTATTTTAGAATCAGCGTGGAAAGTTTGTTGTGTAGACACGAATTGGGGAAAGCAGCGTGTGATGTCAGTTGGATACTCTTGTGTCGTTTACCAAGTTGATGAGCGAAAATGACAAAAACTGGATTCCGTTTGACGTCCCTATAGAAAGGAGAGGGCGATTGTGACGGTGGCTGATGAAGAGTTAGAGCAAGTCAGTGTCAAATTGTGGTAATTGGTGGGAACATACTGTGAAAGTTCCTAGAACCAGAGAGGACAGGCCAAACAATTAGCATCTCAAATAGCCTTGGTGCGAGAGAACAAACTGCTGTAGACGGCGTCCACAACAGGCGCAGCGCTGATCATTCTTCCACCAAAATAACGACCGTTCAAGCCTTTGATGGCGTTCTCGCCTCCTTGAACCTTGTCAAATTTAAGGTAGATGTCACCCTGAGAATTCGGATCAAGGGAAATATGGACCACGTGGCCATATTTCTCTTCGGCTTCCTGTCGAACGTCATCCTCCAATTCCTTAATCCAATTTTCACCTTCTTCTCTATAGTCCACAGTTAGTAGTTGTAGAGGGAAGCAATTTATGAGTGTAGATAACGTACTCAGCTGGGTCAAACATGTTATGAAGAACGACACAGCGGCTGGCCATGTTGACATTAACAGGCAACGGTTTAGTTTCTGTCTTGGGCTTCAGAATCTGTCTCTCATCGCGGGTTCCGTTCGAAGAATCGTCGGTTCGAGCGAGCTTCCTCATTAACGCATCGCGACTGTAGTTGTTAAAGTTCACACCAGCAACATCAGTGTCATCCAAAGCGCTGGCACCGGTTGCCTTGTCATTATCGCGGCCTCCTGCTCGATCGAATCCAGAAGCTTGGGGACCCCGTCCACCAGCACCGGAGAAAGCGGAACCCTGATATGATTGATTTTGGCCCTGGAACCTCTGTAGGATATTGGCAGTTGACTCAGGGGTAAACTTATCGTTACCAAGTCCAACACGGATCGGACGACCAGCAAGATCAAACCCATTCATCTTCTCGAGTGCTTCACGAGCCTGGTCAGCTTCACGGAACCTAAGATATAAAAGTTAGCAAGTCCATATTCGAATCAGGAATTCATGGTGACATACTGTACAAACCCATAGCCGCGGCTGCGGCCTGTATCGTCTTTCTGGAGTTGGACAAACTCTAGCTCGCCGAATGGTTCAAATACGTTTTGCAAATCTTGTTCAGTAATACTAAAATGGATGTTTCCGACGTAGAGGCGGTGGAAGGGAATCGAATTGGCGTGGGAGCCGGAACCCTCGGTATTGCGAACTTGGCGATTCTTCTCAGCTTCGGTAAGTTGTACTATTACTGGGATACCTAGAAGCTTTTGACCTGTGAGCTGAAGAGCAGCAGTGACGGATTCTTCGTTCTTGAATTCAACGTAACCGACACTGTATTACGTCATTAGTAATTAAAAGACATGATGGGGAGCTGGAGTGTTTACCCTTTAGATCTTCCACTAATCCTGTCCTTGACAATTTGAGCTTCGGTGACAGGGCCAACCTTCTCAAAGAATTCCTTGAGTTCCTTGGTACGAAGACGAGCGGCTAACTGCTGGACAAATACGGTTCGGCGATCTCGCTCATCTTCGGTCAGCTGGGGAGTGGCATCACGCTTCGGCGTACGTCCTCCTCGGTGTCTATCTTCATCCCTGCTTCGGTAGTGGCCACGATCATCACGATCACGATCGCGGTGGTCATCCCTTGGGCGGTAGTGCCGGCGAGGAGAGCGAGAGCGAGAGCGGTCTCGACCGCGACCACCGCTGCGGTAGTAATCCCCATCAGCTCCTCTGTGACGACGTGAGTGTCGGCGATCATCATCACGGCTCCGGCTTCTTCGCCTACTCTTGTGGCTACCCGCGTCACTCCGCGGTGTAGCTTCTCTGTCATCACCACGGTCACGCCGTCCGCGGTCGCTACTACGATCGCGTCTTCGACCGGGACTGCGGTCGCGATCTCTACGTTCACTTCGGTCGGGCTTTACACGGTCGTCGGAATCCTTTGATCGAGTCTCCTTGGTGTCATTCTTACTGCTAGCAGTAGCATCAAGCAAAGCCTCGACGTCGAGGGTAGCCATCCTGAAATCTTCTTTGTCGGTCAGAGCAAGGCTACAACTTTGGGACGTAGTAATCGTAAGCAACAGCTGATGTTGATCGGAGCTTTGTCGGCAATGTGATATTGAATAAGGTCAGTAAAAATAACGAGGCTACTTACGACTCGAGTCGATGGCGCGATTGGATGGCGACAAAGTTGATGTCGATGTTGGGAAGTAAGAGATAAGAGGGGTGGCAGGAAATGGACCTGCAGAAAATGCTGGCACGGCAGCTTCTCGGGAAAACTACACGATTCGTGACAAAAATTGATTACGTAAGGATATTATGGTGCACCTTCCTTCCTTTCACTCATGTGTGCCCAAATTAATTAAAATTCTCCATCCTTATAACTTACCTAAAACGGTAAGTAGTAATTTACAATGAAGCTTTAAGCAAACTTCACCGAAGAAGTGCATTGGCAGTGAATCAAGACAGTAGGTAAAACACGTAATTAATTATTAAAAAGCCAACCTTGGAAGCGAGGATTAAGCTGAGTAGGTAGGTTATTCCCCTGATTCCGTGACATGCCACCGAACGCCGTATCTGCCGACCGCTACACCTGAAATTCCAGACCGCCACCTATTTTGAATTGAGCCCAATCAATACATACAATATCGTTATGTCCATGGTAGTTGAATAAGCCCCCCTGCTGAAATCACGGCAATAGCCTACTTTGTCTTAACGACAGTGACTAGCTCGGTGCCGAATACTTGATCCCAGAAGCGGCTGGTTACACCGAAGCCAAGCTCGTAGTCTAGGAAGTGATGGGCGAGGTGGTACTTCTTGAGCTCCTTATACCAGAGAGGGAGGTTCTGGTGGTGAAGGAAGTAGTGTGTCAGATCGTAACAAATATATCCGAAGATGCCGCCGCAGTAGATAGCGGTAGCCAGGTGCCAGTTCCAGTAGAATAGCGCATGTGCCAGCTTCCAGAACGGTGTTGCAAGTACTAGAAAGAGGGCTGGGGGCATCACTAGACGGTACTTGTCCATTGGCAGATAGTGGTGGACACCGTGAAGTAGGAAGTGTAGTGTGATGCCTACTCTGTTGTCTGGTAGATAACTAAAGAGCCGAGTCAGTATAGGGTTTATAATTGATATATATGAGGGAACATACTCATCCAGATGGAAAAGGCATCGGTGCAGGACGTATTCCACGAGTGTCCATATAAACACACCAAGCACCCAGCTAGCACCTAGTGACAGTTTGTTCTCGAACCCTTCCGATGCCAAATAGGTGCCGTACGCAACACATGGTAGCCAAATGAGAGGGACCATCCACCAAGGGGTCAGGCTGAGGGGCTCGAGAAAGTTCCCGAACAAAGGCGCGGAAGCACCTCCCTTGTAGTGTCTCGGTCGATGAACCTGGTCCAGATAGAATCTTTTGCTGAAGCCACCATTCCATACTTGCATCAAGAGCGGCTTGTTCAGGTCAAGGAACTTGTGCTGTTTGTAGTCGGTGGTGTAGTCTGTCTCTTTGCTCAGGTCCTCCTCACATGACATACCAGTTCGAGGATGCACAAAAGGAGTGGCCTTCCCGTTAATCTGGGGGTCTGCGATCTTCTCCTGTACTTTTCCATTGGGTGCGAGCTTCTCCGTCACTAAGAATGCTACGTGCGACTCTTCCAAGATCTCGTACGCAGAGTCGGAGTGCTTATGAGAGTCGGTATCCTTGAGAATATCGGCGACATCCTTTCCGGCATATTCAAGAATCAAATCGGGACCACCGGGGTGGGATTCGACGAAATCGGTTACATCGTAGACATTGGTGCCAATGGTAACATAGCAAGACTTCGCGGTGTTGTGCGACTCGACCTCAGATTTGGTGAGGGTTGGCAGCGTTCGGCCAGGCATGGTTGCGGTTGACAAAGTCAAAATAGGGAGCGACGGGTAAATAGAGAGCGGACGAAACCTAATAACTTAGAAATCGAAAAAGTCTCAATTAAAAAGACTTATAGAAGGACAAAGGTGTGAAAACGAGGTTCCTCGGAGAGGAAAGGAGTTAATCCACGTACCTAGGTAGGACATGCGGATTAATAAACATTAGCGGTGTTTGATTTTTTTTTTCAGGGGTCCAATCGTTTTTTTTCGGCTCCTAAACTTCTGGGGATTCTGGAAATGAGCTCGGTGCTGTCAGCGCGTCCCGTCGACTGGATTAAAGTGCTCGACAGCCTGACAGTGGCGTTATCAGTTATCCTTATCGTATGATACCCTGCTTACCAGCTCCGTGGGATCCGCCCTTTTTACCTGCGTTTCATGTTGCATTTCGTACGCTATGTATTAATCTAATTTCAATCTTATTGTTACCACCAAGTTAGGACGATTTGGGGAATATTTTATTTGATATCTGATAGGTGAAGTATCTAGTTCAAGAACCTGATGGTTTGAAACATTCGAGTCGTCGGCCTGTCGATCAGGCATTCAATTAATCTATTTTCTCTCCTATCTTCCCAAATACCTTCTAAGAGCAATGCTCGGGTATCGTCATGAAACTCCTCATATGCTATTCCGCGGAACCCGAACCCGAAAACGCCTGGTCATGCACTAATGTAATCATCCTATTCCAGCCTCGGTTCAATGTATACAAATCTCTATGACTATCCCAAGCCATAATGCCATTATCCCAGCCCCCAGGCTAAGTCTTGTAGATTCTTCCACAAGGCTGCCTTCCCATTTATACAAATGTATGCCACATGTGATGAATGATCACTGCAGCAAAGTGAGCACTGCCATACATGCGCCAGGGGATATTGGCTTCGCCCCCGGACAAAATGCTCCAGGTGAGGAGAATTGAGGATATTACTTGCGCTATCCCTAAATTTGCCCACGATAGGGCAAAGATCGGCGGCTGTTTGCCTTCTCTGATATAAGCATCAACCTGTAGGTCTGCAGCAAGTCGTATCGAGACGATCAGACTGGCAAGAACTGAAGCTGTAGCAAGGCTAGATCCATACTGCTCTTCCGTCCCCAAAGCCATAACCCAAGCGTAAAGCGCGCCAGCGAGCACAAGTAGCTCTACGTATCGTGCCACACGACGATTTTGCACATCCGCTGTACCGCGATTAACACTGAAAAGAGAGTTCGAGGCTGTACGTTTTGATCCTCGGAATGCCTCTTCATCCGGACTAGGGCTGATGCTAAACGAGGTTGCAAACATATTCGAGAGGCTATCTCTCGGGTCGTCTTTATCTTCCGGCGCAAAGAATGTTGGATCAGCGAATTTGATATCAGATAAGCTACCCCGGCTTGACGATCCTATGTCAAGAGGTCCTCTAGCTGAGTTTTGAAAGAAGTTCTCTTTCTTCTCCTTTGGACTTTCTCTGATGATTGGTTTCATGGGAGGATTGCGTGCTCTCTGTGCGGGTGTGGTAGGCGCTGGAGGAACCTTATACCAAATGGGACCGGGTTTGGGCTCTATTGGCGTGTCATTAAAACGCGGGTGGGTATTCTTGACCTTGTACGGATTGTAAGAGCTGAACGCTCGATGTTGCGAAGCGGATGGTGTCCAGTCCATTTCTTCTTCGTAGTGGACAATTTGAGGCTCCGGCTTCTCAGCCACGATCGGATCGGATAGATGTAGGGAGCCAAAGGTAGATCCAGGGATTTTATTTTCATATGATCGATTAAATGAGCCATTGAGCAGTCCATTCTTCGCGTTATTTGCTTGGTAGGTGTTTAGACTTTGAGAAGAGTTGCGCGTGGACTGCGGATGAGATCTTGGAGGAGATTGAGCTATCTCATCCAATATGCTTCCAAGATCATTCTGGCGTTTGCGCGGTTCTGGCTCTGATCGGACTTCAGGCCTCCACGAGCTGTTCGGTTTTAGACGCGGTCGGAAAAGAGGTGTGGTGTCTGTATGAATGGATTTCCCGGATGCACGGTATACCTAGGATATGTCTTAGCATAATTGAATATGAGGGGGAAGAATCCATTTGCACTTACGTAGGCCGTTAGTAAAGCTATTCCGAGTTGCGCGCCTAACTGTGCCGAAGTTTGTAGCCCTTTCGAGGAACTATACTGCGCCATTGATAGGCCAGCATATCGTACCAGTAGTATAAGTAGTTGATACGTGTACCAGTGCTTAAATCCAAGATAATGAGCTGTGAAGCCTCGAATCGTTTGTTTGAAACGCGGATTCCAAGGCAAAGAGCACAAGCCTAGATTGATTGCCCACCGCAAAAGTTGATCTGCGGACGGTAGTCGCTCATAGCCGAGCTGTTGCATGCCCGTCAGGCTCGCGACAATCCACGAGTCCGTTCCACTTAGGGCATACTGCCCCTGAATGAGGGAACAGAGCATTGCAATGTGCCATAAGAACTGAAGTGCGAAGCCAAGATTCCGGCTCCACCTTCCAGCACTATCAACCGCATCTAAGATTCCTCGTTTCTTCACTTCTTGTCGCTGTAATCGCGTGCGATCCATCATTCGGCGTAGGTGGTCGGTTTGTGCCGTGTAGCTCGCCTCCTGGAGCTTTTTCTCAACTTTAGGTTCGCAGTCCACGCACATTTGGGGGTATCGTTTCTCGAGATCCTTTCGGAGGGCCCAATATTTCTTCTCTCGAGCGACATATTCAGCACTGTTTTGATCGTCTGGCCACTCGAATTGCGCAAGCGAGCTCGTGAGCATGTGTTGATTTCTCAAGCAGGTATCGCAAAAAATTGGTTCTTCAGGTCCCCCTCCATCTGGTGATAGTGATCGCGTCGGCGATTTGAATCCTAATGGGCGTGGAATAGCGAACTGGACCTGACTGCGCTCGACGGATGACGTGATGGAAGGCGGATCGGTGATGTCTCCATGCTACAACTCGGTTAGTTCTGGATATAGAAGTCGCTGTATGGCCTTGGAGAGATCTCGAGGGCTTAGTGTTCTTACTTCATCTAGCCAATTCGTTGCATCGCAGTTTGAACAGTCAAATGACTTCTGGCCCTCGAATCGTAGTTTAGAGCTTTTTCCGCAGTAGAAGCAACGTAAATACTTCCTCGACCGTAGGGTCGCCATGGTTGAAGGGGTTTCCAGCAGGCAGCGCAAAAAGGAAGATTTTGGTTATTGAGATTAAAAGTTTTCTCTGCTCAAGCTGGGAGAATTAGGAGCTTCAAAGAATCTGGGGAAAACATTGGAATGATGAAGCCTGAACTTTTCCGGAATATATTAGATAATCCTTGGTCGAGGCCTAAGTCGGGTAGCGTGTTTTTTTATTTAAGGTCTGGGTAGACGCGATAAGGCGTTATCCTTGCGCCCAATAACAATCGATAATAGCAAAAACATAGTGAACTCGGTACTGTGATAAATGATGGATTTAGTAATACGTAGCCACGCTAGTGACGCGAGGGAGCATCCAAGTGGGTCCATATTAAACCCTGTAAAGATCTGCATCTAGTGCTAATGTAAGGTACCGCGTACCCGTTACAACTTTCAAACGCCGCTTGCTTGCGCCGTTTCAACAACCTTCGAGAACAAGGCCTTCAATACTCAAGACACAATCGCCGAACGTCTTTCAGCCTCGCGCGCTGTCATTAAGGATAAACATTCACTGTCGAGGCGAATAGAAGCATCCAACACAAGCAAAAAAGGTTGGTCGAATATTTCTTTGAAAATCCTCCTGTTTCGGGTGACTTGAAGGTGATTCGCTGTGAAATCCGGGGTAGCTTGGGTCATACACCGGCCTAAGACCCCTGGACTGCCACGTGCACCGCCGTACTTCCAGGTTGTTGCTGGCTAGCCCACGGCGTTCTTCGTTGGACAAGGGATTATACATCATCTTGGACAAAACCTGTGACGGCATCCTCAATTCAGCCCATTAATTCACACGTGCGTGAGAATTAAAGTTGAATTCATATTGATTCCTCATGGGACCTTGCCTCCATGGCCATGAAGATTGCAATGTGGCTTCTGTTCATATTGGTTTAGAGCTCCTGTTCTGGCGATCTATGCTTTGATAGCAAGCCCGTTCCGCCAGACCAATAATAAGTGTTCTTATATTGTCTAGCATGCAGACTTATCAGGCAGACCAGACGCCGTGGTCATCATTTCGCATGAAAAGCTATTGCCAGTGTGTCGCTGGAGCATGCTGTTTCGAATGCGCTTGTGTATAACCTTCGTTATACCATCCTTCCCCGTTGTACAGAGTCTGTATTGATTCACTAACATAACGTATTAGTACTTATGGATGCAAAGTCATCAACAATACTATAGGACGCCCACCATCCTTTTCGTCACGGTCAATATAACCATATAACCAGTGGAAGATATCGATCCAGTAGTATCGTCTAGAACACAGCCAGTGCCTTTTCCGTCCAAGAGCTTTATCCCCTACCGGGATACAAGCTTTGAGGCTCGCGGCGGGCTTTGCGGGATCGTCAACCACTGCGGCTCTTGAGAAACATTCAAGCCGCCGCTGAACCGCATCATAATCGGCAGAGCGGAGCCAGCCGGAGAGCTAACCAGCCGCAATCCGCAAATATGGCTGCCGAGCCGCACCAGAGCCGCGAGGGGGAGAAACTTCCTCAAGATGGCCCGGAGAAGCATTCCTCTGAATTTTCTTCTTCTCTTACACATCTCCCTCGTTCCTCGCGTCCCTCCTGTTCCTCTCGCCCTCCTCGTCCCTCTCGCAATCGAAATCCTCGAACCCCAACACTCGAGGAGCTACTCTCGGCCGTCATTGATGCCGTTGAGAACCCCAGTACTACACCCACCTCAGTTTCCCCTCTGAACCGAAAGCACCAACGGTGCCTTATCGAGATGGAGGCGCGTCACGATTCAATCGTGCGCAATGCCACGACCACTTGGGACCCCCTTGAACTCATGCGCGTCTTGTGGCTGCAGTTCAAGCTCGCGCTCTGTACCCACATGATCCGATGCTGGATCGTAATCTACACCGGCCTCTATCTGATCTGCTGGTACTACCCTTTCATCGCCTTCATGGTCTTCATCTGCGTGAGTAACTCCCTGAACGCGACTAAAAGATTTTTGCTAATGTTCCGGGTAGCTGCGTCACTACATCACGGTGTTCGACCGTCTCGGAGTCGAGGGTAACTGGGTTCGACTCAAGCAATCAGACACCCCTCACTATGTCTTGATTGTGTGCGGATCGGGTGGCCACACGGGAGAGATGATTCGAATGATGGATCGCAGTATCGCCCCCCACGAGAGTATCTATCACCGTCGATACGCCATCGGCTACGGTGACCAGATGAGCTATGATAAGGTCATGGGCTTCGAACGTACACTCGTGGACCGCTTCGAACGCGAGCACGTCAGCGCCGGCACCTTCGACATCGAGTACTTCCACCGAGGTCGCCATGTTCATCAGAGCTGGATGACTACTCCGTTCACCGCACTGGCCTGTATCACCGACATCTTCCGAATCCTGACCACCGCACCCAGCCACGTTGGCCGCTCGGTTACGGAATTCCGATTCCCAGGCGTGATCGTTACTGATGGTCCCGGCTCTGGATTCCTGTTCCTTCTCGTGGCGCACTGGTTGAAGATGTGGTTTATCGTCCCGGACGATTTCATGAAGACCGTCTTCATCGAGAGCTGGGCTCGAGTCAACTCGATCAGTCTCACTGGCAAGTTGATCGACAACTTCTACCTGGCCGATGTCTTCATCGCCCAGTACAAGAACCTGTCGCGCCGTGGTCCATTCTCCTACGCCGACAACATGGTCGCGATGCCCACCCACCCGCATAACGCGGTGTAGTGAACTCACTACAAGACACTTGAGGTATGATAATAAACCGAGATACTACTCCGTACTTGTGACGCGTCGCTAACTCTTACTGTTCACGCGGCAGGGTTAGGATGATGATTTCACCCGAGGGACTACCTCGGCTCTGACTACATCCACTGGCTTTTGTCCTTCTTCGAAGCAAGAAGTGACCGTTGAATGAGGCGATGATCACCTAATTGCTATTGACATGATCACCCTCTAATTCAAATTCCCCTACCCCATCACTAGTTACCGCCTAGTTAGGTAGCTAGCAATTGACATTGCTCTTTTTTAAGTGACGTGATCGTTCTATTATAATCTCTACTATGTCTACTCTGCCCGTAACTGCGTAAATCCCTTTCTAAGTCTATACTTCTATGGCCATTGCCCTATCTTTCTCTAGACCATGGTATCCCGATTTAATATCTAGGTGATCTAAACGGCAACCTGCGATGCAAGCGCGTATTTATCTCGATGAAGTCCTTCTCGTTGTCCGCCCTTATTATGCCATGTCTAATGAAGAAGTCGATAAGCACGGCTGCCGAGTCGGGCTTGAACTCTCCATTCAGCAGCGCCTTCTGTACTTCCTCGACGGTCATGGAGTAGAACACTTCCACCTCGTCGTCGTGTGGCTGTGGAATGATATCACCCGGAAGCTCGAGGTCGTGTAAGTATATGATATCCGGTATGACGAGCCCCTTTTCTCCAGGGAAACTGGCCCCCGTTACGCATAGGTATGTTAAAACGCCCACTGAGCGCACCCGCTCGCGGACCAAATCCTCAGGCAAGGATGCCTCCTCGTCTGCTTCGTGTATTACCGTATCGAGCGGGTTGGAATCAGCTTGGATCCCGCCCGCCACAGTCGCGTCAAGCATGCCGGGGCTCGTGTAGAGGTGAGCTGCGCGGCGGCCTATCCAGAGCTTCATCGTCCCGTCGGCGGCCTTCGTGTACGCCGTGATGTAAGCTCCCTGGCTAGTGATGCCGAATAACGCGGACGCGAAGCGCTCTATACGAGCTGGGTACTTTGCGCTCACGATCTTGAACGGCTCGCTGTGCTTGCCGTCTATGATGTGGAATAGGTTCTTCTCGATGCAGAGGTTGATCAGCTCTTGGAAAGCCGCGTTGACTGCGCCGGGTGTGTCTTTTCCTCTGGAAGAATCTATTAATGTGACGCTCCGGGGTTGACTGTGGTTGATTTGAAAATGAGAGGTCCAGGGCATCTTCTGGACTGTCTCGGGTAGTATATATCCATGTGGTTGATCGTCATTGGGAAGATATAACTGGTAGTATATCTCCTCAGGCACAATATCGTATGGGAAACTGAGGATCCGTTAGATATTGCATTAGGTAGTCATTCTATTAAGATACCTACTTGTCACAGGCTTCGAGCAGTGAAAGGTACGTCCACGCTTTAGGCTCACCGGGCATCTTTGCAGCTCTTGGGTATAGTATAGTCTGAGAACTTAGTGTATACCTAATTATAGTCCACACAATGGGATATTAACTTGATAACTGGCTAAGTAAAGACAGAATTAATACCTAATTTTGCCTTTTGTATTAAAAAGGGAATTATCTGCAGTTGCAGATCAGAATTTCAGGCACAAAGTCAAGGCGTTCTGGTCTGACGAGCCCCATAAATGGGCTACAGTGCCGCATATATGCATCGTCCGTACTATAATATAGGTAGCAACCGCCTAAGCGAGAATATGCAGGTACCCGCACCCCCTTGTATCAGATCAATCGTTCCATAATGTATCCATCTCATATATCAGTGACACCCATTGGGTTTCAGTTTTATATGTATTTAATAATCATGATCAACAGCTCTCTGGAAGGTAGCTTTCAAGAGCTTTCCAAAGCTTTCAACAAAAAAGAATAGGAATTATGGAGATGCCTTCGTCAAAGGCAATGCTAGCTACGGCGCTGGCGAAGGCGAATACCGCCGTCCAACTCGACAACACTCACTCTTATACATTCGCTCGGAAGTACTACCAAGAATCATGCGTTCTTTTGTCACAGCTCGTCAATAGAGCTTCGAATGAGGCAGACAGAGAAAAGTTGAGAGCTATTGTAAGTTCCTAAAGCGCCAGATCATGTCGGAGCTTACTGACATAATTGCTGTAGCGGCAGACATACCTACATCGAATAGAGCAGTTGGGGGATTTGTTAGAAGCGGAGTCGTGATTTGAAAGATACCCATTGTTGCATTATCGATTTAGCGAACGTCATTCATGAGAAGTCTGGGTTGCATTTGTTATCATTTTATTTACCGACTACAAGAGTCGCAAAGTCGATCAGAATGGTTTTGGTTGTATATTTCCGGGATTTGTACAGTTTATGCTACATCGAATATATAAGATAAGCTGCTTAGCTCATCTCCGTGCGGGAACGCCTTCGGCGGCTGGTTCTTCTGCTGTCATCTCGTCCAAGTCGACGCTATCGGCTTCGGCTTCGTCGGTTCCAAAGCTGGTATACGCCGCGCTCTGCTCTGATCTCACTGCCTCGATCTGCTTGCTGGCCCATTTCTTCCATTTCTCGTACTGCTCATCTTCGAGTTGCATGCCGACTTGTAAGAACGACTTGCCGAAGTATGCGCCCACCATCTGGGCCTCCTCCTTGGCTATCCTTCGCTGGACGTCCTCTTCATGTCGTAGCGCATAGAATTCTCGTCGTACTATATCGTATGCTTTCTCCTTCGTCATGTCTGGGACATTGTACATCATCCACATCTGGCGTTGGACGACACTGTAAGAATAATTAGTTCATATTCCGACCAATTCCGATTCGCGACAATTAATTCTGGAGATGCATACGATTCACCGCACAGCGGCATCCCAGGCTGTATTAAGCCCTTAGACCAATCGTATCTCTGCGCATCCTTTCCGTCCGTCTCAATGATCATCCTCGGCCTTGCCAGCTCCCAAGGGTGGTCTTTATAGAAAGTCCTCCGCAGTTCATCCTCTTCGTATACTAATTGCTGCGGCTGGAATAATCTGCTGGGTCTCCGCGCCTTGGGGTTTGGTTTCTTATGCTGGGGCGGTAACGGTCTCGTCAGGATTTCGGAGGGAGGTATCGACTCAACCACTTTGTACCATACCGGTTGCTGGACTTTGACCTTAGGAAATATTCGGTGGTTCAATAATGACGTTGCCGTCTGGTACACCCTACCGGGCCTGATCTGTCTTTGACCACCCATGGCGCATTCCTAGGGGCCGAGGGCCGTTGTTCGGATAGGAGTTGACGGAATTCGAGCAATTGGCGCTGCGTCAGAAGTTCGCGATGCTCGAAGTTCAATCTTCTAAGCTTTCATATTATCGAAATTCTCTTGCAGCAAATCAAATTCAGAGCTGGGCTGTTGGGTGGGACCCGATGGATTGGGACAATTGATTTTCCAACTACCGTAGCTTTGGGTACATATAGCGGGGTAGCATGTTCCGGAAATTCTGTACCTTAGATCGGCCTGCCTGATGAAATATATGGGAAATAAGTGGATAATACTTAGAGAATACTTTTGTGTCTCAAAAGAAAGTACTCCCATTGCCCTGAGCAAAACCTAGACCCCTGTAGGCTTTTTATCAGTCGCATTTTTTTTACTGCGATAAGGACTCAAACTCCAAATTCATCGGCCTGGCAGTTACATATATAGAAAAGTTCAACCCAAAAAGATCTCGAGATCCCTACGTTCCCGTCATACTATGCCGTCAAGCCCATAGAGAAGGTGTGATGACCGGACCAACATGCGGGACAGCTCATGAGAATCTTTACTCGAATTGACGGGTCGATTTACGGCGCGATACTCTCCTGTCGACCCCCGCTAGGCCTGAGCTCGACACCCTCATTACATAGCATAAGACTGCACGATGGATACAGGGAGGCTGTTCATAACAGTTTACCGGCTATCACAAGCCGCAACTGTACAATACAGCCCAAGAAGAAGTACAGGGGTTTCCACACTACCTCCGCGAGGCATATCAGCTCGACAATAACGGCATCCAGCTGCCGGCCTTCGAACTCTAGCTACTTCAATTCCAATTTCCCTTGCAGCCGCAAATGGAACCATGCTGCTACTGCCACATCGGACGATGCGGCCCCGCCATCGCATGTAACAAGACCGAAACCTGAGCTTCTCGAACTTATCGACAGTTACGATGATACATCTGTGGAGGAGCATCTCGAGTTTTTGAGGGACCCTTACCTACGGAGATATGCCCCGGCGGATGGTCCACAGCTCACAGTCTCAGATAAGGTAGAAGACGCCAGTCTCCAATCCGTTGATCATAGCCAGAGAATGAATCCCGAACAAGCCGATATAGTTCGAGAATTGCGAGAGGCAGTCCTTCTCAAGCTCAGGCGTCCTGCCATGGTGGACCTAGACACGGTATTTAACCTATACCAGGCGCTGCCTGAGCCTCGTATATTACATCTCACGGCAAGATTGAGGCATCAGTTACTCGCGGTCTTGGGCATGACGGAACGAAAAAACTCTAAATCCATGTTACGGTACTTCTCCGTGGTAACCGACGTAAAGAACAGCGGATTTCCCTTGACCGTGTCCGAATGGAATACCGCCATGTCATTTGCCAGTAGATACGTTGGGAGATCAACAGAAGTAGAAGTTGAAGCCGCACTTCATCTTTGGCGTGAAATGGAACAGGTCGCGGGCATTAAGGGTTCTGATGTGACGTTTAATATTCTCTTCGATGTTGCATCGAAAGCTGGTAAACTAACTCTGGCTGAGATGATATATCAGGAGATGGTCACTCGAGGGTTTACGTTCAATCGGTATCACCACGTTAGTCTTCTTCACTTCTTCGGTCTCAAACAAGATACCAGTGGATTGAGGGCTGCTTATAAGGAGATGGTGGAGTCCGGCGAAGTAATCGACTCTGTCGTGCTCAACTGCCTTATTTCCGGGTTTCTCGCAGCTGGGGAGGAATCATCCGCCGAGAGACTCTATGAAAAGATGAAAGAATCGGCCCGAGGCACTAAGGTGCTACCTGACTGCAATTACACAATACAGAAGAACATCACCAAGGTGCTCATGATGTTTGCAAAAATATCAAAGAAGCACCCTGATTTACGTCCGAATTTTCAACAAAGTGCACTGACCTCACCGACTTTGCAAACATATCGCCTACTAATTAATTTTTACGGCATAAAACTAGGTGATATAGCCAAGGTAGCACAATTCCTCGACGAGATGAAATTCTTCAATGTCCCTCTTCACGGAGCGATCTTCCTGGCTCTGTTCAAGGCCTTCGGCAAGCATGGGGGAGCGGGCTCGGATTGGTCGGCAGAGAGGCTAAACAGCGTATGGAACGCCTTTCTAAACGCTCTCGACAATAAAACCGAGGGACTACATATTAGCACATGGATGGCAATGGCTATACTGCGGGCATTCGCCAAATATCCATCCAGAAACCAGATCTTGGATGTATATGAAGCTATGAGATCGAGATGGGATCTGGACGCCGCAGATTCACAGTTCATGATGGATTTCCTGAACAAGATTATGCAACAATACGGTCTTCGTTCAAGATCTAAGGCCGTGATATTATGACATGGAGAATGGGTATGGAATATATAGATGTAAAATAAGGGGCATGGCTGGCGGCAGTGGATGAATGATACCAACTCTCTGTACATATGAAGCTTGGGATAGACTTGTCTATAAATAACTGGTATCAGGCAGGATTAGTTCATCACCATGTTCTGAGAATAAGCCGGTACTTGGAACAAATAAAATGTGCTTCGGCGATAGCCTCAATGTCTATTGTCAGCTATATGTACAACCTGCATCATGCTCCTTGGCGTCCCCGCTGGATCGAAGGTACCATATGCCTCTCTACCTCCTATCATCGTACCATATACACATTGACAGACGTTTAAGCCTTGGGCTTCTTGGTTTGCCAGACTATATTCCACGTTAGCATGCCGTAATGTCAAAGTTATAGCTTCCAAACGCCGGGCGAAGGGAAATTGAAGAAATGACGCACCGGCAATGCCGAAGGGAGCGAAGAAACCGGTGGCCATGTACAGCCAGTATCGAACGGCGAAGAAGCGAGTCTTGGGGTTAAACGGCAAGTTGGAGTAGGGACCCTCGGGGTAGTGGTACGGAGAGGAGAGACGAGCGCGGGTTGCGTGGAAGGCCCGGCGGCTGATCATGGAGGTGATGCGCGGGCTGGCGCGGGCGGCAGGTTGAGCGAGCATCTTGACGGATCAATTAGTTTCGCAGGACTTCTTCCGTAGACGGGAAGTTCGTATATACCTTTGCGATAGTAATTATTTCGATATTGAGGAGTGGAGAGAGGGCTTTTCCGTGAGAGCTTCAAGCTTTAACTATCTAAAAGTTGGATAGAATGATCGAACGATCATGTAGCTGCTATTCGAGTCACGGGTAATCTTCGGTCTGGCTGCCCATTGACGTTGCACAGTGCCGCAGCTGCTGAGGTAAGTACATTTCCTTTTTCACCGCCTGCCGTCAAGTTTCTATTGTCCCACTTCGTCGAATTTTCTGCCACGCCCCGGTTTTTTTCCCTTCCATCCATCTCCAAAAAGTTCACGCAGGTCACGGTCATTTTTCTGCACTGGCGTTCACCAAACACTGCGCCGAATTGGAGCATTTCGTTCATTCGCACTACCAACCAAGCATTGTTCAGCTTATTGATTACCTTTGTAGACGCGACGATACTAATTAATGTGTAGTTGCGTAACATTATTTCGTCAATTGTACTCTTTTTAAGAGCTACTTTTACCAATCTACCAACCACCCACAATGGACGACGTCCTCTTTAATGTTTTCGAGGACCAGCCCGCCGGCAAGGTCAGATCGGAGACTCAGTCTTCTCCGACAGCAAAATCACAGAAGTCCAAAAAGAAGAGCAAGAAGAGAAAGGCTGATGGTGGAATGAAAAATGGTTCCATCACAGCTGCATCTGCGCCTTCTGCGCCAGAGGTTGACATGGCCGACATAGAGCCTACCTCACCCGAAGAAGACGACATTGAAGAAGCTGCATCCGAGAACCAGGGCGACAGCAAGCGGAGACGAAAGGATGGCGCGGCAGAGCCTGTATTGACGGATACCTTCGAGACCGCAGAATCCAGAGAAGTCGCTGCAGCTGCTGGATTCGCCCCAACAAAGGATGAGGCGTCACTTGTCCTGTCGCACAATATTCAACACCAAGTCGCACTTCCTCCCGATCTCGATTACGAGTATGTCCCACTGTCTGAACACAAGCCACCTGAGAATCCAGCTCGAACTTGGCCATTCACGCTGGATCCCTTTCAGCGCCTCTCGATCTCCTCCATTGAACGAGATGAGAGTGTTTTAGTGTCGGCGCATACGAGTGCTGGAAAGACTGTCGTGGCTGAATATGCCATCGCACATTGTCTCAAGAAGAACCAACGGGTCATCTATACCAGTCCCATCAAGGCACTGAGCAACCAGAAGTACCGAGAATTCAACGAGGCCTTCGGCGACGTTGGTCTCATGACAGGCGATGTCACCATCAATCCCACTGCCAGTTGTCTTGTCATGACAACTGAGATTCTGCGATCCATGTTGTATCGAGGATCTGAAATCATGCGCGAAGTTGCATGGGTTGTCTTTGACGAGATTCATTACATGCGAGACAAATCGCGTGGTGTCGTGTGGGAAGAGACAATCATTCTCCTACCAGACAAGGTCCGATATGTGTTCCTGTCTGCCACCATCCCCAATGCTTTCCAGTTCGCGGAATGGATCGCAAAGATCCACCGACAGGCTTGTCACGTTGTCTACACCGATTTCAGACCAACTCCTCTGCAGAACTATTTCTTTCCAGCCGGCGGCACTGGTATCTTCCTAGTCGTGGATGAGAAGGGTGTCTTCCGAGAGCACAACTTCAACAAGACCATGCAGCTGATCGAGGAGCGCAAGGCGGCGGCCGAAGCTAATGAAACTGAGGCCAGACAAAAGGGTGGTAAGGGCAAGCACAAGAAGAATTTCAAGGGAGGAAACAACGAAAGCCAGCAAGCCGATATCCAGAAGATTGTCAAGATGATCATGAACAAGAACTTCAACCCCGTCATTGTCTTCAACTTCAGCAAGCGGGAATGCGAGATGATGGCCTTGGCCACCTCAAAGTTCGCGTTCAACGATGAGAGCGAGAAAGCGATGGTACGTAAGGTATTCGTGAGTGCCATTGAGTCGTTATCGGAAGAAGATCGCGAACTCCCACAGATCCAGAACATTCTTCCGCTCTTGGAGAAGGGAATCGGTGTTCATCATTCCGGTCTTCTGCCCATCCTGAAGGAAACCATCGAGATCCTGTTCCAGGAGGGACTAATCAAGGTTCTCTTTGCAACTGAAACTTTCTCTATTGGATTAAACATGCCGGCAAAGACTGTTGTTTTCACGAAGGTTACGAAATTTGACGGCACTACTACCCGACCTCTAACCCCATCTGAATACATCCAGATGTCTGGTCGTGCTGGTCGTAGAGGTCTCGATGAACGTGGTATCGTCATCATGATGATTGACGACAAGATGGAGCCGGAAACTGCGAAGAACATTGTCGTTGGCCAACAGGATCGCCTTAATTCCGCTTTCTACCTAGGTTACAACATGGTTCTGAATCTACTTAGAATCGACGCTATTAACCCCGAATTCATGTTAGAGAACTGTTTCTTCCAGTTCCAGAACACCGCCAGTGTTGCCAGCTTAGAGCACGAATTAATGAAGCTACAGAAAGAGCGAGATGAGATGGTAATCCCAGACGAGGCGACTATCAAGGATTACTATGGTTTACGGCAACAGATCTCGCAGTATACTAAGGATATGCTTGCGGTCATTCAACACCCGAGTCACTGCATTGAGTATCTCCAGCCAGGAAGACTTGTACAGATCGCTCACCCGAAAACTGGCAAGGACTTCGGCTGGGGTGTCGTCATCAACATTGCCAAACGCAAAGAACCGAAGTTCGGCGAGAAGGAATATCCGCCTCAGGAGTCGTACTTCATAGACGTTTTCCTTCGTCTCGATCCAACTTGCGATCCGTTCGGGCCCACAAATCCCACGACAGAGATGCCAGAAGGAGCTCGGGCTAGTGATCCCAATCAAGACAGCATCTTCGAAGCAATTCCCTGCATGCTCACATGCATCAAGGCTTTAAGTCAGATTCGTGTGTTCATGCCTAAAGACGTAAAGACCCGAGAGGACGTTGAGTCTGTGCGTAAGCAGCTTCTCAAGTCGCTTAAGGAGGTTGAACGCCGTTTCCCTGATGGAATGCCTATCTTGGATCCTATTGAGAACATGAACATCACAGACGACTCATTCAAGAAACTTCTCCGCAAGATTGAGGTCTTAGAGTCCCGATTATTAGCTAATCCGCTTCACGGTTCGCCTATGCTGCCTGGCCTATGGGAACAGTATTCAGCAAAGATTGCTCGAAACGAGCAGATCAAAGCCCTCAAGAAGAAGATCGCCAAGGCCCATTCCATTGCGCAGCTTGACGAACTTAAATCGAGAAAACGAGTCCTTCGTCGTCTTGGTTTTATCAACGAATCCGAAGTAGTCCAGATGAAGGCCCGTGTAGCTTGTGAGATTTCCTCGACAGAGGGTCACGAGCTGCTGCTGTCTGAATTGCTCTTCAACCGATTCTTCAACGAACTTACTCCAGAATTATGCGCGGCTATTCTTAGTGTGTTCATTTTTGAAGAGAAGGTCGAGGCACAGGCGTTGCCCGACGAACTAGCAAAGCCGTTCTCGCAGGTGCAGGCTCAGGCCCGAATTATCGCGAAAGTCAGTCAAGAGAGCAAACTCGATGTGAATGAGGAAGAGTACGTCCAGAGCTTGAAATGGCAACTTATGGAGACTGTCTATGCTTGGGCGAACGGAAAATCATTTGCTGAAGTCTGGTAAGTGTAACTTCATAAAGCTATCTATTTAGTAAGCTAACAAGGAATTTAGCAAAATGACCGATGCGTACGAGGGCTCCCTCATCCGTCTATTCCGCCGACTTGAGGAGCTACTACGCCAGATGGCACAGGCCGGAAAAGTCATGGGAAGCGAAGAGTTGACGAACAAATTTGAGGAGAGTTTAGCCAAGATTCGTCGCGATATCGTAGCTGCTCAGTCTCTTTACCTATAATACCACCTTACAGGTTCGACACCCAACCCTTTCGACCAGCTTATTCAATACATAATATAAATGAGCTAGGTAAGTGGACGGACAGGGATTTACAGCCTACTCGTCGCTCGGGGATGACAATGTTGCTGCGGCCTACCACAGGTGCATTTGGCATTCAGAGCAGGAGTTGAGTGAAAGGATCTCCATGAAAGGATCTCCTGAAAAGGAGGTTCACGGACGGCTATGCGTCATGGAGTTTAGGACGGGATACCACATTGTTTCGAGATCGATGACAGAGACTGGGGCCTGATCAGTTGCGTTGCATCTCTTGAGAGGTGCAACCATCTCTCGAGGTCTGTTTAGTTTCTGGTAGTGTGCATTTTAGGTAGTTAATGTGGGCATCGCTGCTGTTGGCGATGTCCAAACTGCTTGCTCGTCTTCTCTTTTGCTAATGTGAATATGTGTAGACACTTCTCGTAGTTTTCGTAGTTGCCATGACTGCTAGAACGCCCTTCCATCCATGAATATGACAATTCCAATGCGACGCCTCCCAATGCATATGTAGATCTCTCTATCCCGAGTCCAAGTCCAATTCCGTACAGGTTCAACCCTACCTCGACTACCTTCCTCTTGTCACTCTCACTTCTCACCAGATATACTTCTTATAATCCCAATCAAAAGACTAAACAACACCCCAGTACCAACCATAAACCTCCACCGTCCACTCGCCATCCCCTCCTCCCGTACAAGCCACCCCGCACTACCCAACGGCCACATAAACCCCGTAATCACCCCGCGGATCATCACATCGACCAGCGCCACCAACCCCACCTCATCGCTATCCGTCCCGTTCCCTCCTCCTCCCAACGGCGTAGCGGAAGTGGATGTAGGCACCGAAGCTCCGTTGTCGTCGATCCACGCGTCCTCCATCCGTCGGAACGTGTCCGGCGAAGGTAATGTGTCAGGCGTGTACCGCGAGCTCTGGATGCTTCGGAACTGCAGACGTAATGCGTTTACCTCCGCCGCCGTGAACCCCGCGTTAAGCAACCGGTCGAAGCCGCGCGGCGCGTGAGACGTGCTGCGCTGCGGCGTGCCCGGTGCGAGCGGTGGAGTTGCGCCGTGGGTGCGTGTGCCGGATGGAGGTAGTAGTAGGGTTTGGGCTTGTGTTGGTGGTGGTGGTGGAGGGGGCGCGGCCGCCGCGGAGGCTTCGGCCGCGAGCTCGGCGGTCGTCAGGCTGTCCCCGATCGCGCAGTTCACGTAGATGCGCTGCGGGGGTTCGGGGCGGCCGGGGATCGATTTGCCTTTGCTTTTGCCCTTGTCGTTGGTGTCTGCTCCGATGGCGCCGACGCCATTATTGCTGGCGCTTTTCCTTTGAGGGTCGTTGTTGTTGTTGTTGTTGTTGTTGTTGTTGTTGTTGTTGTTGTTGTTGTAGCCATAGCTACTCCCTAGTAACGACGATGGTGATGGCGACGAAGGCGGTGGTGGTGGAGGAGGAGGAGGCGGTCGTAGGACGGAGCTTAGGACCGCGTTGTCCGGGAGGATCTTGCCGCCGTGGATGAAGCGCAGGCGTCGCTGTGAGTTGGGCTCGGAGAGGCGCGCGCGGATTAGATGTTTCAGCGAGACGACGGTCGTGGAGGACGGGTGCGGGATGTCGAGCTCCAGGTCGGGGATCGAGGCGCTGAAGCGGATTGTTAGGAGTAGAGGTGGCGGTTGGGGGATCGTGGGGGATGGGGGTTTGAGGAGTGGTTGCGAGGGCGGTGGTGATGTCGTCATCTTGTGGGATGTGTTCTATGAAGCATCGTTATCACGATGGTGGACCTGAGGGTGGTTTGCGGTCGCGATGTCAGGAGATCCGATGGATTGGCACGATGTCATTCCTGCTGCTTGCGCTGTAGGAGCAGGGACTTTAGGGACCAGTTAGGGACCCGGGTAGCTACAAGCCTAGCTTGTTCAGTGGGACACCGTTCGGGTGTTTTAACGGGCTTTAGCCGCTTAGGTGCTCCGCGGTAGAAATGACGTGACTGCTTTTAGCTGCACCAATTTGGAGGTATCGCAGTTTCCAATAGCAAACCGCCGATTACGGAACAGGTGAGACCTAAGTATGTACCTAGTCACTATCAAAGAGAGAGAATAAGGTTCTATAAAATTTAATAAAGGACAGGGAAATTCTCGGGTTTCTTGATGACAAATTAACCGCTCCTAAGACTTGTAGGGCTGTGGACCGGAGACTTGGTACGTAACGTGTGAGCGAGAAATCATTGGGACCAATAGATATACAGGCCTACTACATGCAGTGTGTCTCCGGCTTGAGGTCTTATCCCAGACTGTTCAGCACAAACATAACCTCCAGCTATCTTAGAATAACTCACCGGGGACTTGCTCTTGGGTACCGAGGGTTTCACTCAACCACAATCATGACGGCTGAACTCCCAGCTAAGCTCAAGCCCGCGGCGAGGGTTGCTGGTCAAAGACAGGATGTCTGGTCTATCGTGAATGAAGCAGCGGCAGCCTCACCAAAACAGCCTATCGTCAACATGGGCCAGGGCTTCTTCGGGTACAATCCACCGCCGTTCATTATCAATGCGGCGAAGTCGGCTTTAGACCGAGTAGATTGCAATCAGTACAGCCCGACGAAGGGTAGACCCCGGCTAAAGAAGGCTATTGCTGATGCCTATTCACCGTTCTGGGGTAGGAGACTTAATCCGGATACAGAGGTTACTATCACCACCGGAGCGAATGAAGGCATGCTCAGTGCTTTCATGGCTTTCATAGAGCCTGGCGACGAGGTCATTATCTTTGAACCCTTCTTCGACCAGTGAGTCATATTCCCCAAGCCGGGACGGCCTCATTACTGAGAGTAGTCCAGATACATTAGCAACATCGAGATGCCCGGCGGGAAGATTGTCTATGTCCCCTTGCATCCGCCAAAAGATGGAGCTACGCGAACTTCGTCGTCTGCTGAATGGACCGTTGATTTTGAGGAGCTCGAGAAAGCCATCACGCCTAAAACCAAGATGATTGTTATCAACACGCCTCGTCAGTTGGTCTCTTTTGAAACTAGTAGCATGAGACGAGCAACTAATAGTACATACAGACAACCCGGTTGGCAAGGTCTTTTCGAAAGAAGAGCTTCAGAGAATAGGAGACATTTGCGTCAAGAACGAGATCATCATCCTCTCTGATGAAGTCTACGACCGCCTTTACTATGTGCCGTTCACCAGAATAGCAACCCTTTCTCCTGAGATCGAGAGGTTAACACTGACCGTCGGCTCGGCTGGAAAAAACTTTTACGCCACGGGCTGGCGTGTAGGTGTGTTATAAACTAGCGCTCGTTTTTCGAGATTTGGTTAACGTGATATAGGTTGGCTAATGGGGCCTGCTCACCTAATTCAATATGTCTCTGCGGCTCACACACGGATCTGTTACTCTTCCGTTTCACCCTTACAAGAAGCCTGTGCAGTGGGTAAGTCTCGATTACTCTGTGTATTCAACTTCATAGTAAAAGTACGAGCTAACAAATCACAGGCTTTGAGCAAGCTGAAGCGGAAGGTTTCTGGGACGAAACAGTCAGGGACATGAAAGGCAAGATGAAGCGCTTCAACGAAGTCTGGGACGAGCTCGGCCTAAAGTACACCGACCCCGAGGGCGGATACTTCGTCCTGGTGAACATGAAGAAAGTCAAGCTGCCGGAGAACTACCCATTCCCTCCGCACGTAGCGAGCCGGCCGCGCGATTTCAAACTCGCTTGGTTTTTGATTCAGGAAGTCGGCGTTGCGGCCATTCCCCCTACGGAGTTCTACACAGATCCCAATGCACATATTGCAGAGGACTATATCCGCTTCGCGGTGTGCAAAGAAGATGATGTTTTAGAGACGGCCAAGGAACGCCTTAGAGACCTGAAGAAGTACATAGAGGAATAAAGATCCGCCAGGGTTGGTTAGAGCTAAGACGATAGACTCAAAGAGACATGGTAAAGCACTATTTTCAGGTGAACTACAATAGGATCTCAATGCTAGATTTCTGATGCCAGTTCATTTGAACGACTGGTATGAACATCTGACTGGCAAGCTCGCTGAAACTAGGTGGTTTTTATGTAACATCAAAACATCTTATGCGTATATACGCCTTAAAGATCTACCTAACTTAGGTACCTACCAGCTACCTAAGTACCTACATGTATATACAGAAAATCCGAACAACATCTATACGCTATGGAAGAACACCAAGGAACCCATCGGTTCCTACTATTTGCCTAGTTAATTTTTAGCAATCTGCAAAGTCTGCGTGTGGCAGTAGTGTAAGAGACCCTGCTTTCCCAACTCGCCACCAAAGCCGCTGAGCTTCCAACCGCCGAAGAAGCCGGCGTGGTGCGGCCTCTCGAACTGGTTGACCCAGACAGTTCCCGATTCTAGTTGGCTGGCGATCTTGCGAGCGCGGTCTAAGTCCGGCGTGTAAACGGAAGCGCCGAGCCCGGCGTTGTCGAGGTTCGCTCGCGCGATTACGTCGTCCTCGTCGGTCCACGACATGACAGGGACGATAGGGGCTAGTGGTAATTAGGTTAGTTACCTAGGTAGTCGACTGATTTCAATGCAGAAGTTACACGACATACCAAACTGCTCCTCCCTCACAACCAGCGCGTCCTCAGGCGGCTTCGCTACAATAGTCGGGGCGATCCAGAACCCCTTCTCCCTAGGCCTGACATCACCTCCCGTAACGATCTTGTACCCGTTCTTCTTGCAGTCCTCGATGATGCCCACGGCGCGCTCGTAGTTGGCCTTATTAGACAGGGGGCCGAAGGTCACGCTGTCGTCGTCGTCGACGGCGAACTTCTTGGATTCTTCGACGAGCTTGGAGAGGAAGCGCTCGTACAGCGACTCGTGCACGTAGATGCGCTTCGAGGCTACGCACACCTGGCCCGCGTGGAACAGCGCGCCCGTGGCCACCTGCGGGACTACCTTGTCCAGGTCCACGTCGTCGCACACGATGCATGCGTCGTTGCCGGCCAGCTCCAGGATCACCTTCTTCAGGGTGCCCGCGCAGTTACGCAGGATGCGTTGGCCTACCGCGATCGTCCCCGTGAAGCTGATGTGGTGGATGCCCCGGTGCAGCGTCATCTGCTCGCCGAGTTCGGCGCCGCCATTAAGCGCCTGGAAGACGCCCGGCGGGAGGACTGATTGGGCGAGCTCGCAGAACTTGAGGAGCGAGTATGGAGTGAAGGGTGACGGCTTGATGATCACGCAGTTGCCGGTGGCCAGCGCGGAGACTACCTTCACGGTGGAGAGGATCAGAGGGAAGTTCCAGGGTGAGATGGCGCCGAGAACGCCGATGGGTACGTGGGTTCCGATGATCTTGACTGTGTCGTCTTCGTATTGCACTTCATCCTCCAGTGTCACGGTCCCTTTGCTATGTTAATCAATGCGTTTGTGATATTAGGAGGCGGGCCGCGCACTGTAGTACTCAAAGTGCCAGGCAGATCTCTCGACGTCAAATCTCGACATAGCTTTTGACTTGCCGGTTTCCCTCCTCTGAACCTCGGTCAAGATATCCGCGTTCTCTAGAATGACGTTGGCTACATCGTGAACAGCCTTCTGACGCTCAGCTACGGTGCTCTTCTTCCAGGTTTTGAAGGCACGGTTCGCCGCCTCTACAGCATCGTCCAGGTCCTTAGACGTTGCGATAGGGGCATCCCAGAGGGGCTCCTCAGTACGGGGATCGATGACCTGGTGATTGTCCTTGGAGGTGCGGGGCTTGCCGTCGATGATATTAAAGAATTGGAATGCTGAATTAATGTCGGTGCTAGTGGTGCCATTCGCACCGTTTGTCTCGACCGTAGACATCTCGTCTTATAGGAGTAAAAAGTATTTATATAAAACTCTATAGTCTCCGCCAAGTCCAGCGAAGCCACACAACGTCGTATGTCTACCAGATGACAATAATTTAGGTACTCAGTAAAAAACGAGAGCATACACAGTAACATAGAAGCTAAATGAGGAAAATGATGTATATATTCTTTAGCCACGTGGGCGCAAGCAGAGCAGACTGACATCTACCCGCATTGCCATTTTTGCCATGAATAATACCGGTAGGGGGCATAAAGGGGGGATGAGGGGTTAATCCTTTGGGTTGAATTGCCGGTGGCTTAGTGTCTGCTACACTCTTCCAGATGAGGGCAAGAGCCCGGTAAAACTTCAAGGTTTTTCTTGGGATCCTTTCGACATTGATGGATCAAACTGAGGGTCATCAACAACAACCGACGCCATCCAAAGCCATCCAAAGGTGTATAATGAAGTATGGGAGTTTAGTAATAACCCAAGGTTGGGGAGGTAACTTTGTTAGATACCTACCCGGTGCCAGATAGATAGCAATTATTATCACAACGAAAATACTTGTATAATCATGTTGGCAATCCAGTCAATCTATACACCATTAAGATTCTTCGATGGAGCGCAATGAACTCGCAGTGTGGTGCTCAAGGATTTAGTGGTGACTTGGCCCTGAGCTTCCTCGGGGTAGTCAGGCCCAGACCCTTAGGCTGCGGAGTCCAGGGTCGGCAGCTGTGTGTGTGTATGTAGTTGTAGATACAGGAACACAAGAGAACAAGAACCTTCGGATAGTATACATAGTAGTGAAGAAATCTGGTTTTCTATAAGCCGTAACATGGCTTATACTAGGACGTATCGAGTGTAGCTTTCTTTACCAAGCACTACAGGAATTTGAAGCTGAGAAAAGCGCGAACAGGCAGACAGGTACGGAATACGGAGTCAGCCGAGGCCTGGGTTCTCTGATAAGACTAACAGCCCCGCTAAAAATGATAAGCCAAGTGGGGAAAAACTTACCTAAGCTGCCTGAGCTACCCCGCAGCTGACCGTCTTTGGCTAGTCCCCGACCAACTGAATTCCCTCACCCCTGCTCGCTTCTTGATCGATACCGTCCATGGTAATATCTCACAGGCTTATCCTTCACTCCTCTAGCATGCCAACAGTCCAGTGAAGCTGCAAAAATAAGACCCCAAACCGTTTCTGGAACCTAATTCGATATGCCGCCTTCCTGATTCGCCCCATCTATGTCATATCTATGTACCAAATGGCGGCTCAGCTATCAGATCCCCCGTAACTTGTTTGATCGGGTACCGGCGGATTGAAGTGTCGGAGTCAAGATAGACATGTATTGCCACCCGAATAAGGTGTAAGAACGAGACCTTGGGAAACATATCTCATAGTGATTGTATTGTTTGCTCGTAACTACCTTCCCCTTACTGCCCTGTTCCGCCAAAAACTCAAGGAGGTACTACCTTTTCTTGCTGACCGTGGCGATTTATCGACATACATACACACCTACCTTTATCACTGTAATCACACGAGCTCCCTCCGAGACACCCACATGGAGCCTTGAATCTGCGATAACATATTGCCAGAGTTGGAGTCGGAAGTAGAGTCTTGATATCATGGCCCCGATCGCCATATCCCCAGAAAGGGATCCAGCACTACAAAACGGAGGGCCGACGTTGAACACCGTATACGATGATACCATTCGCTTCTTCCTCAATGGCACTCGGGTGGTACTCGACGAGATTGACCCCGAGGTCACACTACTTGAATATTTGAGAGGTATCGGCCTAACTGGAACGAAACTGTAAGACAAAGAATACCTATCTCTAGATTGAACAATACTAACAGATTGATCATATAGCGGTTGCGGAGAAGGCGGATGCGGCGCCTGCACAGTCGTAGTCAGCCAATACAACCCGACGACCAAACAAATATACCATGCCAGCGTCAACGCTTGTCTAGCACCCCTTGCTAGCATAGATGGAAAGCATGTTATCACAATCGAGGGTATAGGGAACGTAAAGCAGCCACATCCAGCGCAAGAACGCATAGCCAAGGGGAACGGAAGCCAATGTGGGTTCTGCACGCCGGGTATTGTCATGAGTTTATATGCCTTGTTAAGGAATAATGAGAGTCCTACCGAACATGACATCGAAGAAGCTTTCGACGGAAATCTGTGTCGGTGTACTGGCTATCGCCCGATCTTGGATGCTGCCCAGACTTTCAGTGTTAAAACCGCTTGCGGCAAGAGCACGGCCAACGGCGGCTCCGGCTGTTGCATGGAAAATGGCGACGGCGCAAGCGGAGGATGCTGCAAAAGCAAAGATCTCAGCGATGGACAGTCAATCAAGAGGTTCACTCCGCCAGGTTTCATCGAATACAACCCAGATACCCAACTCATCTTCCCACCGCCGTTAAAGAAACATGTGTTTAAACCTCTCTCCTTTGGAAACAAGAGGAAGAGGTGGTATCGTCCTGTTACGTTGGATCAGTTACTAGAGATTAAGAGCGTATACCCTAATGCGAAGATAATCGGCGGAAGCACGGAAACCCAAATCGAGATCAAATTCAAGGCCTTACAATACCCAGTTTCGGTCTTTGTTGGAGACATTCCCGAGTTACGGCATTACTCTTTCAAGGACGACCACCTTGAGATTGGTGGAAATGTTGTGCTCACTGATCTCGAGAATATCTGCCAAGATGCCATCAAACATTATGGCGAAGCAAAGAGCCAAGTATTCCAAGCCATCTACAAACAGCTCAAATATTTCGCTGGACGACAGATCCGAAACGTCGGCACGCCTGCTGGAAATCTAGTTACAGCCTCTCCAATATCCGACTTGAACCCCGTCTTCATGGCGGCAGACTGCGTTCTGGTCGCTAAATCACGGGACAAAGAGACAGAGATTCCTATGGCAACGTTCTTCAGAGGTTATCGTAGGACAGCTTTAGAACCAGACGCAGTTCTTGCGTCTATCCGTATTCCTGTGACTCGCGAAAAGGGTGACTACTTCAAGGCCTATAAACAGGCGAAGCGCAAAGATGACGATATCGCAATTGTCACAGGAGCGCTCCACGTCAGATTAGACGGGAAAGGTGTCGTTGAGCACTGTAACTTAGTCTATGGTGGCATGGCACCGTCTACTGTCGCGGCAAAAAAGGCCAACGAGTATCTTAAAGGCAAACTATTTGCTCACCCAGATACTCTAGAGGGTGTCATGAATGCGCTCGAGTCCGACTTCGATCTTTCCTTTAGCGTTCCAGGAGGCATGGCTTCATATCGCAAGTCACTTGCGCTTGGCTTCTTTTATCGGTTCTACCACGATGTGCTATCGGGCATCAACGCGGAAAGCGAGCATGGTGATACCCAGGCTATCGAAGAGCTTGAAAGGGCCTTGTCGTCCGGTTGGAAGGATCAGGAAGCTACTTCTGAATACATTAACGGACCCCTGGGAAAAGCTGCCAACCACGTAGCCGCTTTGAAGCAAACCACAGGAGAGGCGCAGTATACTGATGATATTCCACCGCTCAAAAACGAACTCCACGCGTGTCTAGTATTGTCCACTAGAGCCCATGCAAAGATCAAGTCAATTGATTATACACCGGCGTTAGATATTCCAGGTGTTGTTGATATTGTCGATCACAATGACTTACACAATCCCGAAGACAACAAATGGGGTGCACCAAATTTCGACGACTTGTTTTTTGTCGAGGATGAGGTTTTTACTGCCGGCCAGCCGATCGCGATCGTGCTGGCTACATCCCAAGCCAGGGCAGCAGAGGGGGTTAGAGCCGTGAAGGTCGAATACGAGGATCTTCCCGCCGTTTTCACGATGGAAGAGGCAATCGAGAAAGAGAGTTTCCACAAGTACTTCCGCTATATCAAGAAGGGCGACCCGGAGGAGGCTTTCAAGCACTGCGACTACACGTTTACTGGAGTAACGCGAATGGGTGGCCAAGAGCATTTCTACCTCGAAACAAATGCATGTGTGGCTATACCTAAGCCCGAGGATGGTGAGATGGAGATCTGGACCAGCAGCCAAAACCCTAATGAAAGGTACGTTTCCCCGTTAATATTCCATAGTGTTAGGATTGACCTTCGTCTAGTCAAGCGTATGCTTCTAAAATCCTAGGCGTACAGTCGAACAAAGTTGTGGCTCGTGTCAAACGTCTAGGTGGTGGTTTTGGTGGAAAAGAAACCAGATGTGTCCATCTCAGCACGATATGCGCATTAGCTGCGCAAAAGGCTAAACGGCCAGTCAGATGCATGCTCAACCGAGACGAGGATATGGCGCTATCTGGCCAACGGCACCCCTTTTTGGCTAAGTGGAAAGTTGGTGTAAATAAAGATGGAAAACTGCAAGCTCTCGATATGGACGTGTTCAACAACGCTGGTTGGTCCTTCGACTTGAGCGCTGCCGTATGCGAGCGCTCCATGTCGCATAGCGATGGCTGCTACAAGATCCCCAATGTCCACGTTCGAGGACGCTTATGCAAAACGAATACCATGTCGAATACGGCGTTCCGTGGTTTCGGTGGACCTCAAGGCATGTTCTTTGCCGAGTCGTACATGTCTGAAGTTGCCGATCGTCTCGGTATTCCAGTCGAAAAACTCCGCGAGATCAATTTCTACGAGGCTAATGACGAGACTCATTTCAACCAGGCTCTTCAAGACTGGCACGTACCTTTGATGTATAAACAGGTTCAGGAGGAGTCGGATTATGCCAACCGTCGCAAGGCCGTAGACAAATTCAACGCGGAACACAAGTGGCGTAAGAGAGGGCTTGCTTTGATTCCCACCAAGTTTGGTATTTCCTTTACTGCGCTCTGGTTTAACCAAGCTGGTGCCTTGGTACACATTTACCATGATGGATCGGTGCTAGTTGCTCACGGTGGTACTGAGATGGGTCAGGGGTTACACACCAAAATGATCACAATCGCCGCCCAAGCTCTTCAAGTACCCATGGAAGACGTCCATATTTCGGAGACATCTACCGTTACGGTAGCTAATGCGTCCGCCACCGCCGCCTCAGCGTCATCCGATCTTAATGGCTACGCCATCTTCAACGCTTGCGAACAGATCAACGCCCGGCTAGCACCGTATAGAGAGAAGCTCAGACCTAAAGCTACCATGAAGGAGCTTGCCCACGCCGCGTACTTCGACCGCGTGAACCTAAGCGCCAATGGCTTCTATAAGACTCCAGAGATTGGGTATACCTGGGGCGAGAATAAAGGCAAGATGTTTTTCTATTTCACCCAAGGCGTTACAGCTGCCGAAGTTGAAGTCGATTGTCTCACCGGGACCTGGACATGTCTTCGCGCGGACATCAAGATGGATGTGGGAAGGTCAATCAACCCATCCATCGATTACGGACAGATTGAAGGTGCATTCACGCAAGGTCTAGGCCTGTTCACCATGGAGGAAAGCCTGTGGCTGCGCAACGGGCCGATGGCGGGTAATCTCTTTACCAAGGGCCCCGGCGCATACAAGATCCCCGGTTTCCGCGACATCCCGCAGGTCTTCAACGTTAGTCTGCTCAAAGGCGTCACGTGGGAGAACCTGCGTACGATCCAGCGCAGCAGGGGTGTGGGCGAACCGCCCCTGTTCATGGGCAGCGCGGTGTTCTTCGCTATTCGCGACGCGCTCAAGGCCGCGCGTGCGGATTACGGGGTCAAGGCTAAGCTCTTCGCGCAAGGGGGTGAAGACGATGGTTTACTGAGATTGGAGAGCCCGGCTACGCCTGAGAGAATCAGGCTCTCGTGCGTCGATCCTATCATGGAGCGCGCAAGGGTGCTACCGAAAGAGGGCGAGAAGAGCTTCTTTATTGCCATTTAGGGCATGTGGTGTGTTCAAATTGCAGATGAGATGAGTGTGTAAGCGTACAGTAAGGTGTGGATATATGTAGCATTGCAGGTAGCTTACTGATTTTAATAGACCTGGAATACATCGGGGTCATATTTGGCCGTACCAGTATTGTCTCCGTTGACAAATTGACCGGACTGAGGCTCCCCTGAATTCTGTTACACCAATTATAACCACCCCTTTTTGAGTCTTTGGTTGGAATTTTCTATAGCTTCACATTGCCATGCCCAGGTCGTTTAAAGTCGTCAAGTTCACTAGATTTGACTAGATCGAATCGGACCAATTTTCATCCGCAAATTTCGTTTTGTCGGATGCGCACATATGGAGCATTGTATTCTATATTCTATGGAGCGCGCCCCCCCCCCCGGATCGAAGTGCCGCATCTCAAATGCAACTCGACGAGCTTCTATGACGTTTCCACATGGTTATCCTAGTTTAGTATTAATAAATGTTACTAACATCTCAGTGTCGGGTTACTGACTGGAAATCATGACTGATTGACAAATAGTGTTCATATAATTCGATTTATTTATTGTTGCTCATCTACCTGTCTTTTCCTCACAACGAATAACTTCACACTCACAGTCTCCTTCTCACCCCACCCAACACACCAAAACAATTAACTAGAAATAAAATAACCACATCGCAACCATGACCACAATCGCAATATCAGGCGCCTCCGGCAACCTCGGCAACGCAACCCTCACCGCACTCCTCTCCCACGCCCTCACACCCCCCTCATCCATCATCGCCCTAACTTCCTCACACCCAAACTCACCCACCTGGACGCGCCTCCGCGCCACAAACCCACATATCCAGATCCGCCACGCCAGCTTCGAAGACCCGGCCTCGTACGAGGCTGCGCTAAAAGGTGTGCACAAGTTCTTCCTCGTGTCGACGCCGCATATAGCAATGGACTTCGAGCACGAGCACGAGCACGAGCACGGGAGCGAGAAACCCGAGGGGAGGAAAGGAGGTAGGGAGGCGCATCACCGCGTCGCGATCGACGCCGCGGTTAGGGCGCGTGTGAGGCATGTGTATTACTCGAGCTTGGCGTTCGCGTGGGATGCGAGGGCGAAGGGGCCTGGGAGGAGGAGTAAGGCGGGGGTGATGCGCGCGCATTTGCGCACCGAGGCGTACCTTGACGAGGTGCGAAGGCGGCGGCGGGAGGAGGAGGAGGAGGAGGGGGTTACGGTTATAAGGGAGGGGTTGTATAATGAGTCGTGGCCGCTGTATCTCGGGTATTTCGATGCGGAGGGTGGGGATGAGAGGACCGTGGTGCCGCTTGCGGGTGATGGAAAGGTGTGCTGGACGGCGATTGGGGATCTGGGGGTTGCGAATGCGGTGGTGCTTGTTGCGCCGAGCGAGGAGTATGATGGGAAGACGTTTTATCTGTCGACTAGGCCGGAGGGGGCGAAGAGCTTGAGGGAGATTGCGGAGTTGGTGGGCAGGGCTAGGGGGAAGGAGGTGAGTGTTAAGGTCGTGGGACGCGAGGAGCATGAGAGGTATTATGTGCAGGAGAGAGCTAGGGATGGGCCTGCGGTTAGATGGTGGGCGAGTACGTATGAAGCGCTGGAGGATGGTGAGTGCTTGATTGATGATCCTACGTTGGAGAAGTTGTTGAGTGGTGTTGGGGTGAAGCCCACAAGTATAGAAGAGACTATTTCGAAGATGGTGAAGAAGGCCTAAATGGTTGGTTAGGGGGCGAAAAAGGGGGTTTAGGACAAAAAAGAATTAGCTTGCTGTATTCGGACTATGGCTGATGCTACTCATGGTGTTGTTTACTTAGCAATCCAGAATCGTGATGCCGTCTAATTTTGGCTATAGGTAAGAATCTACGAAGATAGACCCAAAGGGGTTGAATGAAAAGGCAATATCGTAATGACATCTCGAGCCAACCTCTAGACGTCAAAGTAGAACCCAGCCATCCCCTCCCACCAGATACCTAGGAGCTGTGTAGGTGATATCTCCATGTACTCTGCCACTCTACCTATAATCAGAATAATGAGACTCGAAACACTTTCCCCTTCTCACTCCTTTGTAGGATCATGTCCCCAATTCTTCAAACTCCTCGCACTCTTGCTATTCGGGTCCTGCTTGGCCTTTTCCTCTTGCGCTAGATGGCGCTTGCAATACGCAACTACTTTGCGCATGTGATCGATATCGTCCTGTTCATACTTATCAGAGTCCTTGTCTGGGTTCTTGTTCAAGATCTCGATGATCTTGCGTCCACTGCTCACATCCGTCAGCTCGAGTTAATTGTTTCCTTTTTTAAAAAATTTTTTAAAATAAAATAAAAATAAAATGAAATGAAATGAAGAAGTCAGGGGATGGGGTTGTATTGTGCAGTACCTTTCGTGCCCTATTGTCTCTCCTGAACCGTCACTCTTGCTCCATCCCGCCGACTCCGAGGAGCCTTTCTTGAGCCAAGTCTCGAGGTCAGAGGCCGACATGTTGACTAGTTCGTTGAACTCCCTTCCATAGGTAAGTGACGGTTATTAGCAATGGTATAGGTTAGATTGAGACATCATACATCCCTCCTCTGATCGTTCGACAGAAGGAGTAGCTAGGGGCTTACTCACTGAATGACAGTTTGCTTGTCCTTTACCATTTTAGCCGTGCTGAATGAACTGCTTTGATATCGGGTTGATGATCCTGTTGCGAGGAAGAATGGATAATACCCGCGGTGGAAGTTTGATCTGTTAGCAATCGTAGGTGATGGCCTTGGACCATGACGGAGAGCCAACCGTATCGAAGACGTCATGACTGCGATCTTTTAATCACAACACATTTCTTTTCTAAGTTCACAAATCTATCCAGGTATGAAAAAATAAGACATAGTTTAAATAATGCTAAGACATGAAGATTATGCTTGTGTAACACCTCCACCTGTCCTCTAAACGTTGGTATAGATCATGACATAGTAAAAACGCCTGGCCAGTTTTGGATAGATTCAGCTATTGGTACCTAAGTTATGAAATTGTCCCAGCTTGACTATCAACGATTATAATGCTGTGTCATTTCAGCTATGCGTATCAGCACCTGGTAGATCTTAGCATATGTATACGCTATTCTAAGTATTTTTCACATCTCTTCTCTGTTCTTCAACCATGATACTTGCCATGAAAAGTCTAAAAAAAATAGCCACCGAGTTACAGACGGGGAGAATGATAAGCGATACGGCAATATAAATCATTCAGAATCCCAATTGAGACTAATCTGCCTCTTCTGGAGCTCTCGCTCCAAATCTCCGCCATCTTGGTGATAATGCGCCAACGTGAGCGCATGAGCAATCCACTGCTTACTAAGCTCATCTTCGTTGACACCATAAAGGTCTACGCCATGATTGAACGCCGTCGTTGTAAACCATTCGACCTCTTGAGGCGGGATAGGCTGTTGGCTCTGCAGGTATGTTCAGTAATAATACTAGCACAACACCCTTACTACACTTGCCGCCTTGGGGAGAAACTCACCTCTGCACATTGCTTCACAAGCCTACAAATATCCTCCATAATCTTCAGGGGATGTTCAGGGTCCGATGCAAGCATGACCTTAAGCAGGCATCGCAGATACTTCGCGAGCTTTTCGTTGTCGAATTTTTCAAGCAAAAATATCTCGTTAATAATTTTGCGTAACATCGAATAGAGGACTAGCATATTGGTTAATATCTCTGTAGTCGTAACACGTCCACTGCTGCCAGAGGCTTACCTTGTCCAGGGACAGACTCAGCCCGGAGTATACAATCTGCCATTGCCTGAAGTATCAATAAGTTGTGGCAATCTTTGGCTTTTAACAAGGTCTCTGACAAGTCATTCTATGACTTAAGACAGATGGCGCCCTCGAAATCGAAAACTAGAAGTGTTGAAAGCTTTATTTGAAGGTCATCCTTAGACACCTCGTCTAAGGTGTCCAGTCGCGCTTCTAATTCTGTATCGAAACCCTTGATGTGATTACGCATCATGAGATAATCCTGAAGCTGCACTTCGACGTTGTCTTCAGATCGAGCTAAAGCGATAAGTGTCGTCGCCATAAGGAAATGGCAGAACATTGCTCGCAACGACAAATCGTCAGCTGCTTGAGCCGGGATGCCCTGAGGGTACTTTGATATGGTCGAAAGACAACATTGAAGGATGCGGATGTTTTGCCTCGGCTGCCAAATGCGAATATTCTTTAGTCCCAAGTTGTAAGCATTCTTGCAAAACCAATCCAGTTCTTGGACGGTGAAGAGCTTATTGCCCTCTTTATCCCTCGGGTCTCTCTGTATTGCCGTCACAACTACACAGTTTAGTACAGACCTGAAACTCTATGCGTTAAGTTCATCTAGGTAGACACAAGAAACTTACCACCTTCGAAAACCTGGCAAAGATCCTCTATAAGCGAATGAAGACCATCAGCTTGAGCTTGGACTTGATCGTTCATCAGTGATGTCTGAAGACGTATGACAATGCGAAGCAAGGCAGGCAAGTTAACCGCCTCTGGACAGCTGCATTCGCATTTCTGAATCAACTGCCGCAAAGCTTCTATCGCGCATAGCTTATCTTCCGCTTCTTGTGCATCTACACAACAAGCATAAAGATACTGCGGATCATCTGATGAGGCCTCACTGATGTGTCTTAGGCAGTCGGACGCCATTCCTCGATCCTTACTCCTTAGAGCTAATTTGTATGCGAGATATAAAGTCATCGGCTCTCGTCTAGCTGATTCACTCATGGATCGGAATACCTCTGCAGCATTATCCAAGCGGTTTCTTTGGAGAGCACAAGTAAACAATTTCCTCCTTTGGTCAGCTAAGCGATAAAACATCTCATCTACAAATATGGCTTACCTAGCGATCTTCGCTGCGTTCGCCGGGCCGGAGTGACGAAGAGCTGGATGCAAGGCTACGTGGCACCATTTTTCTGTGATATCCAGCTCGCCTTGACTAAACGAGGCGTCAACTCTCTTCCATACGAGCTAAAATCGATCAGCGTAGGCCCAAAAGAAACAGGAATTGGATGACTAGCTGACTATTTGCACGGCAAGAACGGCAGCAGCTGGTAACGCCTGTTCCATGTTAGCATCTACTCTATCAAATATAGTGGAGAGCGCCTGTATCGTTTCGAGAGTCTCCCGATTTGTTGTTGCCATTTGAGTGCGAAGCACAACAGCTCGTTCAACCCACGGGTCGTGCTGGGTGGGTAAAACGCGCGAGACTATGAACTCGTCGAGTACCGAGGGGCCGAGACTTGGACTCTTGTCATCCAATTTTCGTATATGGTGTATCATAAGATTGAAACTCGAATCTGAGATATCAAGACTGCTAATCATCCGCCGGAGGACGCTGGCGTATGCATTGGAGTCAAATACTTCTGCTGGTGAGCTGAGTAGGAGTTCCAATCTGAGCAGTAAAACAACCAACTTGTCCCCGAACCCAGATTCGATGTACCGGACATGATCTTCAGCCTTTTGGAAGCCATCTGCAGTATTCGTATTTAAATACGCTCGAACTAGTGCTTGAGAGATTGTCAACCTCAGTTCGATGGCCTCTCGTGATAATTGTTCGAGATTTTGAGTATTGATGGATTCGTAAGCTCTTTCCAACCATTTTGGTGCCAGCGAGAAGTTTTTCTTCGCCATCAAATCTTTCCCAATTTCAAAACACGAGTCGGCCAAATTCTCTGCCGATACGGGGTCATTGGGGGTTTGGCAGCCCAGTAACTTTTCGTAAGTATAGTCGGCCACGTCAAGACGGTCTTCTTTCCAGGCCTGCTGAAATTGTCAGTAGCTGAACGAGGGGCAAACAACATGCGACTTGCCAGTACTAAACGAAGTATGAGATACTCTGTCTCCAGTCTTTTACAGGCGTCTAGCTCCTCGCTCGGCAGGTTCGCCTGCAGAGTCTGCAACAGCCCGTTATAATCCGCGGCTTTCTGCAGAACCGTGCGCGCGTATTCAAGCTCGCCCGCCACTATGCAGGTGTAAATAAGTTCCGCAACGATGCACTTTTGGTGGGACGAAGCTGCAATATACCTGTACAAGATCTGCCGGTTTTGATTGCCAATTTTTCCAGGCGAAGGAGATGACCCGGTTTGTTGTGATCACCCCATTGCGCCATGGCCAGAATTAGAAAAGAGAATACCCGGACAAAGGTCAGGACTCTGCTTCTAGCTGATGAAACATCACTTTCATCTTGACGTTTGATCTGTACACACCAGTTCCAAAGATCGGTGGCAGCACTGTCGAGCTCTGTGTGACGTCGTGGGTCGGAGGACTTGAGATGGCCACTCTTGACCGTGTTGATTTTATTCTCCAACTCATCGATCAGTTTTTCCAGTGCTTGTTGTTCATCCTTCCTTGGTAATCTCTTTGGGAGTTCATGACAGAAAGCTTGGAAAGTTAGCATGTAGGGTTTTAGGCGATACGAAGAGTACGGACATATGATATGCTTTACATCGAGTCTATCTCGGGCGGGATGAGACGAATTGGTGGATGTGTCCATAGCGACACACCAGAGACTCCGCAAGAGCGGTATTTTATAGGATCTAATTTATCTATGATGTCGCAACGCGGCTTCGTTTGGTCTGTCGCAGCGGTTACAGATGTTACTTGCATGAAGGGTAATCATGGAAGTTAGTGGCAATGGTTACATATGCCCTGACACGTAAGCAGGTAGAAAGGTAGAGGGTGATAAGATTCAAGGCAATTTTAAACGATCTAGGACTTCGTTTGTCGTGATGGGAATAACATCATTAAGAAGGTAAGAATCTTAAAGATTGGTAAAGGCAGGATCCCTATTTGTTAGAATTCTGCTGTTGTTTTTTTTTTTTTTGCAAAAAGTCTATTGTCAGGTACGAGAGGGCAGACAGAGTCGTAGTCTGTGTTCCATCTAGGGAAGGCGTGAAGTAATCCTCAATATCACCTTCCAAACCTAGAGGATATCTTCGCTCACTCCTTCTCTACCAGTTTCCTCCAAAGATGCTATCGCCACCAAGGTAGGCATGACGTGGCTTCCGAGCTCTAATAAGCTGTAACATGTATCTAATGGTACCTGGAGGTACGTATCCACCAACGTTGAGACCGCACAGCAGTACCTATGCTTATTGCCATAACGTAGAAAACGTATTGTGAAGTGTGAAGTTATACCTACTTTGATCTTTGGATATGAAATATTTTAATGGGAATTCGTATGTCGGATGGTATGCCTAAGAATGCGAAGGATCATGCGGAAGGAAATTGCCAACGATAAGGCTGGGTCTGTATAAACAGAAGTGGTCAGCATGCTTCTCATACCTAATTGGATAGTATGATCGAATTATAGATTGAACGCGATCAAAGATCCACTACTCACATCTTGTGGTCATCTCTGCGTATCATAAATGAAAAGCAACAGTTGACGATCGGATCGTTCGACCGGTCATCTGGGTTCTTCAGAGCACAGGCTGTTAAAAGTGTGTCGTGTGCAGCATCGAATGCGATAGTGCCGAATTCTTCCCAGTACCGCACGAGCGAGTCTTCCGTCAGTATCTCATGAAGCGAAATCTTGCCCTAAGTAAAGCACTACATTAGCCAACTACCTAACTCTCGGAGTCACGAAGAAGACATACGTCTCGTAGTCTCTCCACGGGGACGTGGATGAGTTCGGCCATCTCTTTGTTTCCTCTGAAGATCTCCCCGGTCCTTCTCCAGCAGCAAGCTGGGACTGCCATGGCTGCGAATACCCGGTCGTATTCCAATAGGGTCCTCTCGAACCACATTTCTACGTAGACTAATTCGATATCTGTGAGCCCTTGCACCTTTTCTCGGAACTTGGGTCGAAACCGATCTAGCTGTCGCAGGATCTTCTGCTTCGAGGCGGGTGCGATATGGCCATCCATATAAGATGACAGCCGGGCGTATCCTTTAATGTAATTGAAAGGTTTCAATAAACCAGCGTCGTATTTGGCCTTCATGACACGTTGCATGCGCGCTTCGGGCGTGTCGTTACCGGACGGATCTGCCGCTTGGAGATAGAACTCACGCGTCTTATCCGCTGGAACGATGCTAGAGCTCGCATGCTCCGTGCTCGGCGGAGGCATGGCGCCTGCTTGCATCGTGTTCGTAGCTAAAACGTTATTAGTGCCGCCTACATAGCCCGCCATATCAGACTGGTTGGGCTGCGACTGGTTGTTCCTAAATAGCAAGTTCTGGTCCTCCGGTAGATTTCCGGCGTCATCGAGGAGACTAGTGTTCAGGAAATCATTGAGTAGATTGAATTCATGTGTGACTTCTGGGGCAAGCATATATTGCGGATGATAATGGTGCATATCGTGGAATTGATTTTGGGCGGTTAGCCAGGCATCAGAGAACCCACCAACTACGAGATCAGCTTAGCATTTTCCCCCCCAACCGACACGACGTTCATAAAGGGTTTTACAAAACCTACATTGGTTCATATTGCTGCCAGAGCCATTGGCCTGCATACTAGAGACCGTATTTGGTGACACAAGCTGTATGGGGTTTGCCTGGCCTGGTGCACCTGCACCAAAACCTGGCTTAGTTCTTTGAGCAGCTCCAGTCCCGTCAAATGACGGTGGTGCCATGGCAGAAGCGCCTTGATCTATTGAATTTTGCGATAGTTCAGGCTGAATATCTGATTCGTCGTGTCCAGCCGCGCTGTGGGAGCCTTTGGACTTCTTTGAATCCGAATCACGGGGCTCGTCATGGCAGAGATGACCAATATTGCGCTTGATGCATCTCGTACACGGTCTCTCCTGTTCAATAGGGGTACGTCCCGGTCAATCTTGGCTCATGCAAACCAGGGCAATACTTCCCCCAGCCATCGACGTAAGAAGTAGGAACAGATCTTACATACGAGATCGCAGGTCATATGCTAGAGTCCCGGAAACATTAGTATTAAGCCAAGCAATTTGTGAAGCCTAACAGTGCGCACAAACGCGCGCACGCGCACGAATTTGCAGGTATGGATACAGAAAGGGTTCGGGCGCATCACCCATGACATCGGCAACCAAAGCGGTCGCGGTTTAAAAAAAGAAAACATCCCCATTCATAAGGTAAGTAAACAAGGGGGAGGGGGGTGCCAGCATTTCTACATATGCATAGATACGCGGGCGTGGAACCAATAGATTTAGAATGTCTGACAAGCTTGCTAAAATTTGAGGACTTACAGATCGACGGCAATATACACAAGCTGTAGGAACGCGCGACCAAAATTAGCCCAGCCCATGCGGCGGATGGATACGACGATGGCGAAGTCGTGGTGAGTTAGGAGAATTTTAGAAAGAATGGCACGGCATACCATGGTTTACCTTGCGCCTCTTCTTGGGGCTCTTATTGGTATTATCGGGGGGTGTGGTGGTGGTTGAGGTCGTTGGGGTGCCGTCCTTGGACCTGGCGTCGTTGTCGGGCCTCTTGTCCTTGGCGTGGCTGCCATTGCTTTCCATGTCTGCGTCCTACTTCAGATACTTTCGGGACTGCTTTGTCTAGAAAGCTCCCATTGGGTCCTCGGGTTACGCAATGAACATGTATCTCGTGAACAATCGAGTTAGGTGCCAACGGCTTTGTGCAGGACCAAGAGATGATTTGTTCAAGGGCTTCCCGAAGAGAAGGCGGTAGGTCGGCGATGGTAATGCTGGGAGGGCGTCTGGAGAGACGGATATTTGGGGGCGTTTCGTGATCGACAGAGAAGAAGCAATCTTGCCGGACCGAAGGGTGTCGGCGACCACGTGTGATCCAAGGCCGCAACCAGGAACTAGATTACCTATTGATTTTTCCCTATCCAAAAAAGACAAATTCTTGGTTGCGATCGCGGCAGAAGAATAAAAGTTGGGGTGTTGGATGTGGATAAAGCTTTGAAAGCTTTAAAAAAAAGAAATGTTGGTAAAGTACAGAGTTTCTACTAATAAATTTCCTCTCCACTTGACCCAGCTTAAGTCTATAGTCTCTCCTTCTTCCTTTTCTTTTCTTTTCCTATTTGAGCGCTGGAAGACGAAGGAATGGAATAACCTGACAATGAAAGAACGTCGAGTTTGATTCGGGGAATCACGCTCAAGCGCAAAGCCAACGAGACCAATGGCGAGGGTTAGAAAAACCTGGGTCCATCTTAATCCAGTAGGATGAAGCCATGAGAGCCGAGGGGTTAGAATTTTACAGGGGGGCAGGGGTGCCGGGGGGCGTTCTCCAAGGGGGGCGCTTTCGGCATACCTAGTGGGGTTCTCGCCCTCGAGGCCGTTGAAACTCTCCCCTGATGCGTCCACGGGTCCTGTATAAAGTTCAAAATGGTCAACGGGCAACCTTAACCGGCTGTTGGTGTATACGCTAGAACAAAGATTAGGTACTTTATACTTAGGTACCTTCCTACATGTAGTAAAGTTAATATCGATCTTTCTTGCTCCATTTGTCATATCGCGGGGGTTCATCGCACATCGCAAGGGTAATGGGCGGTGACGTCGTAACCCTTCATCTCTCTCCCTGGAATGCTGGAATGTGCAAAACAAACTGCAACTGCAGTCAGCGTCACTTGACTTTTAAGCTTTTTTTGTCCTTTCCAAATAATTTACCGCCTCCAGATTTTATCATACCCAAGCGAACACAAGCACACCATCCCTAATCAACTTCTCGTGACATTGCACATATGCCAAGGACCTCTGGTGCGCGACGATTCACAAAGCCAAGCCCTCAACCAACACTTGCTGAGCTTGGCCCGCATTGAAGTTTGTCACTGTTTGGTGGTCAAATATATGACCCGAATGCTTGCGAGTTTCATTGCCAAGTCTGCTTCCAGAGCCCCGGGTTATAAGAATCTGCAGAGTATATGCACCCAACATCGAAAAATCCTCCCAGCCAAGCCAAGAAAGGCATGATGGCAACGCCCCCGACGGCGGAGCACTGTTCGCATCTGCTGCCGCCGCGTGGGTGGGCGCCATCGCCTTGCATGGCTCGATCGACATTTATGTGACTAGCGCGGTGTGATAAAATCGATGCTGGGATGAACCATGCCGGCGATCAATCCTACTGATCTTACGTACATATTCGTGGAACGTGATACGTAGGAATATTTGTTAATTAATCGCAGAAGCGAAAAGAGAAAAGGTCAGCTCAATATTAGCACTAATTAAACCCATTCTCTACTCCTTAGATACCATCGACACCACTCGTATGGGTATAGGATAGCACCTGTTAACCGATTCTACCTTAGGTAGGTAACACGCATCCTTCGGGCACTATATATTCCCCTCATTCTCTCAAAGCCTTCCTTTTTTCCCCCATTATACTGACGTATCTGCAGTCAGACGATCCATTCGATTGAAAACAGGTACACAGCAGACACCACGCAAGCTGAGGAAGTTTGCATATAACTTCGTAGTATACGATTCGTTGGCTCACCTTACTAATTCGTTATTTCAATTTTTTTATGTTGTGCTTCTGACAGAACCATTAGAATCGTCCTGTCAAGACTAACCACGATGTCGCAAGTTACACAAAGAATCAGGTACAAGACAATGGGATTATTTTATTGCCCGTCCAGGTACAGAATGGCGGTCCGTTCGATTCACCCGATACGTTACCTTGCCTGTGTTGCGATTGTAATTCATAGCTTTGGTCCATGTTATGGATCACTCTAGATGTCAAATTTAGCACTCATCGAAAACGTCAACTCCTCCCATATGAAGCTTCTTCGCCCCTGAAAAATTGAAGCTGTTCCTGATATAGCTGTGACAAAAGCTACGATTTGATAGGATCTAGTTCGCGGGTTCAGCTGTTTCGGGCGTTGGTTCGGGGTTGTTTCGACGTCTCATCACTATTCGGCAACGAGAATCCCTTTTCGTCATTGACGTGTTTATCTTCAGGCTTTCAGTGTTTATAACACAGCAAGGTTAGGTATCCACACTGACGAAAGTGAGCCTACCTTCTTGTCGTTGTCAGCTCATTAGTTACGCGTCACAAGCTGCACCGTTGGTGTACCACACAGCCGACCAGCTGATGCTTAAACCCGGGACAGTTCATACACCGAATTCGAAGTTATAATTGATCGAGCGCCGGTAACTTAGTTGAATAAGAGACGCTAGGATCGCATTAAGGAACAATTACCCTTGTGGCGTAACAATAAGTTTCTGGCGGCTAGTGCTTACGTGCAACCTCCTTTCATGCCGGCTATCCATGCCGGTCCTATTACTTGGGGCTTTGTGTATTGATTTGGTGGCTTCAACAATATCATCGCAATGAGATCATTGCAAATGGGAAGCAAAGTCGACCTTCCCCTAGTGTCGGATGCAGGATCTCGATAAAACCAACAGCCCGGTTTCCGTTCAGCAGCATGACTCATTTCGTATTGCAGTCAGCCAAATCCGTATGCGTCTACTCCTTTCGCAACATACCTACAGAAGCGGGCATACAACTGACTTGACATCGGAATCTTTCATAAATACCAAGCGCGTAATATTGGGGTTTTGTGCTTGGTTGTACGCGTTCGAACAGATATACGGTGTAACTTACCTAGCTACGATTGCCAAAGGTGCATATTTACCCCCCCTGGTATACTGCATAACTCGCTCGGCCTCATTCGTCCTGGATGCTGAGGGGAATCGCCATGAAATTGTGATAAGGAATTTCGCGTTGATTCGACATCAGTTTCCAGCGAGGCTCTGCTCTCATGGACCCTGACCACTGACAGCCTGCTGATACAGCTGCGGCTGCCGTTCCGCGTCATCTCTATCTCATTAGGTAAATTGGAGTGTTACTCACGTTTCCAATACTCTCTGATTTGGTCGGATTCAGCCAGCCTCTGGCGCTGCTAGGGCATATCTGCTCACAATATCGTCCCGGGAAATTGGATATGAGATCTATGACGTCGGTTTACTTCAATTCGGGGATCATATCCATTCGTACATAAGCCAGTGAACGTAATTTAGGGATCGATGAAGAGGCGGATGTTCTTGATAGGGTCGCGGAATGGTTCTAATTACGGACGCGTTAACACAATGATAAATACGAGTTAACTGGGTCATAAGGGACGAGTTAACTGGGTCATAAGGGACGAATCTTGTCGTATGGATTTTCGGAGACCGGACGCTTTGACTAGCTCTCACTGAGGTTGCTGACTCTTCGACCGACATTTTCTCAGCAAGACCCGTCGGTAATCGCGTCAAACTGCCTAATGAATTCCCTGTTTAATCAATAGACAATGTACATACTTCCCTTTTGTTGTGGTCATAATAGAGGCCGCTTATGGGCCCGCTCCGAGAATATATTGGATGACTCCGGTATTCTCCGAGTAGGGGTTGTCCGGACCTTGGGTATGCCGAAAGCATATAAAAACGGAGGGAGAAGCACACCTCTTTTTGGCCAGACGGGGACCTACCTTCCATTCTTCGAAATAGTAGTGGATGTGCCGCATGTAAGGTACGCGTCATATGTGATTGGTCAGTTGTCTCTGCAAAAGAGTAGATCGAGTTGAAGATCAGCGTTCTTCCTCACTCGAAGATAGTTGATGGCCGCCATCACAAAGGCATTGTCCTGACCTATTATTAGATAACCTTCTAGGTGGACCGCAGAGACCAATACATTATCAAGTGAGGGGAAGACGGAAATTGTACCCTTCCTGAAGGAAGCGGCCGGATGAAAAGGAGATAAGCTGTAAATCACAGTTTGTTTGACTCAGTCAGCACGCTAAGAACCAAGAACGCCAGTGGCCATCTCAAGACAGGATCCCCAACAAAGCGTAAGATGGGCATATAGGTATCGAATGAGGAAACAATGGGTTCTAACTAACCACTCTTACCTAGGAATGCCGAGAAACTGCGAATGAATGCCGTAGGGGAGTAAAGCACCAGACAGGTAAATCTTAAGAGAGGAATAGACCAAGATGTGATGACAAGTTTTATTATCACAAAACTTAAATATACACCCAAGCTTCCTTGCTATCCCCTTTCCTTTCCTTTCTTATTTAATCTTCCCCATAATAGTCTCGGGGCCCCTAACGACGTCCATCTGCGCCGCCCTCGCCTTCACAGAATTCAACATACTCCTCTCGAAGTCGTCTCTGGCCCTAAGCACGGCCTCGACCCACGTAATCTGGAGGTCCCAGTACTTAGTCTTGAAGCCCTCGAACACATCAGGCAGCTGCTCCTTAGGCGCCGTGAGCAGCGCGTTAAAATCCTCCGTGACGCGCCAGGTCTGCGTGATGTCGGCGCTTAGATCCTGGTTGGGAAGGCTGCGGAAGTACTCGAAGGCGGTGGCGACGTCGTTGAAGATCTTGTCCTGGAAGGGCTCCGTGCGGCGGAACTTGGCGCCCTTGTTGCGCACGCCCATGAGGTACTGGACCAGCAGCTCGTCGGCCAGGATCTGGATGAAGATGTCGACGAGCGAGTGGTGCAGCACCTGCTGGTAGTCGCCGACGTACTCCTCGATCGTGATGATCATCTGCTTCATCGCCGTCGTCTCGTACCACTTCGGCGTGAAGAAGGTCGGCATCACAGTGCGGAAGTCGACTGCTATGACCAGGCTAGCGAACTTGCTAAGACACCACGTGCTCAGGTCGATGTAGCTCTCGCGGAGCAGCGCGATCTCGTTCTCGGCGCGCTCCATGTACTGGGGTGTGACGAAGGGTTCGAACTTTTGCTTGAAGCTTGCAAGGTATGCGAAGCGGCCCTCTTCCTCGTTGTCGTCGATGCAGGCCATTTGGTCGTTGGCGGTAGCAATAAGCCAATCTTGTAGCGCCTGGAAACCTTCCAGCTCAGGCTCCTTATCAGATTCGTATCGTGCCGCTTCTTCCTCGAGCATCTTCTGGAAAGACTGCTGCCGCCCACGCAGCCGGAGGAACATGGCGTCAATAACACCCTCGGCCACATCGGTTCTTTGCGAATTCCCTGCAGCGTCGACCTGCTCTCGCAACATACGCCACATGTCGACCAGATTCTTGGTACGGAAATAGCCATACTCGTCCGTATCCAGATTCGAGCCCTCCACATTGCGGTCGGCGAAGTCTTTCTTCTCCTGTGCGAAGATTCTCTCGATCCACTGGTCGAGGAACTTGATGATGAGCTGGCGGAAGTCCTTGACTAACTCTTGCTCTCGGTTGTCGATGACGTGAGGTTTGAGATCGCTCTCCGAGAAACCGAGTTTTCGCATCTTCTTGTAGTACTTCTCCGGCCAGTTGATGATCTCGAGCGTGTTTGCGGAGCTGGACTCGGGATCGTCTATCATGCCGACCAGAAAATCGTGCATTAATTGGTGGTATATGTCACCGTACGTCTTGAGAATCTTCCATTTCTTGGGCATCAGAGGCACCATTCCTTGCTTGACGGCATTCAGATCGTTGAAGTACCATCTCATCAACTTATCCAGCTTCGAAGGGTCCGCTAGGAACTCCTCCCTAACTTCGGCAAATTGCCCTTCACAATTGACGGCAATTGCTTTCAAGAATTTCTCTTTGTATCCTCTGACTTTCTTGGCCCCGTCTGTAATACTTTGGAATCGTGTGGCCATTTCCTTGTGATCCTTCAATGCTTCTTGTAATGCCTCGACCCTTTGGTCACTCTTCTCCTCGGCTTCGACGATAACCGCTAAACGAACCACCAGGCTGTTGTTGTCTGCAATCAAGAGGTTGATCATGTTGAGCGCAACGAGACCAACGTGCTCGTCAAACCAATCTATCGCGTCGTCTAATCTCGAGAAGTAATCTTCTAGCGTAGACTGTAAACTCGGGTCGTCGGCTCGTTGTATCTGTTCCATCGCATCGTCTCGGATGTTTCGTAGTTGCGTTAATTCGTAATGTACTCTTAGAAGATTCGGCATGTTCTCTTTATCCTCTTCGTCCTCCCTCAGCATAGTTTCGACCCTATTAAGGCGATCGTTGAATGTTTGGAGATTTTCCACCATGGTCTCGACGGCGCCGAAATTCCTATGTGCTTGGGATACCAGGTTGATGCTGGCAAAGTCTTTAATCATATTTTGCGATTCAGAGCATAGGGTATCAATCTTCATCATCTCGTCTCGTATTGCTTGCAGCGTTTTCTGTCCATCGGTAATGCCGTTCATGCCAGCTTGCGTGGTCTCCAATTGTTCCCGTAACCCGCCCCGCAGCTGCGAGTCGACAGCAGCTTTCTTGCGCGTGAATTCCAGCTTCAGCGCCGGGATCTTGTCGAGGTCATCTGGGTGTCGGAGGAGCTCCGAGAGCTTGACTGGCGGCGCGTCCATAGTGAAGTCGGCGGGGCACCGGTGCGACCGTCATGCGGATTTCTTAATTCAAACCATCACGTAGCAATCTTATTCACCCACTCGTTGAAAATACTGCTGCGGTCACTGGCGCCGTTATTTGAATACGTACAAGGACTTTCTAAGTGCGTTAGGTGGGAGGGAGTTGGTAGGTAACCTTGATGCGGCGTAGGGGTGTCAAAGATTCCCAGGCGAAGTTCAGAGGTGCAGCTGATAGTTGCATATATTGTTTAAGCTCTATTCAGGAAATGCATACTGTGCCTATGTACATATTATTAAATTATGCGAGCCAATATATACTCTTTCGTGAATAAATCCGGGCTATTAGGTTAAATTACTTTAATGCTTAAATTTATATACTTATACTTTATTATATAATAATATTTTAAAATTTTTTAACTTTTTAATTAAATTATATTATTTTTATTAATAATAATCCTTATAAAAAATGTTAATAAATTATATTAAAATTATATTAAGTTTTATTTTATAATTTTTAATATTTTCTTTTTTAAGGTTTTAATTTTTAAAGTTATTTATTACTTATAATTATATTAAAACTAAGTTATATTTAAAATTAAATTAAAATATTTACGTTTTAACTTTTTAAAAAAATTATAATTAATAAAAAAAATAAAATTATAAACTTATTAAAGTTTAATTTTAATATAGTTTTAAAGTATTTTTAATAATAATTTATTATTTATACTTTTATAATTTTCCCTATTTTTATTTTTAATTTAAACTTTTTAATTATAATATTAATTAATATTATATAAAGATTTAATAAAAATAATTTCTTATTAATTTTATAAAATATTATAAAAGCTTTTATATAAAAATATAAAATTTATAAATTTTTTATAAAAAAAGTTACTTTAAATTAAAAATATATATAACTTATTTATAAATTATTAATATTATTATTTAATTAAATAAAGTTTAATATAACTTATTACTTTATATTTAAGTTTAAATAAAAAGTGATTTAAAATTAATCCCTTATAAAATTTTTATAACTTTTTTTATTATTAAACTTATAGCTTAATTAAGGGATTAAAATTTAAAGAAAGCTTTATCCTAGCTTAATTTTATAATTAATTTTATCTAATTTATTAATAATTTTTTATTATTACTAAAAAGCTAATATATTAAAATTTAAAAATATTTAAAGTTTAATAATAATAATTAAAATAAAAGTATAAAATAACTTTATAAAATATAATTACTTAAATATAAAATTAATAATATAATAAAATAAAATATATTTAATAAATTAAAAAAAATATTAATTAAAATAATTATAAAACTTATTATTATATTAGTTATAAAAATTAATATAAATATATTTTTAATATAAGCTTTATAAGGGGGTATATATTATAACCTTATATTTTTAAGTAAAATAAATAAAGGATAAAAAAGTTGGATTTTTAATTTATAATTAATATAATTAAAAATAAGTTTAAAAGGATTAAACTTAAGCTTATAATTAAAGTAAAATTAGCATTATTTATTAAATATAATAAATTAATATATAATATTAAAAAAGAAAAATTAATATATACTTATAATAAAAACATTATTATTTAAATAAATATATTTATATATTAACCATAGCTATTTTTATATGGTTAATTAACTTGTAATTTTAATAAGGAAAAGTTAAAAAAAAAAGGAAATTATTTTTAATTTAATCTTAAAATAGTTTTAAATTATATTTACTTTAATTATTATAAATATAATATAAGTATTATTAAAGTTAAAAATGGTTAATATAAGTTTTTAAAAAGGTTTTATTAGGATAAATTATATTAACATTTTAAAATATTTAGCCATATATTAAGTTAATATTAATAATAATAAAGTAATTAAATAAATTAACAAATATAATTTTAAATTAATTTAAAAATATATTTATATATATAATATAGCTTAAGGTATTAATTAAAAAGATTTTAATATAATTATTAAATTAATTTTAATTAATTATTTAAGGAAAGGAAATATAAGTAATTAAATATATATATAATAAACTAATAGCTTAAATTAATATTACTTAAACTTAATTAAAAACTAGTTTTAAATTATATTTAATAGGAAAAATATATTTAAGAGGTAAAATTTTAAATTAATATTTAAAATAAACCTTATATAATATTAATAATAATTAGTAATAAAATAAATTAAAAATATCCTTATTATATAAAGCTTAACTTTATTTATAATAGAAAATAAAATAATATATAAAATATTTTTTAAAAATAAATTTAATATAATATTAATTTAATTATACTTAAGCTATTAATTTATTAATATTTAATTAGTTATAAAAAGTTATAGTATTAGGAGTAATAATAATTATTTATATATCCTAATATAAATAAAACTAAATAAAGTTTAAAATTATTTTAAAATTATATTTAGATTAAAGTTAATTTAATTAAATATATATATAAAAGTAAAAAAATTAAAAAAACATTTATTCTTTTAAAAAATAATTATATATTTAATATTAAATATAAGTAATAAGTTATATTATAAATGTTATAAATATCCTAATATATTAAAAATATATAAATATTATATAAAAATTATATAAAAATTATATAAAAGTTATTTAAGTAATTTAGGATTATTTTAAATTTAATATATAATTACTTACTTTTAACTTTTTAAGTAATATTATCTTTTTTTTATTTAATATATAAGCTTTTCTTTTTTAATAAATCTAGGCTTACTTTTTAGCTACTTTTTTATATAATTTTATTACTTTTCTTTCCTTTTTTATAAATTAAACTTTAAAAATCTTTTTATTTAAATAGCTTTACTTATATTAATTTAAATATAATATAATTTTAAATTATATTAAAATTATTCCTTTCCTAAAGTTATCTTATAATATTTATAAAAGCTTACTTAATAAAAACATCTTAACTTTTACATTTTATATAAATAATTATAAATTATATTTAAAATATTCCTTTTAAATATTTTAAATTATAAAATATAAAAGTTATAAAAGTTAAGGCTTAAATAAGCTTATCCTTATAAATTAATCTTAAATTAAATTTAAATTATTATTTTCTTATAATTTATTAAAGCTAAGTTATTAATAAACATTTATTCATTAATTTAAAAATATACTAAGCTTATTTTTAATTAATATAATATATTTACTTTTATAAAATAAATTTTTATTATTAGCTTATTATAATAAATTATTAACTTTTAATAATAATTTTAAATCTAATTTAATTAGTTTTAAAATAATATTAATACTATTAAAAGGATTTAAGGGATTAAAAGAAAGCAATGAATTTTATTCTTTCCTATTTACTTATTTATGATAATTTTTAGCTAATAAAATATTAAATTAATATTTATTTAAATATAATATTATTTTAACTATAATATAAATATAAAATAATCTTAACTTACTTTATTTTTTTATTTTATATATAAAATATGCTTTTATAAATATATTTTTCTACTTATAATAAATTTTAAACTCTTTAAATAACATTAACCATTCTTTATAATTATTAATAAACTTATAAAAACTAGGTAATAATTAGTTAAAAATTATTTTATAATTAACTTAATATAAAACCTATAACTTTATAATTATTAATAATAAAATAAATTATTTAATAAAGTTATTAATTATAAAATATTTACTTTTATTAATATTAATATATTTTAAAATATTTAACTAATTTATAAGATTAATTTTAAAGTAAGCTTAATATAAGCCCCCTTAAAGCTAATTTAATAATTTATTTACCTATTAATTAGTGGTATTTATAAAATATTAACTTTGTTTATTTAATAATTAAATTAAAATTAATATAAGAATAATTTATTTATTTAAGTAAAACTTAATTACCATATTAATTATTTTAATTAAATAAGCTTATAATAGCAAGCTAAAAATCTAATCTAAAAATTTATTTAAGTTATAATTAAGGAACTTACTTTAAAATTTATATTATAAGTAAACCTTATAAAATATTATAATATGTTATAAGTAATTTTTTTATAATTTAAAATTGTTTAAGTTTAAAATTAATTAATAATTTAATCCTAAAATAATTTAAGGCTATTATTATATACTTACTTATTAAGTAATGTCTTAACCTATATATTTATTTTTTACATATATTTAAAGTAATAATATAAATAAGAATATTAGCTTACTTTTAATATATTTTATATATATACTTAAAACATATTAAGATTTTAAATATAACTTTAAGCTAATAAAATATATGGCTAAATAATTAATAATATAAGTTTATTATTTCCTAATTAAAGAATATATATATAAAAATTTTAATTTTTATAAACATTTAATATTAATATTTATAAATAAAAGGTAATTAGTTTAAGATTATATTATATATTCTTTTATTTTAACTAATAATTAAATATAAATTGGTTTTTTATAGATTATTTTAAAAAATAAATTTATTTAAATATAAATATAGTCTCGAAACGTTTCCGCTTATTTCTTTATTATATAAATAACAAAATATTTACTAATATTTTTCTTTACCCTTAAATAAGATATTTCTTAAATTTAATATTTATCCTTAAGCCATTTTAAGTTTAGTTTAAATTCTTATTAAACTTTAGCAAAAATAATCCCTATAAGATATTATAAAAGCCTTTTTTTCAAATAATAATATTTATAATATACTTTATATTAAATACTTAATAAATCCCTTAAAGCTTATTTATATTAAATTTTTAATATAGTTAATAATAACCTAATTTTATTTAAAAGTAGGCTAAAGCTAAGTTTAATATTATTTTTACTTAACTAATATAAAATTCCTACCTATTATAAGTCCTAATAACTTATAACCCTTAAATATTTTTATAAGCTTTTGCTTAATATTAATAAGTAATTTCGTTAGTAATAATGGGTAATATATATATAATTTATAAATAATAAAAATTATAAATAAGAACGTTTTAAAATTATATAAAATATACACATTATAATAAATATTATAAAATTTATAAAATACCTTTTTAACTTTTTATATATAATTATAGCTATAGTTTAGAAGCTTAGTTATAATACATCCTATAAACGAATAAAGATTTAATTAAAATAGGTTTAATAACCCATTAATATATAATAACCGAAGAAAAATAAAATTAATACGGTTAATATTATTCTTAATAAGTATAATAAAATAATAAGGCTTTACATTATAACTTAATAAATATTTAATAAAAAATATTTATATAAATATATTAAAATCGCTAAAGATATTTAAATAATTAAATATATTTAATTTAACCTTAACTTACCCCATTACATTTAAAAACACATAGTATTTTTTATTTATAAATATTCCTATAATAATTTAGGATATAGGAAAACTAAAGAAATTTTTAATAAAGGTAAGAAATTATATAAAATAGCTTATAATTAAATAAAATCTTATCCTAAATAAAATTAAATTTAAGGGTTTTACTTACGCAAGTATTTTATCTTATAATTTATTTATTAATAATTTTTTCTTTTTATTTTAAAGGTATTTTTAATATAATAAACTAAGCTTAATAATATTTACCCAATTAAACTTAGGATTATATTTAAATAAGATTTTATTATAACTTATAAATATCTTTAAATTTATATATTTACAATAATAGATTTTAATATAAATATATTATTAATAATATATTTAATACTAATTTTTAAATCCTTTATTAATATTAATGTAAATTTCATTTACTATTTTCTTTAAATTAATTTAAGATTAATTTAAAAATAATATCCTAAGATTTATATTTATAATAATAATTAAAAAATACTTATTTTAAAGCTTTCTTATTACTTAAAATAAAATTAATTATATAATAATAATTAGTTAATAAGATAATAGTTTGCAAATAATTTAAATATTTATTTTAAATATTATATTTACGGCAAGTTTTTAAAATTCCTTTTCTTTAACTTTATTATTTGTATTTTTTATTTCCTATAGGTAAGATTTTAAATTAGCCTTAATAAAATGTATAATCCTATTAGGTTAAGTATTAAAATAAGCTAATATATTTAAATAATCTTATATCTTTAATATATTAATATTATATTTTTTAAATAAAGAAATAATAACCTTAAATAAATAGGTAATTACTTAAATTAGCTATTAATATAAATTAGGTATAAGCTTAATAATTATATAATTTAAAATTATATTAAAATTAATCTTTTAATATATTAAATTTATTAAAAGCTAATTATATATGTTTTAGATTTATTTTTGGTTAAAATCTTTAAGGAAAGGATTTAAATCTTTCTTTTTTTTATTAGGTACCTTTATATTATTTTAAATGAAGTTTAAGTAGGCTTTTTTAACTTATTTATTCCTAATATTATTTTATTATATTATAATAACTTGTTAATAATTTTCTAGCTTTTTTTCTTTTTTAATAAGTTTTTATTATTATTTCTTAAAAATAAAAAAATACTTTTTCTAAATATAATTAAGGCTTAATAAATGAATAATTTAATTAATATAAGTTTAAACTCGGTTTAGTTTTTCCATTATTTCGGTTATAGTTAAATTTATATATAAATATGTATAAATTTAATAAGGGTTTTTTTTTTATTAAAGCTTGCTTTTTTTTATAAGGTAAATACTTATTTCTTTATATAAGAAAATTAAAAATATCTTATTACTTAATATTTTAATTTATTAGGAATTTATCCTAGCTAAATAATTTAATAATTAAATTAGAAATTAACCTTATAATATCTTTTAACAATTAAATACTTAAATAATATAACATATAACTTTTATTAGAAATTTTTATTAATTTTTATAACTTATAAATTAATTTTAAATTAATTTTACCTTAACTATAAAATTATTAGATTTTTTATTATTAATAGGAATTAACTTAAGCTAAGCTAAGCTATCCCCTATTTTATTAAGTAATATTAAATTAATAAATTAAAAGGTTAAAATATTTCCTTAATAGGAATTTTAATAAAAAGTAAATATAAATAATTTAAGATTAGTTATAAATTTAAATAATATAATTAGTTAGTTTTAAAATAACATAAGAAAATTACTTTAACTATATATATAAAAAAGATCTTTTAAAGTATATAATCCTTAAAATTAAAGATTATATTATTAATATTTATTATATTAAAAATTAGTTTAAATTTCCTATTTTAAAAATAAAAAAATCCTATAATAGAAATAATATTAGATAAATTTACATATATAGCAAATCATATAAACCATAATTTAATAAAAACATAATTTAATTTACAAATTAGTATTAATTAACTTTTAATATAGCTTAATAACCATTAGGTTCTTTATTTTTTATCCTTTTAAATATTATACTATTACCTATTTCTCTTTATAATAATTAATATTAATAATATATTATCCCAAAAATTATTATTTTAAAAAAGCTTTAATTAAAGCATTTAATTTTTATTACCATTTTTTTTCTTTACTATAAAAACTCTTAAAGGTATATTTCCTTTTTTAATTATTAGATTTTTTACATTTTATATTATTAATTTAATATATATAGCTTTAACATATTATAAATTTAATCCTAATCTTTAAGTTAAATAAGTAAAGCTAAAGTTTTTACCTTTAATAATAATAATAGCTTTAATAAAAATCGGTTTTATTAAATCTTTTTACTTAATTTCCCTAATTCGGCTTTTTTTATAGGTTTTTTTTTATAAATATAATTAATAATATTAAAAGAGAAATATTAAAACCAGCTTTAAATAAGGCGCTAAGAAAAACGTTAAAAAGAATATTTTAGGAAAAAGGCCCAGTGAAAATATAAGTAATATTATCTTATATAATAAGGGAATAAAGCATTTAAATTATTAGCCTTTTTACCTTAGTTAAGGGAATTATATTAATTAAGCTTATATATAAAATGTTTAATAGTAATAATTTATATTAGTTTATTAAAACCCTTATTATAAATATATTAAAAAATGCTATAGCTTATAAAATTAACACATAATAATTAAGGCTTTTATATAATATAATTAAAGGAAAATATATAAGTAAATAAGCGATTAAATATAAGGTAATATTAAATTAAAAAAGTAATAACATAAATATTAATTTATCCTAATTTATATTAAAAATATTTTAAACCTTTTTCTTATTATAATTAAATCCATACTTATAATTGTTTTTAAATGTTTTATATTTTAATTAGGTTTAATATTATATTATTAAGTATTAATTATTTAGCTTTATATAACTTTTTTAAAATATAATTTTATTTAAATATTACTTAAGAAATACCTTTAATTTATAAATATTATATATAAATATTTTTATCATATATTTAATAAAGATTAATACAATTGTTATAATTTTTACCTTTTACTTTATTACATTTTAATTATTAATATTACAAATTAATAAAAGAAAAAAAAATATAAACATATTAAGCAATAAACTAATTATATAAATTAACTAAATATAATACCTACTAATTACCCTATTAATTAATATATTAATTAGCTTATTAATCATTATAATTAAAATATACCTTAAACTTTATTTTTTTATACGCTTTTTTTTCTTAATTTTGCTAATATAAAATAACGTATAAGGCATATTAATTAATTAATTATAATACTTATAAGCTTATTTATTACTTACTATAATTTAATTATATCTTTAAATTTATTTATTACTATACCTTTTATTTTATTTATAAGTAAAAGATATATTAGTAATAAATTAAAGCTATATTTTTTTAACCTTAACAAATTTATATTAATAGTAAAAAATATGCTAAATATAATATGTAATAATATTATAAATGATATTAATAAATGTTATATAAGTATTTAAATAAAATATAAATAATTTAATATTAAAAAGAATTATAAGAATTATAGGAACTAAATTAACTATTCCTTTTTATAAAGTTAATTAATATCTTAAGTATATAATGTATTCCCTAAAGGTTCCCTCTTAATTATTAGAATAATTAAACAAAGTGAAAATTTAAATAATAATTTATTTTAAAAAAATCCTTCCCTTTTATAAAGCTAATTAATATTTTAAATACATAACGTATCTTTTAAGCCCTTCTTATTAGCTATTAAAATAATTAAATAAAGTAAAGATTTAAATAATAATTCATTTCGAAAGGATTTTCCTCCTTTATAAAGTTAATTAATATTTTAAGTATATAATGTACCCTTTAAGCCTTTCCTATTAGCCATTAAAATAATTAAATAAAGTAAAAATTTAAATAACAATTTATTTCGAAAAGAATTAACCTTTTTTAAGTTTTATAATTATACCTTATAACTAAAAATAATACAAATATTAGAAAAGTAATTAAAATAATAATTAAAGTAATAATTATATTTTAAATATTATATTCTTAACTTATTAATATTATTATTATTAACCTTAAGCTATAATGGTTAATCTTTATTAAATAATAACCTTATTATTTTATTATAAGTTTAAAGAATATCTTAAAATTTTACTTTATTTTAAAAATAAAATATAATAATAAGTATAATATTATTTCTTTATTTTTTCTTTTATCCTACCTAATATTTAAATTATTATTAACATTACTTTTTAAAAATTCTTTATTTATTAGTTCTCTTATACCTTCTTAAGTATTCAATTTTATAAATTTTAATAAAGGTAATATTTTCAATTTTATGTTTTTATTAATGTTATTAAGAAAATATTTTTTTATATAGGAAAAAAATCCCTTTAAATAAAAAAGGAAAAACCATAAATAAAAAAATTAACTACTTTATAAAAAAACTAAATTAATATTAATATAAGGAATATACTATAACTTAATTATACTTAATTATTAATTTTTTAAATAAAAAAATCTAATATTTTTAATAATAACCTAAGCCTTATTAAGTTACCTATAGTTATAAATTAAATCCTTATTAAAGTAAGTATTAAGCTTATTATATTAAAGAAAAGGTATAATATATTAGTAAAAAATGCTATAAAGTTAAATATATAAATAAGTTCGATTAGTTAAAGTAAAGTATTAAAGGCTTTTTTATTTATTAATATTACTTTTAAGCTTATTAATAATAATTATTTTAAAGCAATGGGTAGTTTATTTTTTTCATTACTTATTATTAATTATATCTTATATTATAACATAATTATTAAAAAGTAAAAAGCTTATAAAATATTAATTAAATTTACTAATTTATTTAATAAAAATAATATTAAAACTTATAAATATAATACTTACTAATAATTAAATTCCTATAAATAAAAGTTTATATTAAAAAATTAGCTTATAAATATTTACATAATATTCTTTCGTTATAAGTTAATTTTAATAAAAATAAAAAGAAAATATATATTTAATTATAATATTATAGCTAATATAAAATAGAATAATAAGTATTTATAATAATAAATTAAAAGTAATCTTATATTTTTAATTTTTTAAATTTAAAGACAATATATAAATATATTTTTTACTATTAAAACTTAAAAGTTAAAAAAGTAGTAATATTTTTAGAAGTTTTAGTAAATTTAATAAATAAAATATTAGTTTTTTTTTTAAGTTTTATAATATTAAATTTTAATAATATCTTATATTACTAAATATAAAAAGCAATAAGCTATTATTACTAATTATATACAAATATAAAATCTTTATAAAAATATTTAAATAACTTTATTATTATTAAGTATATATAATTAAGGCTTATATCTTTTAGAAAACTTATTTAAAATAATTTTAATAATATAGGTTTTATCTTAGTATATCTCTTTTTAAACATTAAAATTAACTAAAAAAGTAAGTAATAATTAAAAGCCTTATATTATATAGCATTTTTAATTAATATAATATATATTAACTTAAACTAATTAAATTAGATTAATATAAGGCTTTAACTATTATTTACTTTCTTATTTAATTTATATAATTAAAAATGGGTATATTAGAATAATATTTATATTACTAAAATTATCTTAATTAGCTTTTTTAAAGAATAAAAGTCCTAATTAAATAAATATTATATTGTTTAAATTATTTATAATCTTATATAGCTTTTTAAAAAGAACTTAAAATATTACATAATTAGTGATAATTGCCTATTACTCTTTAAATTTAATAATATAAAATATTATTAAAATAATAAAACTTTTTTTTAAGCATTATTATTTAAGTAACCCTCCTTAAAAATAAAATCCTTAAGTTTTTTTATTTCTAAAAGAAAATAAATTAAACTAAAAATAATTAATATATTTAATAATATATTTTAACTATATAATATTTATTATAACCAATTAAATATTTTATAATAAATAACTTATTACTAAAAATATTTATAATTCATTTTAAGGCTTAATATAATAATAAAATTATAATTCATTAATAAAAATATTAATAATTTAATTTAAAGCTTAACCTTATAAATATAATTCTTATTTAAAATATTTTATTACATTTTATAATATTATTATCTTTAAATAAATTAAGTATTATTATTATTATTAAAATTTATTTTTAAATAATATTATTATTAAATTTATTATAAAAATAAAACTTAAAAATATTCCTTATTATATTTAACTTTTTAATAATTTTTAAAAGATTAAGCTTTAATTATTAATTAAAATTTACCATCTTAATTATACCTTACTAGCTTTACTAATCATTTTTTAAACTTTTAATAATAATATATTTTTATATAATATAATTTATATTATATATTATATAATCTTTGGTAATATATAAATAAATAATAAAAATTATAATATTTTAAATTATATAAGATTATTTTTATTTATATTATTTAATTTTAAAAATATATAATATATATTTAAAAATTACATAATTTTAGTTAATATTTATTATTTTTACTATTTTAATTATAAAAAAAGTTAAAGTAAATATTCTATTTATTTTATTAAATTATTAATATTTATTAATAAAAAAGTTATATCCTATTATATTTTATTTTAACCAATGAAAATTTTTAAATAAATTATTAAAATCTTAAAGAAATTTATATCCTAATATTTTAATAGCTAACATTTTTACATTTAATATTATTAATACATTTATTACTATAACAACTATTTAAATTCTTTTAATATATAACTTTAATTATATTCCTTACCCTTTTACAAATTAAATTAATACCTTTAAATTAAATTATATCCTTCCCTAAATAATAAAAACCTTTATTAAAAAAATAATATATAATAATTTATTACCTTATTAAATAAAAGCATACTTATATATTTACATTTAAAAAATCTTATTTTCTTTTATAAGGATATTTATACTTTTTAAGATTTAAATACTATTATTTTTATTTCTAAGCTTAATTTTAAAAATAAGGAACATTTATGCTTAATTTATTATATATTAAATCCTTTAAAAAAATTTATTAACTTTAATATAAAAATTTATTCATTATATTATAATATTCCTATCTTACTTATTAAACACCTTTTTAATTTTTTTTTCACTTAATTTAATTAATTTTTATTTACTAATACCATTATTATACTCTTTATAAATAATAATAGTAAAACTTAATATTTTATACTTCTTTAAAATATAAATAAAAACAAAATAATTAAATAAATATTTTCACTTTAATCACTTTTTCAATTATTTAACAAAGTAACTAGTAACTAAACTAAGGATATTATAAATAAAAAGCATAACCGTTAAAACTTTAAAGTTATTTAAAATATTAAAGTTTTAAACATAAATAACATTACCCCTAATATTAATAATAATAATAATAATACCCTTAATATTAATAACCTTAATATTAGCAATATTAATATTAATAACCTTAATATTAATAAAGGTAATATTAATAAGCTTAATATTAATAAAAATAATATTATAAACCTTATTTATTTAATTTATACTAATTAAATAAAATATTTTAATAATAATATTAAATTTAAGAATTATAGTTTTAGTTTATATTTCTCTTATAATCCCTTTAATAACCTTTTAAATAATTTAAATCCCCTTTATAAAAAGCCTTAATCTTTATTAATAAATAAAGATAATATTATAAAAACTTATTATTTACACTTATAATTAAAATTTAACAAAAACAAATCTATTTTTACCAAAAATTAATTATCTTTTAAATAAAATAATTAGTTTAAATATAAATTTAAGCCTAAAATTTCCTATATTTTTACTTTAAATTAAAAAAAAAATAGTAAAGATAATATATCTTCCCTTAATTAAATATTAAAATGAAAATTTTAATAAATTTATATTATTACTTTTATAAAAAATATTATAATATATATAAGGATTTATTATATAAAATAATCTAATAAAATAATAATTAAAGTAATATAATAAAGGTTATATATAAAATAAAATAAAATAAAATAAATTTATATTTATAAATAATATTTAATTAAATTTAAACTTTATAATTAAAATATTACATAACTTATATAAATACTTAAGCTAAAAGCTTTTAAATCTTTAACCTTTTTTATTTTATAATTAAACTTTTTTTAAGCTTTTAATACCTTAATCTTACTAAGTTATACTTATAAAAAAAATTAATAAATAATTTTAATTTAAAGTTTCTATATTTTAAAAAATGATTTAAAATTATAAAATATAAGCTTTAACTAAAAGGAATATTAATACTAAAGTTAAAAATATAATATACTTTATTAATATTTTAATTAAAAAGGAAATTTTAATATAATATATTAATAATAATTACTTATATTTTTTATTTATAATAAAGTGATTAATTAATTTTATATAATTTAAATAAATATTATAAAATACTTATTTAAGAATTATTTATAATTTTAATTTTAATTTTATTTTTTTTAATAGTTAATATATTATTAATTTAAAGTACTTTTATTTCTAATACCTATTTATAAATATTAAGAATAACTTTTTAATATTTTAAAAATTAATTATATTTATTTAATATAAAAGTTTTAAATCTTTTTATAATATATTAATTATTTAACTTTTATATAATAAAAAATTTAATATTTTTAATATTTAAAATAATATTATAAATTATATACTCTTACCTTTTAAAAATCTTTTTAATTATATTAATAATTATTATAAAATTATTAAAGTATTAGTTAATAATATCATTTAATTTATAATTAGTTAATTTTATTTTTATAAAGAGATAAGGGAAAAAAATAAATAATAAAATAATATTATATAATAAATAATTTGGTTAAAGTAATTTAAAAAGGATAAGAAATATATTTAAGCCATATTTAAAGGTTAGATTTATAATAAATATTTTTAGTTTTAAAGTAGAATAAAAATTTACCTAAGAAATATAATCTTTTAATTACTTTTTTCTAATAAATTATTTAATTTTTTCACTTATATTAAAAATCTTATTAAGTTTAAAGTAGGTAAATAAAGTTAAGATATTATTGAACTTTTATATTATATAATTTTTAATAAATTTAACTTTATAAATGTTAAAAAGCATATATATATCCTTATAATTAAAAATATATTATTTTTAATGTTAAAAGATGTTATAATATCCTTTATATTAAAATATATTATATTTATAATATTAGAAAATACTATACTTTTAATATTAAAAGGTAACCTTATATCCTTAACATTTTTATCTAATCCCTTTAATATATCTTTAATATTCTTTTATATAAAATTTAATAATATTAGGCATAATTCCTTATTATATAATATAATATTAATTATTATTAAATATATCTTTTAATATTTTAATATATAAATAAAATTCTTATTTAATTTTACTTTAATAATGTTATTACTTATAAATGATATTATTAATATAAAGTTTAATAATAAAAGTAAGGCGTAATTTACCTTTTAAAGATTTTGTTAATTTAATAAAAGGTTTAAATTAATACTTTTTAATGAAAGGTTTAAATTAATACTTTATAATAAAAGGATTAGATTAATATTCTTAAGCTAATTATTTATAAGATTTAAAATAAATCTTTAAAGATTAATAAAATAGGAATGATTGTTTAATTTAAAAGGATTATTAAAAGGATTATTATTAGAAAAGAAAGGATAGTTGGAAAATAAAAGATTTTTAAAGGAATAAAAACTATTAAAATTAAAGAATATATTGTAATTAAGTAAATTGGTAAGATTAAACATATTAAAATTAGGGAGGATATTAATTTTAACAAACTTATTAAAATTAAATAGGTTAATAAAACCGGGTGTGTTAAAATTAAAAAGGATATAAGGATATAATATATTAAAAAAGCTAAAAAATAGAAAAATTTATATGGTAAATTATAGAAATAAATAAAGCTTTTTAGCTTAAGTATAATTAAGGTAAGGCCTTTTTATTAATAAAAATTTGTTTTTACTATTTTATTTCCTTTTAAATTAATAATATATAATATTATTAAAAAGGGAATTAAATTTAAGTTTGCTATTTAAAATAATAAAAGGAAAATATTTAAGCAATTTAAGCTATATTTAAGGCTTTATAATTAAGTGATTTATAATTACAAAGGATAATAAGGTTTATTTTAAATAGTAAAGGTGGTAAATATATTAATTAAAGATTAAATTAAAGCCATTAATAAAAATAGGTATTTAAGGTAATATAGTGGTTAATAAGGCTTAAGTATTAAATTTAAAAAGTAATAAAGTATTGTTATTAATTGTATATTATTTTAAGTCCTTTTTAAAAAGCCATATATAATTATAAATAACTTTAGTATTAATAAATATATATAATTATAATTTATATTTTTTAAAAAAGCTAATTAAGGCAATTTTAATAATATAAATATTATTTCAATATATCCTTTTTTAGTGTAGAAATTAGGTAAAAAGGTAAATAATAATTAAAGCCTTATATTATATGGCGTTTTTTAGTTATTATATATATATGTATATGTATATTTAAATTAAATAGTTAATTAAATTAAATTAATTAAAGTATTTTATCCTTAAAGAAAAGCTTTAAATAAATACTTTATCTTTTTTTTTATTTGCCTTATATTTATTAAATTATATATTATTAAAAATATATTTCCTTTTTACTTATTAAGTTTTTTAATTTTAATCGTTTCTAATATAATAAGCATAGTATTTTAACTTATTATAGAAGATTTAATTTATAACCTTTTAAAGGATAAAGGTATTAAATTAAATTTAAGGGATTTTTTAAAAACTTATCTTAATTAACTTAAAATTTATTATTTAAAAATCCTTAAAGTTAACGGCGGTCCTTTGTTAACTTTTACTATTACAAGTAATAAAGATGTTTTATATCGCTTAGTTTATTATTTTTATTATATTATTACTAGGAATTGTTAGGACGATATTAAAGGTGGCTTATTAAATGTATATAATAATTTTTAAAGTAGTAATTTTTATCCCTAAGCTTATTTATTTAAAAACATTAAGGGTTAATTAGCTTATATATTTTAAAGTAAAAATGATATTATTTTAATAAATAAATTAGTGATTAAATTATACTTTTATATGTTAAAAAATTTTAAAGGTTATTATAAGTTGCTTTTTTTTATTATTTTAACATTTTACTAATAGTATTTATATTAGTAAATAATTTTAAATTAAAATATATTATTATTTTTTGCTTTAAATATTAGGTTTTTTTAAATTAATTATTAATATTATAATAAAACCTTTTTAAGCTTATTATTAACGCAAATATATTGCCAAATATATATTTTTTAATTAAAAAAATAAACTTTATAAAAAGTGGCTATATAATTCTTATAATATATAAAGCTTAGTTTTTATAAAATTTTATATAAGATTAAATATTAAATATAAAAAGGAACAATTTTTTTAATAAATTTTTCAACCAGATTTTATTATATGCAAATATTTATAAGCTTTTTAATAATAATATATTTATATTACTTTTAAAAAAATTAATAAAGGTATTAAGTTTAAGCTATTTACATAATTAATAATAAAGCTACTTAAAAATATAACTTAAATTATATAAAAACTAATAAAAAAATATTATAATTATTAATATTATATAACTAATTAAATACCTTATAAGTATATTTTTACTTATTTTGTTTAGTTTATTTTTTATATTATATATATATTATTTTTTAAAGGATTATAAAAGTTACATATAAGTTATAACTTTTATTTATTATTTTTTATAAAGGATAATAAAATAAAATAGAAAAGGTAAAATATATTAAGTAATAACTTTTATTAGTTATATATTAGCTTTAATAACTTAATAAGTTTAATAAAACCTATTAAAAAAAATAATAAACGGTTTTATAAGGAAAGGGATAAATTTAATAACCTTAATAATTTTAACAACCTTAATAGCTTTAATAATTTTAATAAAGCTTTAAAAATAAAACTTAAATTATAAGATATAATGTTAAATAAATAGTTTTATATAAATCTTAATAATTTTAATAACTTTAATAATATTAACTAAAAATTGTGTAAAATAATGGAATTATAAATAATAATAGTAAAGAAATAATTAAGCATAGTATTTTAGCTAAAAAATAATATAAATGAGAAAATATACAACCGTTTAACAAAGTATCCTCGTTTTTTTAATAATTTAAATATTACTTATAATATTAAATATAGATCAGATTTATTCATTACTTATTTTAATAATTTAAATGATTTTTAATTAGCTTTGTTTTTTAATAATAATAAAAGTAATTAAATAAATAAAAGTAATAAGTTAAGTTAAATAAGTAAAAGTAATATAAGTATTAATAATAGTATTAACAAGTTTATTTAAAATATTAAAATTATATTTATAATTATATTAAGGGATTTTATAATTAATTTAAATATATTATATTAAATAAATTTTATTTATTAATTTTTTATTATATAAAATAATTAATTAAATAAAACTTTTTTTATAATTTATATATTAGGTTTTTAAGCATTTTATTTATTAAAAGGTATAAGAATTTATTAATATTTTATTATTTATTTCTTTTTCATTTTATTTTATTAGTTAAAGTTATTAAGGTAACTTTAAGTTTAAAAAATTAGGTATTTATAATTAATAATAATATTTTTATATTATAAATGGTATTATAAGTTATTTAAATGATTATGTTAAAAAGTTTTTTATTTTTTTTAAAATTAAATGTGGTATAATTATATTATAAGTAATTTGGGTTTTTTTATTTAAAGTAATTTAATAGGATAAATAATAGGTTTTAGTTAAATTAATAAATTTATCTAAGAAATTATTTTATTTTTAAGTATTAGGAATAGTTAAATGTTTACTAAAATAAAAATAAAGTAATTATTTTTTAACAATATTAAGTTTTTTAATAAATTTTTAAAAGATATATTTTGAAATAAGAATATATATTATAAAGGAAATTTATAAAGATTACTTAATATATATTATAAGATATTATATAACTTTATAAATTTTATAACTATTAAATTGCTTAGTTATAAGTTTAAAAGGTAATATGGTAATTATAATAAAGGGATACTTTAAGTATTAAAATATTTTTATAAAGGATAAAATTAAATAAAAAAAGATAAGTATATAAATATTTAAGATTATTAATTAATAATATATTAATTATATTTATTTAAGTAAAAGGTAAAGAAATAGTATTAGGAAAAAGTATAAAAGGCTTAGTTTTATTTAGGAAAGGTTAAAAGATAGTATGTTATAGCTTAGTAATTTATTAAATAAAGTAACTATTATACTATTATAATTTTTATTTTTATTTTATAATTATTTTTTTATTAATAATATAAATAAATATTTATTTAATTTATTAATATATTTTTTATATTTTTTTATTTTATTTCATTTTTTACCTATACCTTTTTTATAAATATTTTATTTATTATAAGTTTTTAAAATAGAAATAATATAATATTTTAAAAAAAATAGATAATTAGGTAAGAAGATTTAAATTAATTATGTTGGGTTTATAAATATATTACCATATTTAAATATAATTTAATTTTAAAGGTAGATTTAATAAAATGGATTAAATAAATAATAATATATTATTTTAAAGGTTTAACTAATGTTTTAAAGATTTTAAGTAGTGGAAATAAATTATTAATTATATAAAAAAAGTATAATTAATTAATTAATCTTATTGAAATAAATATTAAAATATTTTTTATTATTAGTAATTTTAAGGATAATTAAATATATAAATATTAAAATATTATTTAATATAATAAATTAAAATAAATTATATTTTCTTATTTATATTATTTATATTTTATTATTTTTATGGCTTTTTATTATTTAAATAGGCTTATATATATAATTAAGTTTTATTTATATATTTTATACTTTAATTTAATAATATTTATATTAAATATTTATATAAAAGTAAATGGTTAAATAAGGTTAGTTTATTTAATATATTTTACCACTATATAATATATTTTATAAAATATAATATATCTTTTAATTTAATATTAATATTTAATAATTAGCTTTATTTTAATATAAATTAATATATAATTTTAATATTTTATTAATAAAGTTAAGATTAATTTATATATTATATAATAAATAATTATATTTATATGTATATATTTTTAAAATATTATTTATTTATAAAAATATATATATATAAATATATAATATTTATATTTAAATAGTGATATATTAAATTTTTAATATATTAATATTATATATTAATATTTATGTTTATAATATATTATAACATATTTTTTTTTAATATAAGTGTTTAATTTAAATTTTTTTAATTAAGTAAAAATTTATAATTTTTAAATATATATTAAAAAAATCCCTATTTTTATATTAAAATTTTCTTATTAATATATATTATATTTATTTACTTATATATTTATTTATTTTCCTTTACTTATATATATATATTAATTTAATTTTTTTTAAATTTTATTATAAAATTAACCTTTTAATATTTTCATTATATTTAAATTACTTAAAATATATTTAAAAAAGTTAAATAGGTTTAAGTTTAGTTTTAGTTAAAATATTATTTCTTAAAAGTAAAAAATTAACCTTATTAAGTTAAATAAAAAAAACCTTTACCCTATCCTTAAATTAATTTATAATAGCTTAAGTTTTAATTAGTTTTAAATAAATAGCCTTAATTAAGATTTAATAAAATAAAGTTACTTCCTAATTTAATTTGAATTATTTATTAAAAATCCCTTTCTTAAAGATAATAATAATAAGTTAAATTTAATAGATAATATAAACCTTATTTAATATATATTTTAAGTTTTGGTTAAAATAAAGAAAATATATATAAATAATATTATTAAATTAATAATTAATAACCTAAATATATAAATATATATTTTTCTTATATCTTATTAATTTTATTAATTAAAAAGGCTTATTAATAATGATTTTAGTTTAAAATAAAATGGGCTATTTCCTTAAATAAATATTATAAAGATAAAATATATTACTATTAAAAGATTAGGCTTAGTTTCTTATTTATTTTAAATTATAAAGGCAAATTTAAATTAATTATTTTCTAATATAATAATAAGCTTTAATATATCCTAATTACTTATATAATAATAATTAAAACTATCTTACTTTTAAAATATACTTATAAAAATTATTAAGTAAATAAAAGTATATTTTAATATTATATAATTATATTAAATTATTTAAATGATATTTATATTATATATTATTATAATAATAAAGATTATAAATATTCTTATAAATTAAATATATTAAATATTTTAATTAAATATAATTTATTAAAATATTATAATTATTTTAATTTTTATAAATATGAAAAAGTATATGAAAATTATTAGGCTATTTATAATATTAATTAAGGAATAATAATAACATATTTTTAATATATTATTATATAATATAAATAATATTTAAGTCCATTTATTTACTATTATAAATAAAATTAAAAACTTAAAATATTAAATTCATATATAAATTATATTATATCTTTTTTATTACTTTTATATAATATATTTATAAAAATTTATTTTATAATTTTATTATTATTATTATATTTTAAAACTTAAAATATTTTATATAAAAATTAAATAAAATTAATAAAGAAAATAAAATATTATATTTAAAAAAGTATAAAAAGGTAAGAAATAAAAAGGTTAAATATAAGAAAATATATTTTATATACTTAAATATTTAAGAAATAATTTAATATTAAATAATATTTTAGAAAATATATTATTATTTCTTTAATTATATATTAAATAATTAAATATTAATTTTAACCTATTTATTTTATAATTTTTTATATTTTTTTATAATAAACCTATCCTATATTAATTATAAAGGAAATATAAATAATTATAAGTACTTTTTTATTAAACCTTTATATAAATTATTATCTATTTTAATTAATTTATTAGGCTATAAATTAATTTATATTTTCTAATAATATTTTAAAATTAACCTAAATAAATTATAAATATATATTTAATTAATAATACTTTAATTTCTTTATATATTTATTATTTTATATCTTTTTAATTTATTATCTTTTATTTATAAATAACTTTTATAATAAATGCTATTTTCTTAAGTAAAAATCTTTTTAATAAAACTTATATTTTATAATATAACTAATAAAAATCCTTCCAATGAAAATATCTTATACTATTAAAGGAATATTATTTTATATTATTTAATTTCTAAGAAATAATAGCTTTTAAAAATTTAAAATAATAAAAATAAAATCCTATTATTTTTAATATAAATTAAAACTAATAAATTTATTTATTTATTTATTTATTTTATTACTTCCTAATAAAAGATAGGATATAATATACCTAATAATTATTAGAATTAAGGTTTAACATATTATTAACATTTAAAATAGGATAAATTTAAAATTAAAAGGATAAAATTACCTATTTAATTTTTTTTAAATTAGGCTAAGAAATACTTAAAAACTAATACTTAACCTACTTTATATAATTACTATATTAGGTTAATAATCATTACTTAATTAATTAAAGGATACTTTTTTATCCTTATAAAAAGATTAAAATAACTAGCTTATTTAAGTAAGTGTTATACCTTACTTATTTTTTATTAATTAAAAATGCTTTATATATAAGTTATAACATTATTAAATTAAATAAATTAAATAAAAATTTATTACTTAATACTTATTTTTAATATTTAAAATATTTTATATTTAATAAAAGGGATATAATTAATAAGGCTTTAAATTAATAATATAATTATACCTTTTTATTTAATAAAGCTTTAAAATATAAAATAAATATTATAAAATATATATATATATTTTATAATAAATTAAGTTTATTAGTTTAAATAAACCTTAACTTATTATTATTTATTAACTATAATTACCTTTAATTAAAATTTTCTAATTATCTTTTTATTAAAACCTTTTAATATATAATCTATTAATATTTTAGCTAAAGTTAATAAAGGTTATATTAAGTAAATTATTAAAATAATAAGAATATATAAATCTTAGTTAAATATTTATTCTTATAAGGTATTAAAGGTTTTATATATGTTATAAAGAAAGTTTATTATATTATATTATATTAATTAATAAATTTAACTAAATAATAATAAAAAAAAAGGAAAATATAGTTAAAAATGTGCTTACTTTCTTATAAATATATTTAATATTAAATATATAAATTATTAATATTTTTTATATTAATTTATATTATATAATATAAATTTAATTAATATTATATAAAGGTATATTTATTATAGTTAAAATTAATTATAAGTTAACTATACTTATCCTAAACTTATATATATATTTTATCTTTAATTATATATATAATTCTACTTATAATTGTTAAAGTTTATTTAAGGGAAATATAAATATTTTTAATAATAAATTATTATATAGTTAAATGATATAATAGTAATTTTAATTCAAAATTTTATGCTTTATATAATATAGTAAAGTTTATTTTTAATATTAATATTTTTTTAAGGGATGGCTATTTTAAATATATAAGTTATTAATAATTAAGCTTTTTATTACCTATTAATTTAAAATTATAAAAACTTTATTAATATAATAAAATATATATATTTATAGTTTTTATTATTAATTAATGAATATATGAAAATAATATCTTTTATCTTTAATAATTAAATTTAATAATATTATTAAAAATTAAATATTATTTTTATTAAATTAAAGATATTAAGGATTTTATATCCCTTAACTTTTATAAAAAGGATATAAGATTAAGTAATGCTAATATAGTTTATATTATATTATCATATATTATATTTTATTATTAATAATATAGCTTACTATAAATATATAATATAATATAAAATATTAATATTTATATTTTTACCTTAACAATATATATTAATAATTAAGCTATATAAAAAAAGGATAAGTTAAAGATTAATAAAGGATTATAATTATTTATAAAATTATATTATAAAATATAAATAATTAATATATATATTTAATAAAAAAATTTATATAAAAAAGTATAATTATTTAATATAAAATTAAACTATATTTTCCTTAAATTTTACTTTATTTAATTTATATATTATCCTTTAATATTATTATAATAACCCTTTTAATTAGAAATAATTTAAAACTTTATATTATTTAATTAATATATTATCCTTTAATATTATTATTATTAACTTATTAAGTTTAAAATATTCTAAGATTAAAAAGGGATTTTATTTTAATAATATTAAATTTTTAAATTATTTTTATTATAATATTTATACTATACCTATTATTATTATTCCTTAAAAATATCCTTTATTTATTTTATTACCTTTATTATAATTATTATTTAAAAATCTTAATTACTTTTTAATAATTTATTTAAGAAATCTTAATTAAATTTTATAATAATTATAATAAATATAATATAAATAGTAAAAGAATTTGGAAAATACAATAATTTTCTAATAATTTAAAATAGCGATTAAATTTTTAAAAGATTTTAAATAATTTAAAATATTATATCTATTTTAAATAATATAAACATAAAATTAGGCAAGATTATTAACCATTTTAACGTTATAAAGAATTAAATTAAAGCTATATAAGTTTTTATATTTTTTCATAAGAATATATATTAACTATTAATTACTTTTATAATAATATATTAATTATTAACTTATTATAGTAATTATAATATGGTTATATATTTTAATAATTAAACTATTTTATATAATTTTTATTTTATATCTTTTAAAAACTTAAATATTAATAAAATTATTAATAAACTTAAAATAATTAAAGTAAAAAGGTTTTTAAAATTACATAATAAAAGTTTTTATAATAAAAATATAATAAATAAATATTAATATTAAATTAAATATAAGAGTAAATTATTTTTTATAATAGTTATAATTGTTTATTATAGGTAATATTTATATTAAATAAAAAAGGTTAATAATATATTATAGTTATATTAATATGTATTAAATATTTAATTAAAATCCTTATTAAGATTAAAAAGGTTAGGATTAAATTAATTAAAATAATTAATATTTAATTAATTTTAATTATTAGATTTATAATTTTAAATAAGATAAAATATATTAATTTAATTATATATTTAGCTTTAAATTATATAATTTATTTTGCTTAAATAATTGGTAATAAGTTTATAATTTTAAATTATAAAAATTTATTTTATTAATATTTCTATAATTTTTAAAGCTATTATTAACTTTATTATTATTTTTATTAAGAATTTTATTAATAATAATAACTTATATTATTAGATTTAAAAAGTGATAAGTTATTATTATTAATTTTATAGCTTTTTTAAAAAGTTATATTTATTTATAAATAACTTTAAACCTATATTATATAAATATTTAAATTTTATATCTTTTAAAAAAGCTAATTAAAGCGATTTTATTAATATATATTTTATTTAAATATATCTTTTTTTAAATATTAAAATTAATTAAAAAGGTAAGTAATAATTAAAAAATCTTATGTTATATAAAGTTAACCTTAAAGTAATTAATATAATAAAGTAATATAGTTAAAAAATGTTATGTAATATAAAGCTTTAGTTATTATTTAATTTTTATTTAATTTTTATGTTTTATAATAAATATATTTAAATAAAACTTATATTGTTAAAATTACTTTAATTAACTTTTTTAAATGATATAAATTTTAATTAAGTATATTATATATTTTTAAAGTTATTTATAATTATATATGGTTTTTTAAAAGAGTTTTATTATTTTAATAATATTAAATTTTAATAATATTTTACTTTATTAAATTTAAAAAGTGGTAAGTTAATATTATTAATTACATATAAGTTTTAACTTATTATAAAAATATGTAAATAACTTTGGTAATATTAGGTATATATAGTTAAAATTTAAATTATTTAAAAAGGCTAATTAAAATGGTTTTATTAATATAAATTTCGTTTTAATATACCTTTTTTTAAATGTTTAAATTAATTAAAAAGGTAAATATTAGCTAAAAGTCTTATGTTATATATACTTTAATCATTTAATATAACTATTATAATAGGTTTAATTTAATTAATCTAATTTAATTTATACGTATATATGTATATAAGTGTAATAAAGTGGTTAAGCTAAAAGATACTATGTAATATAAAGCTTTTTAATTACTACTTAACTTTTTAACTAGTTTGAATTTTTAAAAAGGGGTATATTAAAATAAAATTTATATTAATAAAATTATTTTAATTAGTTCTTTTAAAAAATATAAGTTTTAATTAAATAAACCTTATATTATTTAAGTTATTTATAATCTTATATAACTTTTCGAAAAGAACTTAAAACATTATATAATTAGTAATAATTACTTATTACCTTTTAAGTTTAATAATATAAAGTATTATTAAAATATATTATTATTAAAATAGTAATTCTTTTTTAAAAATAACTTAAGGTGAATAATAATTATTTATTACTTTTTAAATCTAATAATATAAAGTATTATTAAATTCTAATATTATTAAAATAAAACTTTAAAAGCGATTTTTATATTATTACTTATGTAATATTAAAACTTATATATAAATGATTTATAATAGATTTATATAATATTACATTTTATAAGTTATTTAATTTACTTATTTTATTTATTATTATGATTTTAAAATTAAGGGAATGTTTTAAAAAGTTTATTTATTTTATTTATCTTTTTTAACTTCTTTTTTTTAAATCTTTATTTTTTCTTTTTTTAATTTTAAATTGTATTTTTATTTATTAAACTTTCGTATTTTACTTTGTTTATTAAAATATAGCTGTTTAAAATGCTTATTTTGATTTTTTTGTTATAGCTAATAATTTTATTAGCTTAAGTAATTAAGTGTGTTCCTTTAAAAATTTACTAGGTATAATTAATATATAATTAATATTAAACCATTTTAACGCCTTTAATTAATAATTGTAATAAAATAATAATATTTTAAATAAGTGAATTAATGTTATAAATAAGCGGATTAATATTATAAATGGGTAAATTAATAAATTTGTTACTAGTATTAAAATCTTTAATAATATTATTTAAGGTTTTTAAGGTATTATTTAAGGTTTTTAAAATATTGTTTAATAATTTAAAGATTATATTTAAAATATATAAACGTATTTAAAAAGAGTATAAGTTTTAACTATTTATATTTTTATATTTTAATATTAAATAAATATTTATTTATTTATTATAAAGATATTAATGGTAATATATATAAATTAAATATTCTTATTATTAATAAAGATTTTATTTTAATTTTATTAAAAATAATAAAGATTTTATCTTAATTTTATTAAGAATAATAAATGATAAAATTCCTTTAAAATTATGTTATTTGTTAATAATATTAATTTTTAAAAACTTTATTAGTAAGATTTTATTTAAAGATTTGCTTATTAATATATTTATAAATGTTAGTTAATTAATTAAATAGTATTTTAAATGATTATTAATTGGAAAAAGGTAATAATAAATAGAAAATTATAAAGGTGAATAAATTATTGCTTTTTTTAAGTATTATTTATATAACTAATATAATATAATAATATATATATATTATAAGGCTTTTTTTTAATATATAGTGAAATAATATTTATTAGAAATAATAAGTTTAAAAAATTAATAAGATTTTTATATATGGTTAGCTTTTATAAATAAATTTGTTTATGTTTAATATATTTCTTTAATTAGTTTAATAGTTATATTTATTTTAATATATATATTTCTTTAGCTTTTTATATAATTATTATCATTAATATATGCTTTTTTTATTTAAGTTTTAAATAGTTTTATTTTGGTTATTTAATCTTATAAATTTTATAAATGTAAGGTAAAAATTAATGGATAAAGGGAAAAGATATAAAGGTATGTTAATTTTTCATTATTTATAAGGCTTAATTTTAATTTAATAAAGGTTTAATAAAGGCTTAATAAATACTTAATAAAGATTTAATAAAGTTAATTATATAGGTATAATTTAAGGAATGGTTTGTGTTAATAATTATATAAATTTAGAAGTTAAAAAACTAGTATAAAAGTATAAAATAAGAAAGAAAAGTTAGCTATTTATAATTTATATAGAAAGAATTAGGGATAAAACTTTAATAAAAGTAATAGTTTAATAAGATTTAAGCTAATGTTAAATTAATATTTAGTTATAGTTAAGAATGGTTTTTTATTACCGTAAGTAAATAGATTAAAAAGTTAAAAAGTAATAAAGTAAAAAGATAAATGTTAAATTATAATTAATATGTTTAAAATCTTTTAAAAATATAAAGATTGTTAAGTTATTATTAAACTTATGTTAAGTAATTATTAAATTTATATTAAGTAATTGTTAAATTTTTATTAAATTTTTGTTAATTTATTTTATAAGGGTTATAATATATATTTATTTTTTTATAAATCTTAATATTTAAATAAAGGTTTTTTAAAATATTTTAATTAGTTTTTAATATTTTATGTATAATAGGTTAATAATTAGTATATTAATGATATATATATAATGGATTAAATATTTATATTGTTATAGTAAATTTAAATAAGAAGTGAATTAGGGGTAAATATTATTTTTAAATTAATTATTATTTAAATAATATTAATAGTAATAATATTTAATAATTATTTTAATTTAATATATGAAAAATAGTAATAAAATAAGTATTTAAAATATATCCTTTTAATTTATTTAGTTTATATAAAATGTGACTTTATATTGGAATATATGAAATACTTTTTCATTAATAAAATAAGTTATTTTTAAGAAGTAATTAATGGAAAATTACCTTTTATAATAACTTATAAGGTTAGTATTAAATTATTGCTTAATAGTAGTTAAATAATGGTATTAATATCTTTTAAATTAATGGTTAAATATCTTAAGCTTGTAATTTAATTTAAAGGGAAAAAAGTATTTTAAATAATATTAGCTTTAATTATATTTAAAAGTTTAATTTTAATAGTAAGTAAATAATATGTATTAAGAAATATAAATTTTAATAAGGTATTATATTTTAAAAATAATGATATAATTAAAAATGATTAATTTTATTAGGTAATATATTATTATAATTCTTTTTAATTTATATTAAATAACGGTTAAGTGTGGGGTTAATATTAGTTTAATATATGTTAAAAATATATATTAAAGATAAATTGGAAAAGTATAAGATTAAATTAATAATTAGAAATTAAACTAAAAAATATAAATAAAGATTTAAATAAGTAAATTTTTATTATATATTAAGCTATTGTTAAATTAATGCTAAGGTATTATATATTTTTAATAATTTATTAACTTTTTAACCTTATTAAAAGATTAAAATAAATTAATATAATTAGTGTTAATATGTATTTACTTTAGTTTTAATAGTTATTTAATATTAAAGGAAAAAAAAATAGTATATTTATTCCTTTTTAATTTATAAGGTTATTAAATATTTTTTCCTTTTAAATTATATTTTTATTTTAATTATAATAGTGGCTTTTTTTTCTTAAAAGCTAGTTACTTTATGTTGTTTTAACTCCTTTTACTTTATACTTATTAATAAGTTTTATGTGAAATAAAGATTAAAAAAAGGTATAAAATATTTTTAAAATTACCTAGGTTAAAAAAAGATTAAGTAATAATTAAAAAATTAGGATTATTATTAAATTTAATATTTTCTAATGGTTTTTTAATCTTATTATTTATATTAGTGGCTTTAAAATTATTATTATTATTAAAGTTTTTATTAATTTTTTAATTAATCTTATTTTTATTTAAATTATTATAACCTTTAAAAATTTTATTAATTATTTCTTAATTAATTTTGTTTTTATATCTTTTATTAATAACTTTATAATTAGCCTTTTTTTAAAGATTTTATTATATATTTTAATAAATTTTTTAATTATAGCTTTAACCTATTTACTAGTAGAATTAATATGAAATTTAATTAGTGTTTTAATAGGAAAGTTAATTGGTATATTTAAAATAGATGTTAATGGTAATAATTTTTTAAAGTATAATGTAAATTCTTTAATATTTAACCTTAATTTAATAGGGGTTAAGTTAAAATAAAATATATTAAAAAAATTTGTTTTAATTAAAAGCTAAGGCTTAATAAATAATTTAAATAAAGGTATTTAAATATTATAAGGATTAATAATCTTTTTAATATATATAGTTATTAAAGGATTAAGGAAATAAAATATATTAATAGCGATAAATAAGCTTATGTTTAATATTAGTTAAAACTTTGTAAAATTAATGTTTAATATTAATTAACATGTTATTAAAGGGAGTATAATTTGTAATTTATATGTTAAATAGTAAAGATTTAGCTTTGGCTTTAATTTTTATAAATTTATATTATTTTTTAATATATTATTATTATTAAATTTGCTATTTTAAATAATTACTAAAGCTATATGTTATAATTATTATTTTATAATAATTTTAAAGCTTTTAATATTTTTAAAAAGTTAATAAAGTTAAATATATAAAATATAATAGTTTAATATATTTTGCGATAAAAAGATAAGTTTTATATAATTACGAATTTAAAATTTTTACGCTTATAAAAAAATTAACCTTAACTTAATATATATTTAATAAATATTATATTTATATAATAACCTTTAATTAATTTATAATAAAATTAATTTTAAAAAGAAATAAATATTATAGTTTATAATTAATATAACTTAGTAATAAAATATATTACCGAATATTATTTTACCTAAGTTTATAAATAAATATTATATCTTATTATTTTTTTATTAAAATAAATTTATAAAAGATATTATAATATTAGTTTAACTTATACTTAATATAAAATAAGTATAAAAATATATAAGTCTTTTATAGCGTTTTTAATTACTAATATTATTATTAATTATAAAGATTTAATTATAATATAATTATTATAATATTTAAAATATATTTAATTTAAATGAATTTATATATATTAATTTTAATATAAAAGTTTTATTAATATTATTAAAATTAAATATATTAGCTTAAAAACATTAGGCCTATTATAAATTTATATTAACATTATTTTAAAAAATAATCTTATATATAATATTTAACTTAAAAACGCTTTTTATTATATAACTATATAATAAATATTAGCTATTATTTAACGTTAATTAAATAATAAAAACTTATATTTTATTATTATATTTAAAAATTATTATATATTAATTTAAAAATATTATTATATTTAATAATAATTAAATATAAGTTAAACTAATATACTTATATATTAACATTTATTATAGTTATTACATTAAGTAAGCTTTTTTTAACGTTAATATAATTTTATTATTTTAAATAAATAATTAATGTTAATTTTACTTTAACTTAATATTTATTTTATTAAATGGTATTTATTTTATTATGTTTTAATTAAGTATAAAATTTATAATATATTAATAAATCTTTTATATTATTAATTATTATTTAATAGTAATTTAATAACAATATTAATATTATAGAAATAATTAAATTTTAAATGTAAATTTATTACATTTAATATTTTAAATAAAGCTTAATAATTAATTAGTAAGGATTAAATATATTTTTAATATAAACTATTAACTTATTAAAGATTATAACTATTATTTTAATTAAGAAAATAACTTTTAAATAAAAATTATTAAATAAATAAAGCCCTTAATAGGAATATTAATTAGAATATATATTAAATATAATAATAATAACTTAATTTTAATTTCTTTAATATTAATAATAATATTATTATTATTAAAAATTAAATTTTTATTATATATAAGTTATTATATTAATTTAAACTATTATTAAATTATTGTTAAATTACCATTAAATTACCATTAAATTATTATTAAATTATTATTAAACCGTTATTAAATTATTATTAAACCTTTATTAATAATAATTAAATTTATACTTAACCTTATTTTTATTTTTTTATATTAATTAATAATGATTTTTTATTTAAATATATTTATATTTAAATTTATTATTATATTTAAATATAATATAAAGTTTATTTTAATTATATACACTTATATTAATATTTACTGGCTTTTAAATGGTAATAATGCTTAAGGTGTTATTGCCATAACTATTTTTGGTAACTAGTTACATGATAAGATGGTGGATTTAAGCCTTTTAGGTGGCTTAACTAGAAACCTCAATAAATCCACGATAGCTTCCTAATTCCTTCGTTTGCTCAAGAAATACCAATGATATTGTGCCTTGTTGCTTTCTTCACTTTGAACAGATATGCGTATGCAGTTTAGGAAGGACTATTCTCATCTCGCTTTGTTATAGCAAGTTGCGTAGTCGGCAGTGATACGTTTGTAGGCTTCGACTTATCGAGCCTTACTTACCTCAAGCATCTGCTTTATTTTAGATTATTCTAAAACTTCAAACTTGAGCCTATACCACGATGATCAATATCCCAAATCGTATTTTCTGGCAATATGTCAAGACCCCGGATATTGTTATAGCCATAAAGCAAGGTGGATATGGGGGGCTATTTTGAACGACGCAACCAATTCGTCTCGCTACTTTCTTTCCTTGGGGAAGGATTACCCGATCTTTCCACAATATTCTTGAGCTCGTCGCGATGTCGTGACGTGTCATCTGTGTATGTTGCCGCACCGTCCGCACTGGATTCAACATTACGTTGGACTTCGGTTGTGACCATGATGACCCCATTCTGATCGCTCTTATGCGGGAATATCTCGTCCTGGCTGCCGTTCTCGCTTATCCCGTCCATACCCGTGGCTGTCACGAGGCTCGTCATGCCGAATGGGGTAGACCTATGTGATGTCCGCGACCTCGACTTAGACTTCTGTGATTGTATGTATTCATTCCGCCTTCGGCTCTGCAGTGGTATCGAGAGATTTTTGCCTCCGGAACGCCTGTAACTGTCCTCATTAGATGAGAGACCGAGGGCGCTGTTGAGGCCGGGGATTTTCGAAGCGACTTGTCTGAGCGATGGGATGCATGAGCATATAATTAAACTACATATTTCTACCATGGACCATATTAACGGTTCAGTTAGCTCGACTAATAATATTAGCAATGAAGGTCAACCTCGAGAAAGCATCGGGCTACTTACATGTATCATCCGACCCTATTCTCGTAACGTACACAATACGTATTATGGAAATAGATGTCACCCTACAAACACGATTAGAAGAAGTCTGCGGGCGTTCCAAACTCCATTGCTTACAGTAATCCTAGTGAAAGCATTGAAATGAGACCAAGTCTTTTGACGAGCGGTAGTTGAAGCTTCCACGTCGAAGGGATAGGTTCAATAAAGAGCGTCAGGTCGGTGAGTAAATTGAAGACGAACTAAATAGGGGCAAGGGCATAATTCTTAGTGTCCTATGTTACTGAATTTGGGGAGGATTCACTCACGGTGGAATACCAGAGCGGATGCAAATCAATGCATGATCCCTCTAATTGGAAGTCCCACGATTTTCGGACGGGGCTGCACTTGAATAGAACAACGCACGTCTCCTCAACCGCCTGTGCGAAGAGAAACCCGATGAGAAACTTGTTGACAATCCTGAAACCACCTTCGGGGAATATTCTCAAGTAGAGAACAGCAAACGATGCCTTCGCCGCGGGAACTCCCCAACTATACGTAACCGAGCTGGCTATTTGAAGCTGAGAGTCATCGGGTTAGAAAGGGGCGCCGAGGAAAGTATTTAGTTTCCCACCTTGAGGTATGTGTTATAGTTATCGTCGCTGACTTCGTCACGATGACTTCCGAGCCCATAATGCGTAGCTTTGCTGCTGTTAGCTTACAATTGATCCAGGGGAAATATCCTCTACATACCAATCATAACACAAGAGCAGATCCCTAATGACAAAACCTACGATAGTTAGTTTTTGGTTGAAGAAACGGGAGTTTTTCAACGGTCTGTAGGTATGGAATAAACGCACCCAACTAAGGAGAATCAGGACTACAAGAGATCAATTAGTATCCATCTCAACTGTCTGCGGAGAGGGTAGTTTAACGAACCATCATCCAAACCCAACGTCTTCAGCATCCAACGGGCCGCTATCCTCGAGGTCATGGCTATCGCAGTGATTGTCACCAGCACCGCTCCGGCGCTGAGCACTGAACCCACTTTCGAGACGGCCATCTCGCTGAAACCTCACACCGAATATCACGAAAAGCAATCCTATCCATCCTCCCGACCCACGGCTCTGGGTCGATGATGTGGAGGCCGTAACTTATGTATAAACGATATGCAGAACAACCTGGACCAACGCCTCCAAGGAAATATTTTCTTGGCTCGATCTCTAGCAATCCTTCCTTATAACACGAATCGCATAGTAGTTACAGGGGATCATATGCCGGAATGCCGATAGGGAGTTCGTTCGTTCCAGAGCCTTGGTACCTACATCTGGGCCCATGTTGATACCCCAGGTACGATGATGAGTACGTGCATCTCGCTTAGACCCCCCATGGGCCAGCTGAAGGAGACAAGCATTTACGTGAGCCATGGGTGTGATATATTAGGGCTTCACCTACGAGCTAGCCTACAATCGTCCCCGGAAAAGTGCCCGTAAGGGGTTTACTCAGCGAACTAGAGTCTAATCCATTTAATAGCATTGCCTAATGTGCGCTTTGATCGGGTATCATCGTGCCTATTAAGTGTTGCCTACAGATGAGCTAATTCGGCTAAGGCTCCTGCAACATATTGTATTGGCCTGCTAGGCAAGTAAACTAGATTAGCATACCCCAACGAGTGGTATTCCAGACCAAATCCCACGACAGGTCTGGCAGAGTGTTAGATATGAGGGGTCCCACAGAGACAGACTCGACGGACGATTGACGGGACTTGGTTGACTTCACTCGAAGAGCTCGTTGCCCGAATTCCTGGTCCCATCTCAATCTTCATTATTATAGTAGCATCATCTAGAAAAGGAGGAATAATCTGCGAAGCTAACCCGTAACATAAGTCGCGTCCCATGCCTTTTCTGGTGTTCTGGTCCGCCTAACTCTATCTTATGCGTTCCTGTGTACCTAATATACCGTACATACACCTCATCTTTTTCCGAGATCAAGAATGTCGTGCATACGTAGGTAGTATTCATGGGAGTTTCGAATCTCGTATCAACTGGACCCGGGAACGCAGCCGTCTACGTAGGATCAGGACACGCTACGGTAGAAGTCAGGGGTATCCGGGGGAGTGCTAGTCCCTACACTAGCCTGCTGAGCGGTCTGGTTAGAGGGCTCGCTGTTTAAGTGGACAACTAGGGTAGAGAGATTGCATATCGGATCCGAAACCATGCAACCGGCTGTGATTGCTGCACGATCTACAACCTAGCTCCATCGAAACCAGAGAGCTGGTTTACATCGAGTCGTTGGGCATCTTCAGGCACCCCCTCGCTCATTAGTATCTCGCCTATCGCTTTCATATACTCAGATAGATAGCATCTCACGTGAAATATGTTTCATGCATGTTATGGCTTTATACAGATGCCATGTGGGCCATGGGCACATACTACACTATGAAACTACGGTATCTTCTTGTGCTATGTATAGTCGGTAGTACTAGCTTCAGTAGGAAAAAAAAAAGTCGAAATTGGCACACTAAATGTCCTAAACTGACCTTCAGTCGAATATCCCAAAGCAAACACGAATTCGAATCTTTTAAACTGCTTTAGGTCCTATGTAGAAGATACCTTACCCATCCCAACAAACGAACAGGAATGACTCTATCCCCGGAGTTGCGAATCCCGCCAGGAAGAGACTAAGGGATCATCTTCATGCTCGCTATTTCAAGTCAGACCATATATTATAAATGCGGAGCGAGCTGAGCATAATAGCTAGACTACCTAGGTATAAAGCGATGAAATGGTTCCGCACTAATGGGCCGGCTCTTTTCCGCGCGTCTGAGCACTCTCCCCGCGTTCCCTCTTGAGGCGTAGCGCCTCTGGCTCTTTGATGAACAATTAATGTATGTAGTACGCGTACAGTATGTAGGACGTGGCAACCGAAGAGGCCGAAACCTGTTTGAGCCATCATCACTGATATCGACATAGACGAATCATCCTACATGTTTATTTTCCGGGGCGCGGAGGAGTAGGTACCTATCCATCTATCTATAGTGTACATCTTCGATACACATCTACCAACACGCGATTCCAAGAAAGGACAACGATGCTGAGGACCCCAAAGGATTGCTCTAATACGCATGGCGGTGAGTTTGATTGTGGATGGGGATATCCAGCTAATTCAAAGTGATATTTCGGGGCTTTCAGGAGAACCCCAAGTTAGATATCCCGCCTTGACAAAGTGAGGAAGCTAGAACACAAATTCTTCCTATGGGATCCATCTAGTGCTATCACCAAAAGACCAATAAGATAGTAAAACTCGGATTTAATTACGAGCCATTTGATCGGTCCATAGACCTAAATCCTTCCTCACGCTTAGATGATTAGGTCAAGCACACAATCAAAATCGAATTAGCCAGCCTCTGCCTACCAAGTAGCATAACACAGCATACCATAACACAGCTTCGTCAACAAGTCAAGGGGATCTTAGAAGTCATTTTTGTGAACGGGGCGTCGTTTTAGGAATGACTACCTAATTCTAACCTGATCTAATCAGCATCGAGCCTCGCAACCGGCGGCGTGTCATCGACCTGGATTCCTCCACGCTTCTTCTCGTCCGAGTCCCAGAACGGCAGCCTCCACCCGCCCTCGTCCTGAGGCACAGACAGCCACAGCCGCAGCAAGTGGCGTCTGGGCTTACCGCTATCGGGGCCGAAGTCGCGGTACGCCGTCCTGGCGTGCAGGGTGTGCGTGTTGGCGACGAACTGGATGTCGCCGATATCCAATATCATGTGCAGCTTGACGCGCTCGCACGTCGCCTCGAGCAGCTGGATGGCTTCCTCCTGCTCGGGCGACAGCGGCGGGATGATGCCCTTGTCGGAGAACCGGGTCAGGCTGCGGACGAAGTACGGGTCCCACTTGCAGTAGACGCGCTGCTCGCGGTCCGGGTTCGCCGGGTCCGGCGTCTCGAGGTAGAACACGGCGGCCCGGATGTACGGGTCCTCGCCCTGGGAGACCTCGCCCTTGCGGTCGAAATACCAGATGGGCTTGGTGAGCAGCTCGGCGACGTCCGGGCGCTCCTCCTGCAGGATGTTCCACACGTTGTGGATGGAGGCTACGTCCGACTCGCCGCCGAATTCGGCTTTGGCGATGCACAGCAGCCCCACGATGTCGCAGTCGTCGGCGTGGAAGAATTGCCGCGCGTTCGTCCGGTATATCCGGACTTTGTCTATCTGCGTGCTGTCCTCTCCGAGGTCCTTGACGTGTCCTAGGATGTGACCGTGTCCATTTTGAGAGACCGGGTAGCCGAGGTAAGAACCTAGGCCCATATAGGCGACGGCGGATTTGTGGATGCCCCATTCATGGACCGGGAAGCCTTTGTACAGTATGAAGCCCTTTCCATTTAGCAGCTCCCGGCGTACGGCGTTTAGTGATGGCTCGAGGCCTGGAAGTCGGAAATTGTCTTTGTTGATTCCAGTTAGGGGCAGGCCAAGTTCCGTGAACCTATCCGCCGCCTTGGATATTTCGTCCAATTCCTCTTCAGAGAACTGGTGCACCCATCTCTCTGGGTTGTTGGCATAGTCCTCTGCTTTCCATTCTGTAGGTCCCTCTATGCGCTTGGGAAAAGCGCTGTAGGGGTAGATTTTGTCATATAGAGGTGGGTGTTGACCTAGATGTAGGTGAGCAACTTGACAAGTGTAGATTGAGTAGGTTAGTAACAAGCTAACCTGTTGTCTTTAATCCATCAGGGAAGATAGACCGGTCAACTTGTTTGGCCTTAGCCTTCAGACCCTGAATGGCGTCAACCGGAGTCTCAACGTCAACAGCAGGGGCCATGGCTGGTTGTGCCTCTATAGTGTGCTCTAGTCTATCTCAACTAGGTAGTATCTAAAGGAGAGGAAACACAAGCAGTCTAAGTTGGAGGGTAATGTAGAGGGGGGAATTAATAGGAGATAAGGTATAAATCCAAAACGATCGACTTAAATAGTTACCCTCCCATACCACCGTACTGTTTTATCGTCTGCAAGATAGCCGAACAATGGCATCATGTCTTCTTGTTCCGGCTTGGTCTGTAAGGGAGGCTCGAGATTAGGTTAAGTAACGACCAGGTTGTGGTACTGCAACCTTTGCCTTTCTTCCTATCTTCCCCTCTGGCTTCGACCTATCGCGGGGCTAGGATCACGCAATACCGAGCACGCAATTATATACCGAGGGTTGCATCATTGTGTACCATTTATATGTACTTACTCAATTTGAGCATCGTGCTTGTTGATAGTCTAGTCTGATTGGCCATTGTTACCATTTTCGTATATATATTCCGACAGTCAAAGGAGAGCAACATCTTCACGCATGTTGTCGGCCTTGGCGTCATCGCGTAAATCGCGTAAATCGATCATGATTTAAGATTTTCGACGCCGCTGTCGGGGCAGTCCGATTAGATTGTAAAATCATCTTAAGGCCATAAAACTAATCCGTGGCTTGATTACAGTTGATTATCGTCTTGGACACGTACTCTTCCGTAGCACGTCATAGCGGGCCAAAATAACAGAAACACATTGGCAAGAGTAAATATTAATGAGGTTTTAACGACATCGGAGCGAAGGGGGAAACCGGGTATTCATTTAATGCATTAATATCGATATCATCACAAAGGAATGTTTAATCGCATAGGTAGCCATTATTAGTAATTATATTAGTCATGGTATTATAAGAGTTAAAAGGTTTCTGGTTGGCCCACTTAAAAGGCTTAAATTTACCACCTTATTACATAATTAATTATTAAAAAATAATTATAGCAATAATATTTTAAGTATTATTATTATTTAAAAGTTAATAAATATTAATATAAATATATATAATTAAAATAAACTTTATATTATATTTAAATATAATAATAAATTTAAATATAAATATATTTAAATAAAAAATTATTATTAATTAATATAAAAAAATAAAGATAAAATTAAATATAAATTTAATTATTATTAATAAAGGTTTAATAATAATTTAATAATAGTTTAATAATAATTTAATAATAATTTAATAATGGTTTAATAATAATTTAATAATAATTTAATAATAGTTTAAATTAATATAATAGCTTATATATAATAAAAATTTAATTTTTAATAATAATAATATTATTAATAATATTAAAAATATTAAAATTAAATTATTATTATTATATTTAATATATATTTTAATTAATATTTTTATTAAAGGTTTTATTTATTTAATAATCCTTACTTAAAAATTATTTTTTTAATTAAAATAATGGTTATAACCTTTAATAAATTAATAGTTTATATTAAAAATATATTTAATCCTTATTAATTAATTATTAAGTTTTATTTAAAATATTAAATATGGTAAATTTATATTTAAAATTTGGTTATTTTTATAATATTAATATTATTATTAAGTTATTATTAAATAATAATTAATAGTATAAAAGATTTACTAATATATTATAAGTTTTATACTTAATTAAAATATAATAAAATAAGTATTATTTAATAAAATAAATATTAAACTAAAATAAGATTAATATTAATTATTTATTTAAAATAATAAGATTATATTAATATTAAAAAAGGCTTATTTAATATAATAATTATAATAAATATTAATATATAAATATATTAATTTAACCTATATTTAATTATTATTAAATATAATAATATTTTTAAATTAATATATAATAATCTTTAAATATAATGGTAGGGTATAAGTTTTTATTATTTAATTAATATTAAATAATAGCTAATACTTATTATATAATTATATAATAAAAAATATTTTTAAATTAAATATTATATATGGGATTATTTTTTAAAATAATATTAATATAAGTTTATAATAAGCCTAATATTTTTAAACTAATATATTTAATTTTAATAATATTAATAAAACTTTTATATTAAGGTTAATATATATAAATTTATTTAAGTTAAATATATTTTAAATATTATAATAATTATATTATAATTAAATCCTTATAATTAACAATAATATTAATAATTAAAAATATTATAAGAAATTTATATGTTTTTATACTTATTTTATATTAAATATAAATTAAATTAATATTATAATATCTTTTATAAATTTGTTTTAATAAAAGAATAATAAAATATAATATTTATTTATAAATTTAAATAAAATAATATTTAATAATATATTTTATTATTAAATTATATTAGTTATAAATTATAATATTTATTTCTTTTTAAAATTAATTTTATTATAAATTAATTAAAGGTTATTATATAAATATAATATTTATTAAATATATATTAAACTAAGGTTAATTTTTTTATAAACATAAAAATTTTAAATTTATAATTATATAAGGCTTATTTTTTTATTATAAAGTATATTAAATTATTATATTATATATATTTAACTTTATTAATTTTTTAAAAATATTAAAAGCTTTAAGGTTATTATAAAATAATAATTATAATATATAACTTAGGTAATTATTTAAAATAGTAAATCTAATAATAATAATATATTAAAGGATAATATAAATTTATAAAAATTAAAGTTAAAGTTAAATTTTTATTATTTAATATGTAAATTATAAATTATATTCCTTTTAATAATATGTTAATTAATATTAAATATTAATTTTATAAAGTTTTAATTAATATTAAATTTAAGTTTATTTATTATTATTAATATATTTTATTTTCTTAATCCTTTAATAGTTATATATATTAAAAGGATTATTAATCTTTATAGTATTTAAATACCTTTATTTAAATCATTTATTAAGTTTTAATTTTTAATTAAAATGAATTTTCTTAATATATTTTACTTTAACTTAACCTTTATTAAACTAAGATTAAATATTAAAAAATTTATATTATACTTTAAAAAGTTATTACCATTAATATTTATTTCAAATATACTAATTAATTCTCCTATTAAAACATTAATTAAATCTTATATTAATTTTATTAATAAATAAGTTAAAGTTATAGTTAAAGAATTTATTAAAATATATGGTAAAACTTTTAAAAAAAAGGCTAATTATAAAATTATTAATAAAAAATATAAAAATAAAATTAATTAAGAAATAATTAATAAGGTTTTTAAAAATTATAATAATTTAAGTAAAGATAAAGTTAATTAAGGAATTAATAAAAACTTTAATAATAATAATAATTTTAAAATTATTAATATAAATGGTAAGATTAAGAAACCATTAAAAAATATTAAATTTAATAGTAATTTTAATCTTTTAATTATTACTTAACCTCCTTTTAATTTAAGTAATTTTAAAAATATTTTATACCCTTTTTCGGTTTTCATTTTATATAAAATTTATTAGTAAGTATAAAATAAAAGAAATTAAAACAATATAAAGTAATTAACCTTTAAGAAAAAAAAGTTACTATTATAATTAGAATGAAAATATAATTTAAAAGGAAGGAATGTTTAATAATTTTATAAATTAAGGAGGAATAAATATATTATTTTTTTTTCTTCTTAATATTAAATAATTATTAAAACTAAAATAAATATATATTAACATTAACTATATTAATTTATTTTAATCTTTTAATAAAGTTAAAAAGTTAATAAATTGTTAAAAATATATAATATTTTAGCATTAATTTAATAATAGTTTAATATATAATAAAAATTTATTTATTTAAATCTTTATTTATATCTTTAAGTTTAGTTCTTAATTATTAAAACTTTTATTTAAATTAATTTTATTTTTTCTTTTCCTTTATCATTAATAATTTATTTTATTTAACCTATAAAGCTTATATACGACCTTATTATATAATAATATTATTGTTTTTAAATGATATAATTTAAGCTTTTTCCCTAAAATAAAAAAGTAATTATTAAATTTATTAAAAATAAGTTAAAGTAAAAATAATATAAAAATAAAAATAAGCTTAAGTTAAGTTCTTATTAAATTATCATTAAAAAAAGTATATTAAAAGGATAAGATAAGGTTATTAAAAAAGTTTTTTAAAGGTTAATTATTACCTTTTAATAATATTATTAAAGCCTTAGTTAAACCTAAGGCTTTAATATTATATAAATTTTTAAAATTATAATAAAGGCTTAAATCTTCTTATTAATAATTAATTTAAGCTTTTTATAAATACTTTATCTTTATAAGTTATTTTATAATGATTACTTAATTAAAATTATTTTCTTATATTTAAAGTATACTAATTATTAATTTAATCTTATATTTTTTTAATTTATCTTTAATATATATTCTTAATATATATTAAGTTAATATTAACCCTATACTTAACCACCATTTAATATAGGTTAAAAGAACTTATAATAATATATTATCTAATAAAGTTAACCACTTTTAATTATGTTATTATCTTTAAAATATAATATTTTATTAAAATTTATATTTCTTAATATATATTATTTACTTATTATTAAAATTAAATTTTTAAATATAATTAAAGCTAATATTATCTAAGATATTTTTTTCCCTTTAAACCAAATTATAAGCTTAAAATATTTGGTTATTAATTTAAAAGGTATTAATATTATTATTTAATTACTATTAAATAATAATTTAATATTAACTTTATAAATTATTATAAAAGGTAATCTTTTATTAATTACTTTTTAAAGATGATTTATTTTATTAATAAAAAGGTGTTTTATATACTCTAATATAAAATTATATTTCATATAAATTAAATAAATTAAAAGGATATGTTTTAAATATTTATCCCATTATTATTTTCTATATATTAAATTAAAGTAATTGTTAAATACTATTATTATTAATATCATTTAAATAATGGTTAATTTAAAAGTAATATTTACTTTTAATTCATTTCTTATTTAAATCTATTATAATAATATAAATATCTAATCCATTATATATATATTATTAATATATTAATTATTAACTTATTATATATAAAATATTAAAAATTAATTAAAATATTTTAAAAAATCTTTATTTAAATATTAGGATTTATAAAATAGTAAATATATATTATAACCCTTATAAAATAAATTAATAAAGGTTTAATAAAAATTTAATAATTATTTAATATAGGTTTAATAATGGTTTAATAATCCTTATATTTTTAAAAGATTTTAAGTATATTAATTATAATTTAACATTTATTTTTTTACTTTATTATTTTCTAATCTTTTAATCTATTTATTTATAATAATAAGAAATTACTTCTAATTATAATTAAATATTAATTTAATATTAGCTTTAATTTTATTAAATTATTATTTTTATTAAAGTTTTATTCCTAATTTTCTTTATATAAATTGTAAATAATTAATTTTTTTTTCTTATTTTATGCCTTTATATTAGTTTTTTAACTTTTAAATTTATATAATTATTAGTATAAATTATTCTTTAAATTATATTTATATGATTAGTTTTATTAAACCTTTGTTAAATATTTGTTAAACCTTTATTAAGCTTTTATTAAATTAAGATTAAGCTTTATAAGTAATAAAAAATTAATGTATCCTTATATTTTCTCCTCTTATTTACTAATTTTTACCTTATATTTATAAGGTTTATAAGGTTAATTAATTAAAGTAAGGTTATTTAAAGCTTAAATAAAGAAAGTATATATTAATAATAATAATTATATAAAAAGTTAAAAGAGTATATATATTAAAATAAATATAATTATTAAGCTAATTAAAGGAATATATTAAATATAAATAAATTTATTTATAAAAGTTAATTATATATAAAAACCTTATTAATTTTTTAAGCTTATTATTTTTAATAAATATTATTTTATTATATATTAAGAAAAAGCTTTATAATATATATATATTATTATATTATGTTAGCTATATAAATAATATTTAAAAAAAGCAATAATCTATCCACTTTTATAATCTTTTATTTATTATTGTTTTTTTTAATTAATAATTATTTAAAATATTATTTAATTAATTAACTAATATTTATAAATATATTAGTAAGTAAATCTTTAAATAAAATTTTATTAATGAAGTTTTTAAGGATTAATATTATTAATAAATAATGTAATTTTAAAGGAATTTTACCATTTATTATTTTTAATAGGGTTAAGGTAAAGTTTTTATTAATAATAATAATATTTAATTTATATGTATTATTATTAATATTTTTATAATAAATGAATAAATATTTATCTAATATTAAAATATAAAGATATAAATAATTAGGACTTATGCTTTTTTTAAATGCATTTATATGTTTTAAATATAGTTTTTAAATTATTAAATAATACCTTAAAAACCTTAAATAATATTATTAAAGGTTTTAATATTAATAATAAATCTATTAATTCGCTTATTTATAATATTTATCCGCTTATTTATAACGTTAATTTATTTATTTAAGGTATTATTATTTTATTATAATTATTAATTAAAGGTATTAATCCACTTATTTAAGGCATTATTATTTTATTATAATTATTAGTTAAAGGTATTAAAACGGTTTAATATTAATTATGTATTAATTATATCTAATAAATTTTTAAAGGAACATATTTAATTACCTAAGCTAATAAAATTATTAACCATAATAGAAAAATTAAAATAAGTATTTTAAATAGCTATATTTTAATAAGTAAAGTAAAGTACAAAAGCTTAATAAGTAAAGATATAATCTAAAATTAAAAAAAAAAGGTGGAAATTTAAGGAAAAAAAGTTAAAAAGAATAAGTAAAATAAGTAAACTTTTTAAAATATTCCCTCAATTTTAAAATCATAATAATAAATGAAATAAATAAATTAAATAACTTATAAAATATAATATTATATAAATCTATTATAAATTACCTATATATAAGTTTTAACATTGCATAAGTAATAATATAAAAGTTACTTTTAAAGTTTTATTTTAATAATATTAAAATTTAATAATACCTTATATTATTAAATTTAAAAAGTAATAAATAATTACCACTTATCCCAAGTCATTTTTAAAAAAAAATTATTATTTTAATAATAGTATATTTTAATAATACTTTATATTACTAAACTTAAAAAATAATAAATAATTGCCACCAATTATATAATATTTTAAGTCCTTTTTAAAAAACCATATAAGATTATAAATAACTTAAATAATATAAGGTTTATTTAATTAAAACTTATATTCTTTAAAAAAGCTAATTAAAATAATTTTATTAATATAAATTTTATCCTAATATATCCTCTTTTAAATGTTTAAACTAATTAAAAAGTTAAGTGGTAATTAAAAAGCCTTATATTACATAACATCCTTTAAACTAATTACCCTATTATACTTATATACATACATATATACAAATTAAATTAAATTAACTAAATTAAACTTATTATAATAACTATATTAAATGGTTAAGGTATATATAATATAAGGCTTTTAGCTAATATTTACCTTTTTAATTAATTTAAACATTTAAAAAGGAATATACTAAGATAAAATTTATATTAATAAAATCGTTTTAATTAACCCTTTTAAATAATTTAAATCTTAATTATATATACCTAATATTATTAAAATTATTCACATATTTTTATAATAAGCTAAGACTTATATATAATTAATGGCATTAGCTTACCACTTTTTAAATTTAATAAAATAAGGTATTATTAAAATTTAATATTATTAAAATAATAAAATTCTTTTAAAAAGTTATATACAATTATAAATAACTTTAGAAATATATAATATATCTAATTAAAATTTATATTATTTAGAAAAATTAATTAAAACAATTTTAATAATATAAGTTTTATTTAAATATATTTATTTTAAAATATAAAAATTAGGTAAAGATTAAATAATAGCCAAAGCCTTATATTATATAATATCTTTTAGCCATATTATTTTATTATATTAATTATTTTAAAATTAGCTTTATATAATATAAGGCTTTTTAATTATTACCTATTTTTTTAATTAATTTTAATGTTTAAAAAAGGATATATTTAAATAAAATTTATATTAATAAAATTATTTTAATTAGCTTTTTTAAAGGATATAAAATTTAAATATTTATATAAGATAGGTTTAAAGTTATTTATAAATATGTATAATTTTTTAAAAAAGTTATAAGATTAGTGGTAATAACTTATTATTTTTTAAATTTAATAATATAAGCTATTATTATTAATAAAATAAAACTTTTAATAAAAGTGATAATAAAGTTAATAATAGCTTTAA
>KZ111243.1:0-79798 GCA_002120335.1 Hypoxylon sp. EC38
TAACGCAATAAATATTATTAAAAGAATATTATTTTTAAGGGGGATTATTTAAGAAGTAGTTGATTTATAAGGTATTAATAAAAGTAGATATATTTAATAAAAAGCTTATATTAAAAAAGGAATAAATTTAAGAATATTTATTATTAAACTTAAATCTTAATATTATTAATATATTTATTTCCCATTATTTTATTAATATAATAATTAAATATATATATTTAATATTAAACAAATCTTAAAGAGTTATTGTTTTTTATTAAGCTTAACATTATTATACTAAGAATATGCCTTTTTTATATATTATAAACTATTATTTACCATTATTTTAAATCGTTAATCTTAATTTTATTTAAAAGCCAACTTTAAAAATAGGGACTTATATGTTAATTATTGCTTATTTCGCTTTAATCTATTATTATAAAAATAAAAAGAAATAAATGAATTAGTTAATAAATAAAATAAATAATGTTAAAAATATAAAATATCTTTATAATTTTAAAGGCTAAAATCCATAATGATAATAGGTTAATTGTTTAAATAATAAAATAAAGTAATTATAATATTTTCTTTTCTTATTAAAGTCTTTAAAAAATAAATAAATAAAAACTTAATAACCCTATTAAAATAATTATATTTTATAGCAAAATTAAATATTAGCTTAATTTTAACCAATATAAAATGATAAAAATAAAATGGTATAAAAAAAAAGTTATAAAAACGCCTTAATGTAAAAAAAATTTAAAAAGCAAACATACATATATAAGAAATCTAAATATTATCTTATTTTAACAATAATATATATTTTTTATAATTATTAAAAGTAAGATATAACTTTAATTAATTATAACTTTATAAAGCTAATATATAATCTTTTAAAAAATATAATATTTAATAGCCCTTTTAAAACTATTTATAATATTTTAATTATATGCTTTTATGATTATTATATATAAAGTTATTTAAGTATAAAGTAAAAAAGTATTTAAAAATAATAGTTCATTATATTACATAATGTTCATTTTTAAGGGATGGCTTTAATGTTAGTAATATAAAGTTGTATTACCGTAATATTATTAATAAGTATATAATAATAAAAGGTATAATAGTAAAGAAAAAATTTAATTTAAATTGTTAATTATTTGTTAAAGTGATAAAAATAAATTATTATATTATATATTTTTATAAGTATTGCCTAGTACCTTTTCTTTGTAATTTTATTAAAAGTAGCTTTATATGTTATATATTTTTAGGGAAGTTTATAAGGATTAGTCTTTCCCTTTTACCCTAGTTTTAAATATAACAATAATAATAATAATAATAATAATAATCTTATTATTATATAAAAGCAAAATTAGAAAGAAATTATATATCTTTTTACTATTATAATAATAAGTTTTAATAAATAATATAAGCTTATTAAAATTTCCATCTTAATATTTAACTAAGGGAAAAAATATTATTTTTACCACCTTTTTTCTAATCTAAAATAAAGATTTAGGGAATCTTAAACTTAAATTTATATTTAAACCAATCCTTTCATTTAAAAGACAATTAATTTCTAATTAAAATAAATTTATTTTTGTTAAATCTTAACTATAATTGTAATCGTAAATGATAAAACTTTATAACATTATCCTTACTTATTAATAAAGATTAAAGCTTCTTACGAGGAAGGTTTAAATCATTTAAAAAATCGTTAAAAGGATTATAAAAGGAATATAAATTAAGATTATAATTCTTAAACTTAGCGTTATTATTAAAACATTTCATTTAACTTATTTAAACTAAATAAATAAAATTAGCAACATCACCCTTATTAATACTAAGCTTACTAATATTAACATCGCTAATATTAAACTTACTAACATTAAGGATATTTTTATTATTATTATTAATATTAAGGATAATATTGTTTATATTTAAAACTTTAATGTTTTAAATAACTTTTAAATCTTAACGATTATATTTTTTACCCGTAATATCTTTAATTTAACTACCAGTTACTTTATTAAATAATTAAAAAAGGGATTAAAACGGGAACATTTATTTAACTATTTTATTTTTTTTTATATCTCAAAAAAGTATAAAATACTTAAACTTACCATTATTATTTATAAAAAATACAATAACAATATTAATAAATAAAGACTAATTAAACTAGGTAAAAAAAAATTTAAAAGGATATTTAATTAATAAAATAAAAATATTATAATATAATAAATAAATTTCTATATCAAAGTTAATAAATTTATTTAAGGGATTTAAAACGTAATAAGCTAAGCATAGGCACTTTTTATTCTTAAAGTTAGATTTAGGGATAAAAATAATAACATTTAAATCCTAAAGAATATAAATATCCTTATAAAAAAAAATATAATTTTAAAAATATAAATATATAATTATATTTTTATTTAATAAAGTGATAAACTATTATATATTGTTTATTTTAATAAAGGTTTTTATCATTTAAAAAAAGATATGATTAAATTTAAAGGTATTAACTTAACTTATAAAAAGATAAAAGATATAATTAAAATTATATATTAATAAAACTTAAGCGATTATTATAATAATAAATACCTTAATAATATTAAATAAAAAAATACTAATTATAAATATATTAAGATATAAATCTTTCTAAAATTTTAGTAATATATTTAAAAATCTTTAATAATTAAAATAAGGTATAATAAAATATAATTTCCCTATTAATAAATATTAATAGTTTAATAAAATAAATAAAATATTTGATTTACTTTTTTTATAACTAAGATAATAAAAATAATAAATCCTAGCTAAAACCATATAATTCTTAAATATATAACATTTATCTTTTAAATTAAATAACATAAATAAGAATAATTTATTATAATTTAAAGTATTATAACCTTTATTATCTATTTATATATTACTAAAAATAATATAATAAATAATATAAACTATGCTATATAAAAATATATTATTATTAAAAGCTTAAAGAATAATTAATAAAGCCGATAAGGTATAATTAAAATAATAGATTTTAATTAATAATTAAAAACATATCTTTTAAAAATCATTAAAAAGTTAAATATAATAAAGAGCATTTTTAAGCCTTATTTTTACAATAAACTTAATAATAATATTAATTAATAATAAGCTTTAATAATAATATTTAAATATGTTTAAAATTAATAATAATATTTTTAAGTAGGAATTATATAATTATAATATTAAGCCTTAAATCAAATTATAAATATTTTTAACAATAAATTATATTAAAATATATATTATATAATTAACTATAAATACTATATAAATATACTATATTTTCTTTTACTTTATAAAGTATATTATCACTATAAAACCCTATAAGTAAATATCTTTTAAACTTAAAAATAAAGTACTTTATGTAAATTTATATAAAGAAAATTTATTAATTAATTACTTTTATAAAAGTTATAAAATTAATAATTTAATTTAAGTATATAATTAATAAATAAGTAATTAAGAAAAGATTTTATAATATTTTATTAATTTTAAAAACTTAAAATTACCACTTATTATTTAAGCTTTTTAACTTAATTTATTATAATAAGTAATTAAGCTTTAAATTTTTTAATCACTTTAAAAGAAATATTTAAAATTACTTAAAATAATTTGGCATTAATAACTATTAAAGATATAAAAGGTATAATTATCTTAATATATTTGATTACATCTATTATAATTAAAACAATAAACTTATTTTTATTTATATTAAGTAAATCTTTATATACTAAGCCAATACAAGCATTTCCTATTATCACCATTATAATAACATTTAATATAAGTATTATTAAGATAATTAAATAAAATAATATAATATTAAAAAGGCCCTTAATTTACTTTACAATTTTAACAAACATATTTAAAGGGTAAAATAATGTTAACTATTATTATATATATAACTAAATCTATTAAAAATAATACTTATAATAAAAAAATCATATTAATAATATTTAAAAATAATATTAAAAAAGGCAAATATATATATAAGGTTAAAAATATTTAAATATAATATATTAAAACTTGTTAAGTAAAAGACACTAATTTTTATATATATAAATTTAATAATACTTATATAATAATATAAGGTTATTTACATTCACTAAAAACTTTATATTTTAATAAAAAAAAATATATAAAAAAGGATATAAAATCTTACCTTTATAATTAATAATTAATAATTAATATTATATTAACAAAAGCCCTTAATAAAGACAATATTAATTAAAATTATAACTATTAAAAAAAATAAATTATTTAACCTTAAGCTTTATATATTATTAGCTAATTACTTAAAATAATTAAAGTTAAAATAGTCTTATTATTATATCTCTAATTATTAAAGTAATTACCTTATTAATAAATATCTTCTTAACTTTTACTAAAACTTAAATAATATAATTAGTTAAATTAACATCCTTTATTACTTTTAGCTAATCATTATTATTATTAATAAAATTATGAGTTAATGGTATAAATAAAATTAAAAAAGATCCATTTCTATTTAAATTTTAATTAAAAGCTTTTACCTAATCTTAATTAAAGCCTAGCCTTTTATTTATAAGGCTAAGGGCTTTAGGATAAGCTTTTATATAACTTATAACAACTTTATCTTATTAATTAGCGATATTAACATTTTACTTTTAAAAATAAACATTTTATAATAAATTAACCCAATATTAACTAAACTTTTTTAAATTTATCCTAAAAATAAGTATAGCAAAATATTTAAATATTATTAAGGAATTAATAAGAAAGGCTATAATATATATATAATATATTAATCTTAAAATAACCTAAATACTTATATTATAAATACCTAAGTAAATTAATATATATATAAAATAAGTAAGCAAATATTCATATATATATACCTTTATTATAATAATTATTAATAAATAAATAAACTTTAAATATCCTATTAATATAAATGAAATATTAATATTATATGATTATATTTATAAAATATAACTAATAAAAAGAAAAAAAAAAGTGAAATAAAAATAATATAAAAAGATTATTTATTTACTAAAATAATAACCTTATAAATAAATTAAATAAATATATAAATAATTATATAAATATTTAAAATAGTTTAAACTAGCTTAAATTATTTTATATTTTAATACCTAAATATTTATTTAATATATTTAATTCTATCATATATATATTCCGAATAGGAAAATTATATTAATATTTATTTATAAGGAATTAAGGTTCCAATTTCATATTATTATTTATATATTTATCTTTACCTAACCTACTTCCTTTTAATTATATAAAAACCATAGCAAAAAGGTAAGTTTAAATATTATAATTTAAATATTAATTATAATTAAAAATAATTATTTATTTATAAGTATAAGATTTAATTATTATTCATATAAAAAGCTAGTTTAATAAATTAAGCTATTATATATTTTTTTACTTATGTAAAATTTATATTTAATTTAAAAGTAAGCCTTATATATATATTAATTTAAAAGGGGATAAATATAATAAAAAATAAAATATAAGGGCATATATATTACTTATATATTAAATAGTATATCCATAATTACTTATTTATTTAATTATTATTTAAAAATTAATATCTTTATATTTTTAAAACCTTTTCCTTTTTTTAAACCTAGGCTATTTATATAATAGTTAAGATAAAAATATAATATATTTATAAGATTTATTTTTATAATTAACAATATCTTTATTAAGCTAATTCGTTTGTAAAAATATTTAATTTAATATAATTTAATAATAATATCCTCCTTATCCTTTAATAGCTTAAATACTTATATAGTTATAAAGATATAAAATATAATATAAAAATAATATACTTAAAAACCAAATATTCAATAATATTATAACTAATTAGCAAAATATTATAAAATAAAATACCTAAGTAGTATTATTAGCCTAATTACTTTACAAATATATATATATTTATTTAAATAAGCCATTATTATAAAGCGTATTATCTTTTAATTTAATTAAGTATGGATAATAGGTGGCTTCGTTTATTTTATTAAAATAAAATTTAAACCTATTAAAAAGTAAAATTATAAATATATTATTATTTAAATATTTTAACCTATTCCCTTTTATTAGCTATTATTATCTTATATCCTTTTAAATAAAAGCTGTTAATATTTAAGTATATCTTTAATATAATAGTTATATTATTTTATAACTTTAAAGCTAATTAATTATTTAATATATATATCATTACTTCCTTATATAATAAATACTTTTTTATCATAAGTATTTCCTTATTTTAAATGGCAAATACTTCTTTATGTAATAAATATTTTTTTATTATAAATATTTCCTTATATAATAAATGTTTCTTTATTATAAATACTTCCTTACTTTAAGTAATAAATACTTCTTTATATGATAAATATTTCTTTACCTTAAGTAATAAGTATTTTTTTACGTGATAAATATTTCTTCATTATAAGTATTTCCTTATTTTAAGTAATAAATATTTCTTTATATAATAAATACTTTTTTATTGTAAATATTTCCTCATATAATAAGTATTTCTTTATTATAAATATTTCCTTATTTTAAATAATAAATGTTTCTTTATGTAATAAATATTTCCTTATTTTAAGTAGTAAATACTTCTTTATATAATGAATATTTCTTTATTATAAATACTTCCTTATTTTAAACAGCAAATACTTTTTTATATAATAAATGCTTTTTTATTATAAATATTTTCTTATATAATAAGTATTTTTTCATTATAAATACTTCCTTACCTTAAGCAATAAATACTTCTTTATATAATAAATATTTCTTCATAGCAAATACTTCCTTATAATAAATACTTCCTTATAGTAAGTATTTTTTTATTAAAATAAGTCTTTCCTTATATAATAAATACTTCTTTATTAAAATAAGTCTTTCCTTATATGATAAATATTTCTTTAATGTTTTAAATCTTTCTATTATTTAAGGTTTTACCCAATATAAATTATACTACTAAAGTAAATTTAAAAATAAAAGTATAAGTTAATCTTATTTTATTTAAGTAAATAAGTATCCTTTTTCCTATTTATTAAATCTAATAAAGATTTATAAAAAAATTATTATTTTAAAATAAATAATTAAGTGAAATTATATTAGCGAAAATTAAATATTATGATAAAAATGTTATAATATAATATTATATTATTATATTTTCGTTAACGCTATTTTACTAAAATTATTAAATATTAAATTTAAATTTATAAGCTTATTAAGGAATTTATAAGCAATAATTATTCTATTTTAATAGGTTAATTAATAAGTAGTATAAATATGTTATAAGGGATTTAAAAAAGTAAAAAAACCTTTTAATAAATACTACTTTAAAATAAAGCTAATAATTTATATTTTAATGAACTATAAGTATATTTTTTAAGTATAAAAGTTTATATTAAAGATATATCTATTACTTTAAGTTAAAAAAAAGCCATAATTAAAAGATAAATAAGGGATTAAATAAATCCTTTTTTATATTAATAAATAATATTTAAGCCATTAATTTAATTATTAAATAATCTAATAATAAAATTAATATCTTTAATAATAAAAAATAATACTAGAAATAAAAAAGGAAAATAATAAGCAATTATTATATACTATTATAAGTAAAGCCTTTAAACTATATAAGAAATAGCTTTAATATAAAATATAAATCTATTAATATTATTTAAATAACCTAAACTATTTAAATTATATTATGCTTAATTAAGCTATAATTAAACTTATTATTATCATTCCTAATAATAACTAATAATTAGTAATTAACCTTATATAATAAAGTTTATCATTATTATTAAACTTTTAAAAACTTATATTCCTAATCCTTTTATTATTTAATTAATAAGTTTGTTTAATAAATATATATATTATAAGATGGGTTTTTTAAGGGATTATTTGTTAAAGGGAACTTATGCCTAAAAATAACATTAAAAGAATATAATATTTATATATTTATATATTTATGAATTTAATAAAGTAATAAATATTAAGATCATTGGTAATGATATTCTTTACTTTATACTAATATTAAATAAATAATAGTAATAAATTATTTAGGAAGATTTAAGTATAATAATAAAAGGATATATTTTTTACTTTTTAAATCTTAAGGATATCCCTTATTTAATTATTAAATATTTAGGCTTTAAATCACTAATTAATTATTATAATCCTTACCTTCTTAAATCATTTTAATGGTTTTGTTTTTGTTACCGTTTTAATAGTAAATTATTTTAGGAATAAAGATTTAATTATTAGCCATTTCTTTAGCTTTTAATAATTCTAAAATAATTTTTGAATTAGTTTTGTTAGTATTAAGATTAAAGGTATAAGTTAATTATAATAAAAATGGCAAAAAATAAGAAATTTAACGATATAAGGATTAAGTTATTATTACTTATAATTATTCCTTTTAATAAGTAATAAGTATTAATTATTATAAGGGTAAACATTAAATACTTAAGGAATTAATAAATATTATAATATAAATATTTAAATGATAATAAAAATAATTATGTTAATTATAAAAAACATTTTATTAAAAAAAGGAATTAAGTTACTTAAGTGGCTAATAATAAATAAGATTTATATAAGCCTAATTCCCTAATATTATTATAATACCTAACCTATTTAATATCTTACTTTTATTATTTAAAATTTATTCCTAATATATCCATATATATAAATGAAATAACTTAATTATTAAACAATTATAAAATATAATATGCAATTATATATAATTATATTTTTAAATATAACTACTTTTTAATATAAGTTATTTAAATTATAAAATAAATATTTCATATATAAATAATATTATAATATATAATATGTAAGATTATATAGTATTTTATATATATGAGGAACTTAGTTTAATACTATTTTAATGTAAATTATATGATTTTAGCTATAATATTAAGCCTTATCTTATTATATTATATTAGCTTTATATATAATACTTAAAAACTTAAAACTTTTTTATTTATTATAAGTAAATGTTAATTTATAAACATTTAGTAAATTATTTAAATAATTAATTATTAGATATAAATATATTAATTAATAAGCATTTAAGTAAAATCATACCATTAAAACTTTAAATAGTATTTAAAGTTATAAAGATAGTAATTATTTGCTATTTATAATAATTTTTAAATAATTTTTTTCAATTATTAAATTATTTTATTAAGGATTTAAATGTTAATAATAAATTTATTAATTCGTTTATTAATAACGTTATTATTTTATTAAAGTCGCTAATTAATAACATTTAATTAAATAAAGAATTGTTATATATTTATTAGGTATTTTAAAAAGGTTAATATTTAAATATTTAAGTATTCTTAAAGCCAAAATAATTAAAACCTAATTTTAATAGCTTATATATTTAAAACCTAAATTATTATAATTACTATTATTTATTATCTTTATATTTAAAATATCCTTTCTATAAATTAGTTACTTTAGTTTATTAAAACTATCTTATATAATTATTAATATTTTATAATAATAAAATAAATACTAGGATAAGTATTAGAATAGGTATTAAAATAGCCATACTAAATAAAATTTGTAATGATAGAGCCACGTAATTAAATAATTACCAATACTATTTTTAATGCTTAATTATTTTTAAATAAAATAGATCTATATTATATAAATTATTAGAATTTATTTATTAATAAAACTATTAATAAGCCTTATTTCTATTTTAACTTTAAGTAATATTTATTACTTAAATTAACTAATTAATGGAAAATTGGCCTAGGATTAACTTTATATTAGGATAATATTAATATTTTAATTATATTTGTTTCATTCCTATTTCTATATAAAGAATCTTTATAAATCTTATATTAGCTAAAATTACCCCTTAAAGTATTTGTAAAATTCTAATTTTTTAATAACTTAAGGTAATTAATAATAGAAATTATATCCAAAGATTACATTATTAAAGTTAAGCCTAACCCTAATAAATATAATATAACTATTTCTTTAAATAAAGATAAGGAATTAAGATATATACTTTTTAATAAGGAAAACCTAATATATTTAAGTTAAAATTAAAATTTATTTAAACTATTTTTAAAGTATAACTTTATAAAACTTAACCTTGATTTTAAGATTACTTACTATATAATATTTATAAAATTAAATAATCATCCCTCATTTTTAAATAAAATATTAAATATTTATCCTAATAAGTAATAATAATTAAAATATAATATTATCCTTTATAACCTTTCATTTAATTAAAATAGTCATTTTCTTATCCCTATAAGTATAAATATATAAACTAGTAGGGCAATTATTTTTAAAATTATATATGTTTCTTTATATAATAAAATATTAGTATAGAAGAAAATTAACTTTAATATATACCTAATTAGTAATTATATTATATAGAATATAATAAGATTTTATTTTTATAACTTAGGTAAACCTTACTTAATATCCTAATATAATATATATTATTATATTTAGCCGTTAACTATATTTAGTTTTAAAAATTTTTTTTTAAAAATAAAATATTTATAATATAATTATATATTGTTTTATATGGAATATATAAGTAATTATTATATTAAACTTTTCTATAATATATTAATGAGGCTGGTTTATTTATATTTTAAGAATATTTATTATTAAAATCTTTTAATTTATTACTTATTGATTATATAAGATAATAAAGTTAAGTGATTTTAAAATATAATTAGCGGCTTTAAAGATATAATAATAAACGTTAAAAGTTATAAAAAAGATTATAATTGTTATAATATTCCTAAGGTTTATATATTATTGGAAGTATAAAAGTATAATATTATAACTTATAATATATAAGGCTTTGGATATAAGTTATTACTTAGCTTTATAAACTTTTAACCTATTATGCTTAAAGGTTATTTAAAATATTATACATATTTTATAAATTAATTAAATAAACTTTTTAAGAAGGGATATATGGATATGAATTTATATAATTTTATTCGTTTTATAATAACATTTTAACCTAATTAAAGATTTTTAATTACTAATGTTTTATAGTATTAAGTTTAATAAATATAATATTAATTATTTATTAATAATAGGAAAAATGGATTTTTTATTAAATAAAACTTTAATTAGTTAATACTTTTTTATTAAAATTCTTATAAATAAAATATTAAAAAGGAAATAATTTATTTACTTAATTTAAATTATCCTTTTATATTATATATAACCTTATAATATAATTGTAACCTTCCTTTATTAAAAATTTAAATATTTTATTTAATAATTTAATTATTAATAATATAAAAACTTTGTAATAACTTTATAAGGGAAATACTATTTTTTAAAAAGTAATAAAATATTACCATTAATTATATATAAATCTATAGTTATGGTAATGAAATGTAAATAACTTTAATAATATAAAATATATTTAATTAAAACTTATATCTTTTAAAAGGGATAATTAAGATAATTTTAAGAATATAAGTTATATTATAATATATTCTTATTTAGTTAAAATATAAATTATTAAAAGATGTTTTAAAATTGTTATTACATATAAAAATATTATAATTTTTAAAGCTATTATAATAGTATTTACTTTATATTACTTTAAGAAGGTAATTAAGGCTAAATAACCTTATAATATATGTAATTAATTAAAATTAATTATTTTATAAAATTATATTATTATTAATATAAAGCTATATTATTATTTCCATTAATAAATATATAATATTAAAAAATATTATAGTAAAGAAAAATTTAATTTAAGTTATTAATTACTTACTAAAGTAATAAAAATAAATCCTTAATATTATTATATTATATATCCCTATAAATATTATTATAATTTAATTTATATATATCAAACCTATAATTAATAGCCACCCTTTTAATAAATATACTTATTAAAATTAAGTAAATAAAAATAGCTATAAGACGTTTTTTTATTTATAAGAATTATTAAAATTAATAATAAAGGTTTAAATTAGCCTTAATCATTATAATTAAAACTTTTGTCGCTACTAACTAGGCTTTTTATAAAGCTTAAAGGCTTTAACACAATATATTATAAAAAATATTTAAATTTTTAATCGTAATTATTAGAAGAATAATTAATATTATCTAGGTAATAATTGTTTAATCTATTATAATTACCAGGTTTAAATCCATTATTATTTAATTTTCATTTAATCTTTTTTATACGATATAAGTAATAAAACTCTTATTATTTTTTAATAGCAAAATTAACTTTAATAATATAACTATTATTTTGCTTTTATCCTTTTTTATTAGTGGCTTTAGCAAATAATTTATTAATTTTATTATTAAAGGCTATTTTATATTAATATATTTTTAAGCTATTTTCATTTATAACCATATAATAAATAAAATATTAGTTATTAATATTATCATTATTTATTATATTAATAATATAATAAGTAAAAATAGCCTAAGTAAAATAAGTAAAAAAAAATTTTACTAGTATATATATAATTAAATAATAGGGATAATTTTAATAAAAAGAAAATACTTATATATTTAAATCTTTTAACTTATTTAATAGATTTTATATATATATATTAAAATAATATTTACCCTTATATGTTAAGTTAGGTTTTAAAATTATAATAATATAATTTTTATTATAGAGAATATAAATATCGTTGCGAAGGAAAATCGTGTTACATAAATGATTAATAAACTTTTTATATTTAATGTTATTTTTAAGCTTAAATTTAATTATATCATTAATAATTACTTAATTTTAATAAGTTTTTAACATAATATAACTTTTTACTATAAATGTAAGGTTATAGGTTATAAGATATAAGCTCCTATTATTATTATAATTATTTAAGCTTTAAAAGATAAAAAGAATAAAGCTATTAATATATAAATAAAAATTATTAACACTTAAACTATTAGTACTTAACATATTAATGTTTAAGGCTTTATAATAAATAATAATAACTAGGGTATATTTAATTTTTAAAGCCTTTTATAATATAAATATTTTTTTAGGTAAATTTAATTATAAAAATTAGATATAATTAGGTAAGGTTTATTTATAATATAAAATTAATATAACTTAAAGAAATAAAAGAAAAAACCTAATCGTTAATAAATAAAAAAATATAGAAATAATATTATTTAATAAGAATAAAATTATTAATAAATATTATTTTTTTTAATTTAATATATTTAAACAAGAAGAAAAAACCTTTATTTTATACCCCTTAGCCCTTATTAAATTTTTAAATATTACTTATAATAATATAATAAGTATAATAAATAATTTTATAATCTAAAAAGTTATAATTTAAAGCATAAAGAATTAATAATTTAATAGGTAAAATATAGCTTAAATGATAAATTATAACCTTTTTTTTTAATTACTATTATTTTACCTCTTTTAAAACTAATAATGTTAAGATATAAAATAATTAATACCTTATTATAAATATAAAGAATTAAGTTTAATATATAATATATGTTAATAAAATAAATATAAATAGTTAAAAATATTAAAATATTATTTCTTTAATAGCTTTTTTTCGGATTTTTAATTTCTTTATAATTAATTAATATTAATATATTTTTAAATAGGAATTATATTAATAATTTTAATTGGAGATTTTATATATATATTTTAAACTTACCTTTTTTTTAATTAAAAATATCTTAACCTTTTTAATATAATATAAGTATATAGTTTAAAAAGTTACTCTTAATAATTGTATAACCTTTTAAGCCATATTATTTAAGTATAATATTATTATATAAATATATATCTTTTATTAGGATTTTTTATTTTAATTATCCTTATAAATATAAGCTATTATTAAAGTTTTTTATATTAGATAATAATAATATATATTATAATTTAACCTATTATATTAATTATATATTAGTTGAAAATATTTAAGTTAAAAAAGAATTAACTAAACCTTTTTTTTTATTATTTTTTATTATTAATGTTATTAATTATTATATCTTATAATTAGTTAATGACATTTTATTTATAAACGATTATTACTTTTATAATTTTACTTATAGCTTAAATAATAAATGCTTTATAATTACCTCTTTTATATTATTATTTTAATTATATTTTATAAAATTATATTTTATTATTTTAAACTTTACTTATTAATAATTTCCATACGATAATTTACTAAAATTATAACGTGATATTTATATTGTTAAAATATTTTAATTAAAGGCTTAAGGCTTATATATTTTAAATTAATTTGTAATAATATTACAAAACGAGTGCTATTACTTAATAAAGGCTATAATCGGCGTGAAAAAGGCTTATATTATTCTTTTAACCGAAAAACCTTAGTTTAACGTAAATAATATAAATTAATATATTTAAATATAAAATAACTTTTATAAGATTAATAATTTTAGTAATACCTTTTTCCTTCGCGTTAATATATATAAAATATTTAATAATAAAATATTTATTATCTTTTTTAAGCTATATAATAATTAATATATATTAATTATATATGTGTTATATTAGTTGCTTATAATATTTTATAAGTTAAAAGATATATTTTAAAATTATTTATTATATTAATTATATAATATATTTTTTAAATATTTCTTTGCTTATTTTACTTAAAATATTTTAAAAAATATTACAATTTAACTTTTTTTTATTTTAAAGCTATATAACATTACTATATATATTTATAAAAATATATTAAATAAGTAGTTTATAAACTTTTATATAATATTTGTATTTTTAATAAATGATATTTCCTTTATTAAGGCTTTTATTTATTTATCTTTACTTTTTAATAAACGTTTTTAATTTAATTATAAAAAAGCTATTAAGGATATATATAATATTAATAATACGAATATATAAGATTTTATTATTAATAAAAAGGCCATTAATTATAATAGTAATAATATTAATATTAATTTTAAGTTTAAAAACTTTAACCATTTATTTAAAAAAAATAAAAATAGTTATAATAGTAACGATAATATTAATATTAATTTTAAGTTTAAAAACTTTAATTATATACGTTATAAGGTTTAAAAAAATCGCTTTTTAATTAAGCCTTAATTACTTTTTATAGTTAGCTTATTTAAATTAAGCTTAATAATTAACTTTATAACTACCTTTTTAAGCCAAAGTAATATAAATTTAATAATATTTAAGGTTAACTTATTTGTTAACTTAAAAGGGTTAAAGTTAAATTTTAACTTTATAAAAATTATCCCTTTAAAATTAATAAATTAAAATATTATTATTATTTTATATAAATAAGTTAACTTTAATAACTTAAGTATTTAAAACTTAGGTTTTAAATAAGGCAATATTAATATTACTATTTAATATATTATTTAAGCTTAAATAAGCTTAGCTTTAATATTTTAAATTAGGTAATATTAAGTTTTACTTTTTTATTAAGTTAATATTTAAGTTTAAATTAATTTGGCTTTAATATTTAATTTAAATAATATTAAATATTACTTATTTATTAATATTAATTAATATTATTATTAATATGTTATAATAATATATTATTTATTAAGTATTTAATTTAAGCTTAATTAATTAATATTTTTAATAATTATAAACTTTACTTTCGGTTAAAATATTACCTTTTTTACTTATTTTTTTTTAATTATTATTAATATTATTTTTAAAAACTTTAATTATAAATAATACCTTTAAAACCTTAGTTATTAATAATATTTATAACTTTATAAATTTTATTTTTTATAAGGAAAAACTAATTAAAGTTAAAGTTTTAATATTAATAAATTTAATTATCGTGATTAAATTATTTTAATTTTTATATATATTTATTAAACTATTATATATATTATATATAAGGATATCCTATATATATATATAATTCCTTATATGATTTAAATGAATAATTAAAATGATTTGGCAGTTTGGCAGATTCTTTGATATTGACCACCGTCATGTGTCGTACTGTATGTATGCAGCTACATTGATATGCATGCACTATGTAAGTGGCATGTACGTACATGGGCGTGTAGTCGAACAGCCCAGTACCTACAGGTAGCCCAGTACCTTAGCCCGGCTTTAGCTGAGGTACTTGGGCGCCAATACGACTTCGCCTATCTCAGGGTACACATATTAGTCCCGGCCGTTAATGCAAAACCCTCCTTACCCTTCCCTTGCCCTCCTTGCCATGGAAGTTATCTTGGGCTGCTGTTCCCCACTCCTTCTTTTTCTAGTTCCGGCGCATACATCCTTAGTGTAGATACATGTACGAATTAGTGGACCTGAGTGGACCTGAGTGGACCTGAGTGGACCTGAGTTGATGTTATCAGCTCTCGTAGTTCATACGCAAAGTCGTTCGTCAAACTTCAGGGAAATTCCCGGCTTTGCTCTCTGCATCCGCATCTGTCCTTACGACTGGTGCATGTTAACTATGTACGTCCCGGCGAAGCTCATTCATACATACATACATACATACATGTTAGTTGGGCTGCGGCTAGACGCAATAAAGAGTTCCAATTTTACAAATGGTGATTAAATTACCTGCTCATGTATGTCATTATATTAGGTACTTTCTCTAAAGGCTAGCTCTAAGTGCTACATGTACCTAATTGGTACATACATGATGTACGTGATATATGGAGTAATCCGTGGCATGTCACTAAGGGATGCAGATAACAAGATGGTCAATAATCATAGACCAATCTACGTCTTAGTATATGAAGTACCTTAATATTCTAAAATCATTCGTCCTTGGAACTTCAAATAATTCTACACTCTACAGATAGAAACTACCCCCAATCCATCATCCTTCCAGACCATCCCATATTTCTGTAGGTCAAGTCATCCGTGCCACTTTCCACTCCAGCATTCACGCTCCGTTACTGGCTGGCCCTGTCGAGTTGCGACCCCTCAATTCCCTCCCCTGTACATCCTTGTAACCTTCCGATCTCCCGGAATTCCCACCTTCTTGTACTTGTACTAGCCTGCTAGTCTAGGGCAACTTACTGTACTAACATTTTTTTGCCGCGGACTGTTTTCGATCCAATACTACGGTCCGTTGAACCAAAATCCTCTTAAGCCTCTTATCTAGACATAATTCCTCCCACACACACACATATATCCACGTCCGTACTCCACACCTTCGAATTCACGAACCCGCTTCTCTTTGAGCGAGACCTTCTTGCTGTCGCTGTTGATATGTGCTCGTGGTCTTAACCGAACGATCACAATTTCCTGCATTACTATATATAAGGTGGAGTTTATATCGGCATTACCGAGATAAATCTCCCGGTTGCGCACTACTTTCGACCTGTCACGTCATCCGGAAATTCCCCAGCTAGACGAAAGCTTTTAGGAGCGATTCGGGACCTTTGACAAATTGAGCGAATACCATCGTGAAGGCATATAGTCGTCTTATCGTAGACGATATTACCGTTCCCATGCTGGACGGCGTTATACCTATATTGGAGTTGTAAGAGTTGGAGGATTTGGGGCTGTTCTTTTGCCTGAGACGAAGAAATTTTTCGAGATGGCCGTAGTTCTCCCTTCGGAGGACAGCGATATCTTCTCATCGTCAGCTCTAAGGAGATCTCATTCTCAATCTAAATTCATGTCGAAATCAACACAGAACTTCCACTCTTCGGCCCCTACGCCTAAAATAAAAGACACGTTCCACGAGTCCTACCACGAAGCCTACCATCAACATACACATATAGCACCCACTTCGAGCCCGTCCTCTGCTCCATCATCTCCTCGAGCGCTCCAACCTGAATCTGCTGATCCGTCATATTCATCCACGCCAGCTACCAACCTATCTCTAGACGGGCAATGCGATGACGATATCCGCATTCAACCCGAAGATATATTTGTTTCTGAATTTAGCCACGATTCATATTTCGGTCGGCTTGAGGATCTAGAGCCACCTCCGAGTCCCCGAACCGGTGATTCATATACTGTATCTCCAACTGACCCTGACACCTCAGCAACTCCCTCACGTCCTGAGACACCCGATACTTTAGAACGTGCCGAAGATGATACGGCCGTAGAGCACCATCCTACTCAGCACGTCGATTACCTATCACATGATTGGAGGGAAGAGGACATTTGGTCCTCTTGGCGGTATATAGTCTCCAAGAGACGTGAATACAGTAATGGGCCACGGCTCGAAAACGCATCCTGGAGGACTTGGATGAAAGCCAAATATAAGTTAAAAACAGTGACCCCGGAGACCCTAAATTGGTATGTATTTTTCTCATCTTGCAGTCCATAAGTCTAACCGATTTTCTAGGCTTAAGGATTGCGATGTGACTTGGTTATATGGTCCTTTGCAGACCCGTCATGGGGAATTATTTTCAGGCGATGCCGAGCAAGGGAGCTCAACATTATCAAGGTGTGACTCCTTTGTCAGAAAGAAGCCTATTCTCAAGAAGAGGAGTATGTCAGAGATTATGCTCCAGCGGTCTCTCTCTTCCTCGTCCCTACTGAAGCAGGCTACGGCTGCAGTTCAGGCCCAACAAAAAGATGGCGCCGTTCGTGCGGGTCGACCGATATTACAACGCGCCACTACAGATTATGTTACTTTCCCCTTCTCATCAAGGAGGAGGAGCCGCGAGAACACGAGTATTCTACCTTCTGCAATGTCTTCTGGCATTGTTTCACCTTCCTCGGAACGAAAGCATATTCACTTTGACGAGCAGGTTCAACAGTGCATTGCAGTCGATGTGAAGGGGGATGACGAAGACGAAGATGAAGTAGAGCACTGCCGCTGGGGATATGGTGACGACAGCGACTCCGATGATGGTGCAATCATGATGAAGAAAACCAAGACATCAAAGAAGCCTGTCATTCCCCGCAGAAGGTCACCAATCAACACTCCTAGCGAGAGCAAGACTATTGCCATGTTACCTTCGACGACCTTGAAATACAGGGAAGATTCTCCAAATCCGGAAACAGCAATGAAACACAGTACCGGCCATTTAAGGAGTCCAATTTTGTCACCATCCTCCTCCCAAGAGACGTTAAGACCTTCCAGAGCATCAAATTCACTCTTCGTGGAAGTCGACGAAGGTTTTGAACGAGATGAGAAGATTCCAACTCCAGTATCCAGTCCCATAGAGGGGACATCATTTTTCAAACAATCTACAGGCCAACGTTCAGGAACCACTAATAGTTCCAATGGTGAGCCAGCGGGCATGCGTCGGACAGAGAGTGGTATGTTCATGCCATTTGAAGACGGGGACGTTCAACCTAACGATGGCATTATTGGTCGGGTGATAGATACAGTCAATACCGCTCGAGACATTGCCCATGTCATCTGGAATGTTGGATGGAGGAGATGATAGAATCCACTCCTCCTCGCCGGAATTACAGTCTATCAAATTCGGGTAACGATAGGTCGATGGTTCCCCCTAATTTGGGAAGACAAAGATGACTCTCGGCGCCATCTTGATATACCGACCGAGACATTATCACAGAAATTGCGTTCTACGTGCAGACGATCGAAAGGAGTTCAACTTGCCAGCGAATTCTTCAGGCATCATTACTCAAAACACCGCGTAGTATCTGTTATCTAGCAGAACGATGGCTAATACGCTTAATATCTTACTTTCGAGAAAATTAATTTCAAATCACAAAACTGGGTAGTTGGAATTGGAGTACGGGAAGGTATTTTGGTTAGGGAGTGGTACGACAGGGCACACACAAAAACACACGAGGGTGATGCCCTTGATTGGCGATTTTGATGGGCGTTATCTCGAAGGCGGGCGAAAGGATAGCCGGATCCAAATGTATAGATGGGGAAAAGCAATATTATCGAAACGCGTTTGCACGGGCACACACTTCCGAGGAGAAATTTGCAACTTCGGTGGACTACCTACATGTACCTACTTCGCTGGGCCTTCCTGGTGACGTAATGGTGAGGAACGTACGGCTTGAATACGGGGCACAGTGCTATAGAGTGTTTTGGGGAGGGAGGGTATTGTTGTTTGCACGCTTCAACTATGTTTCTCACATGGGAAGAAGCACCGAACACGTGCTTAGCCGCCACCTCGATTTACGTCTTGGTAGTTTATTTTAGAGCCTCGTTGGCTTCCGGTAGCTTTGCCCGAGCATACTTACATATAGTGAGACAATAGATAGCTCACCGGGTTTGATGATGACGACACAATGCAGAAGAGAGTTCTTGCAGATTTTTTTATATCTGATTTCGTAAAACTGATAACGCTATACTAAAGTGATAGAAGTGCATATTGTCTGTCGTTCACATGCCAATTCTCATCTGCGAGCTTCGGAAGCTGTCTTCATGTACATGTGCAATGTCTATCTCAGGTATGGTACAGTTGCCACTAAGATCGCACGCAACATTTCAACCCTTATCTTTGACCTAGAATTGGCCTCTCGATTTAGATTTCGCGGAGACCGGTCTATGCGAGATATATGAGAATACATACCTACCTACCTAAATAGTGTAACATGACATGTAATTCGATAAATAATTAATAAACACGCAAATGTTTCAGATCCTGAGATGTCAAAATGTCGCTTACTATACATTGTATATATACATCGCCTTCTACAAGCTGTACAAACTGGGCGCTATGTATCTTATGGGGGATGTCTCAGATTGCAATGGTTGCCCCTTCGGAAACTATAGCCATCTTCAATATTCTTGTTTCAAACATGCAGCATTTCTGTCTTATCGCCTTCTGGGGCAACAACTAGGTCACCCCCACTCTTCTCCAGTATCCGAAGAGCCTCAACAAGGATCTGGTTGGCGTGCACGTTGACGTTCCTCAGCTTGACCTCGTATACGTCGCCAACCCGTATGTCGGCCATCTTGAGCACGTTGTTTAGCGCATCTACGCGCAGGAGAGCAGGCCTCTCGAACCAATCTAGACGTCCCATGGCAGACCGCTTGCCGTGAACATGCACGACGCGGAAGCGAAAGGTCTCAGGGATCTCAGCTTCACCGAACCGCCACGCGCGCACGAGGGCCTGCAGGATCCACTGGTCTCCGCCATCCCCGCTCGTCAGGGCGCGAGCCTGCTTCTCGCGGACCCGGATCATAGGCAGCATGCGGTCTAGCTGCTCACGGCTAAACGGTAGGAAGCTATCATCCTTGTTCCCCACAAGACTTGCGCCTCGGCGACGTTCTTCTCGAAGTGCGGCCTCGATCTGCCAATGCACAATCAAGTCTGAAAAGCGGCGGAGTGGCGATGTGGCTTTGGTGTACATGGACACACCGAGGGTGAAATGGGGCCCTGCCGTCGTAGTAATCTCGTCGCTGCCTATGAGGGCACGCAATTGGCGCCACTGATGCTCGTCTGGTTTGATCCCTGCGCGCAGGAGAGGGTAGAACACATCACGTGTGTACTGCTGCACGACAGCGGCGTTTTGCGCTGCGTGCGGCTGCGAGCGGAACGGAATTGGGATTCCACGCTCGTGGCACCATTGTGCGGCGGTCTCACCTGCTAGCCGCATTGCGTTCTCGACCAGGTCGGTCCCGGCGCGGTGAGAATACGCGATGCGGATTGCAGGGTCCCCATGCGATGATAAGAAGTTATCCCGTTCGTGCTGTGGGAGGTGGTCAAAGTAGGCTTGAGCTTCTGGCCGTGGCTGGAAGAAAGGTGTAGCTCCCCTACTAAGTCGGTGGGCTTGAATAGCTCTTCCTAGTTTTGAAAGTAATGCTAGCTCATCCTTCTGGTGGCTATTCAGGTCTTGAGGTCTAGTCATTTGCCTTTGTGGCGGTTTAGGTTCTGGAATAGGACCTAGGCTCATCTCTGCACCTCCGACAATGGGGTCCTCCCGGTGGTCTTCTATTGCTGTAGCAACATCATCGCCGGTCATGTACACGACATCCTTCAAAATTCCAGGAGTAATTTTATGATCCAGAATAATACCGTCCTTGTCCACTAAAGAACTGAATGTCAAGCAAGGCCTATCCGGAGCTAGAGAGAATCTGTCTTGACTGAGGCTGCCGGGTAGCATACGCTCAAAATGGCCAGGTAAATATATCGTTTCTGGGATTAGTTCGGCGTACTTTGCGACTGGGGTTTCCGCATTGATTGATGAAGCAGGATCTGCCACGTGGATGTGAATCCAATATTGGTTGGGATCCGAAGTCCGCTCTAACGAAACAGCGTCGTCAATATCCATTGTAGACTCAGAGTCAATGCAGTAAGCAGTGAGATCTGCCCAGGTTTTCCTCATAGGGGCCATGGTATCCCTCTTCAAGTGGCGATCGAGATTACCGTAGTAAGGTCGGATGTAGCCGCCTCCTCGCTTGATCTGAACACCTGGAAAGCGTAAACTATATCGAGCAGGAATTTCCCATGATGGTATCCAACCAACTTCTTGCAAGAAGGTCCAACCTGTTGATGCAGACAGAGTTTCGGCATCTTGGTATCTATCGAGGGCTCGCAAGATTGCAGCGCCATAGCATTGAAGCCTCGAATGACTTGGAAATTTCTGGTAGCAAGCCCATAATTCCATGAATTGTAAGAGTTCGCTGTCTGTAGCGGACCATTCATGTGCGGCTGGAGATGGCTCCGGTGCCTTTGCCGTCGATGGCCCGATGATGCCGCTTTTTGTCCACTGCCGGGTTTTTCGGCTCTGGTCGATTACTCTTCGAGCTTTCTTAATGAAGTCATCGATTGGAGACGATCCACCCTGCTTGCGTTTCGGCAGCCGTGTGTGCTTCTCCAAGTACTCTCGCACAAGACTCTCGGCCCTCTGTATGATACGAACCTCGGACAACGGACTTACTTCGAAAAGATATGATCTTTTATGACCAGTCTGTCTGAGCGGTCGAAAGAAAACTTCATCTTGTAGAAGGGCTCTGTGTACAGCATATAAAGATTGAGGCTCAAATTTCCCACCCTGTTGATAAGATGTAGGAAGCAATAATTCCGCGATTTCGTGTAGAGTCAGATATCGATGCTTCACTGGATCGCCGATGAAGGCGCTAGATGCGTCTAGTGTACCGGCATTCGCCTGGTACACGGCCTCGGCTTCTTGTTGAAATTTCAGCATCTTTCGTAGCAAGTGAGCTCCAGTCGATCTTGAAGGATTATGGCCAAGATCCTGAAGAGCATTCATGGCTTCTAATGGTGTTGCGGTAGACGGTAGTTCTTTAATCACCGGCTCGAGCTCGGCTGGCTCAACAAAATTATGGACGACGAAGAGCGTCTTGACACCTAGACCGGTGAACCATTTGCCACTACTCGTATAGTAGTGCTCATAACCATTAAAACGACCCAAGGAAAGTGCCAACATTGGTCGTCTCGTGCCATCAGAGCTGTGAACGATAGGTTAGTCTCGATGTGGGGTATATATATAAAAGGAGCGATATACCTCAACTCGACCATGTCTCCAGGTTTTATATTAGCATCCTCAGCGCGCAAGTCCCCTAGTTCGTCTCCATCGAACAACGGTGAGGAAACGTCAAAGGTGGCCATGGTCACGTTCTGCGGTCGAGTAATTGTGTTTGACAACTCGCCTATATCAGCGAAATCAGACAAGATGGTTTTCGCTTCGTCCTCATGCTCTTCATCCCATATCCGGAGGCGTTCTCGGATAGGAAGCCTCTTCCTTCTTTTCTCCTCTTCCTCCGTTGCACGCAACTGAGCATCTGAAAATTCATCACTTGATGCAGGATGCTGTACGGTGGCTAAAGTCTATGGCGGCGTGTTAGAAATAGCACTCTCATAATGATGGATAAAGTAGTTGATCACATACCCTTCTCCATAAGGGATGTCCGGTTCTTGGCAAAAGTCTCGTAGTTGATCTTGAAACGATCACGGCTGATGTGGCCCTTTGAAGGGCACATCTCCAGCATACATAAGATGACCTCGATGCCTGTAACATCATGTCCACAAGATACAGGCGAGTGAAACAATTTGTTCAAGGTATGAAATTCAGTTGTCTTAGTTCCGTTCGTGGCAAATCTGGTGGTTGCAACTTTTCATTGAGAGTGGGTCCCGCCTCCATCAGGTGCCACCTGCCAATGTCATATATGCCGGCTGTTTTCGGGCCGTCGCCAACCACATTGAAATCTACTCCATACATGTATGCAACTGACTTGAGTCTAGATACCTACATATGTATATACATGCAGACAATATACGCGGACTGCGACTATACTTACAATTCGAAATTTACGAATCAATTTTCTGACAATCAAAGAAAAAGAAAATTTATTCCAGGTGCCTCTTACAGATGTTTCCTCCAAGATATGATCTAGTATTTAGGTACCCACCTAGTCCAGTTCTGTTTTCAAATGTCTTACAATGACCGAGCTTCGAGATATCCATCCTCTTAGTTTTCAATTCCATCTCCTGGCCACTAGATGGAACGTGAAAGAGGTCATTAGGACTAGCCTTCGTGCCTATATAAGCAAACGTTATGTCATACTCTCAAAGAGTGAACCGTCGTCTTTGTCCAAGCACTGGATTCTTCTAACCGACTTCCGTCCGCGCACTCTTCACCTCGTCCTCTTCTTCAACTCACCTTGATTGACGGTCAGCTCGCTCAAGTTCTTCTCATTCTACAAAATCTGCGTAGAAATATGGCAACTAAACATATTGCACTCTTGGCGCTGGCCGGCAGCGCCTTTGCGCAGATGTCTGGCATGGAAAGTAGCGCCATGTCGTTAACGGACATTTCTCCTATGACTACTACCGCATCAGTTTCACAGCTAACCGACTCCTCTGCTGTTATGTCTGGCTCCTCTACGATGGCTACGGACAGCGGCTCGGTGATGTCTACCCCAACCGAATCGAGTACGGGGACGTCTGTATCGTCGAGTGAAGACGCCAATGAGACTATGTCAATGGCGATGGAATCGTCCATGTCTGATAGCGCCATGACCGATATGTCATCCATGACCACCGACACAACAACAATGAGCACCAGCGGTGTAATGCCGAGCGCTACTGGAGCTGGACAAACGTCTGGGCAAGGAGTTAGCGTTATTAACGGCGTCTCGGTAATCTATTAACATCGTATGCATCTATGTTCTGTGACTAATAGTAAGGCTTTAGGTCGGATTGTTCGTCGTGTCCATGGCGCTCATTGCCTTGATGCAACTCTGATAAGTTTAACTCGAGACTTATTATCAATCGGCGATGCAACTATATTAAAGGGGGTTGGATAAATAAACCATGCTGTCATATGGCCTTTTCATATGTCCAAATGGCTCGGGGTCTTTCAAATGATTAAAATCCAGGGTGAAGGAACAGGACCAACTGATGTCTCGGTCTGTCTTTGGCAGATATAACTATATATCATGCGAATTTTCTCTAGGAAAAACCATCATGTAACTGTTTTCAATTTAAATACGGTTTGAGATGACCTACAGCTCTAGCACTACAGTTGCCCCTTAGAGTGGAATAAAATGGACGTAGTGAAGATTGCTTTTCGCCAACAGCACAATAACCGTCCGCAAGATTTTCAGGTGAACAAAGATTCAACAAAGCGAATAGCACGAAGTACAGAATCCTGAGGCTCTAAGTAGCAGTGATAAAGGAGGCGTGTGGTGGAAAAAACGGCTTCAAGCAATGAGAAGATTGGCATTCGACATGCCCGAAAAAAACACGTTATTGAAAGCTTGAATAATGGGGTTGTGGAGGATTTGCATGATCTCGGCCTTCGATGGATGGCTGATCAATGATCTATGAAGATTATTTCCCAATTCACCGCTTCTAGGCAATGCTACTGTAACTTGGAAAGTTGCTAAGAAAACAAGGCTGATTGCGGTATACCGGCATCATTTCGCCCAGGAACCACCTATGACCCACGTGTGTCATATATCATTGACGACCAACTAGTCTCCCCGTGACCAGAATAGACGGTTCTTAGAGCAACGTAGTATTACGAAGAGGCTAAAGCCCAAATTTGACGTCTCCCCTAACAGGAGGCTAGCCCGTAGACTTCAAGAGGACGGGGACCTATTAACCTAGCGTTAATCTTGTTCAGATCCACATTTCAGCTAATACTCTATTAAGGGGTTCATCAAGGCTCAAGACTTAAGCGCGGTGAAGCATTCTGGTGAAGGTCTCACCCTGCTCACGTAGGATTAACTGCCGTAGGTAATTATAGGTAATAATAGGGGAAAGTAAGCTAGAATCTATGTAGGCTATTAGTCTAGAAGCCAATGTAACACGACCGATAACCGTTTTCTACACTATGGATGCGCTGTCGGTCAAGATCCTGGGGTTGGTGGCTCATGGGTACTGTACGGCACAAGCATAGTGTATGGATGGAGCCGAATAATAACATTAAAGATAGTGTAGATGATCACTAAACCACTAGCCATTGATCAAAGATCAGCAAGCGTAGAACTTGTTGGCATCTAAGATCGCTCAGCCCGTCGGATATGCAGGCAATCATCTTGCTTAGCTTCTAGCGTATACAGAGTAGGAAGTTGCTAGTGTAAATGACGGTAATTATTCCTTCGGATCGTAATGACGTGGGCTATCGAAATGGAACTGAAGAGAGGAGAGAATACGAGCCAATCAAACAAAGGCTAACTTCCGACGAGAAGAAAAGGAGTCACTGGGAGTGCCATCGCATTTTTTGCCATTTCCCCATGTACATCTTGGTTGTTGACGCGCTTGAAAGCTCTCAAGTGCTAATAATAATTGGGGACGAGGGTACATCGTATGAAAAGGTTAGTCCTAGAAAAGCCTAACTGCGGCTCTAGGACGGAATAGGTCTAGTCAGGGTCGAATTCATTTCGCTTAATGGGTCGGGCAATTTCCCAGGGCAACAAAGGAAAGACCGCGAATCCCCACTACGAAAAAAGGGTCGGCTTCCAAGAAAGGTCGACTTTACTCGCCGAGACCGTATTTGATTGGTCCAGAACATAAACACTTTTTGACCGTTCTCTCAATCGGGACAAGCTTCCACCCTTTTCCAAGGTCCCTTACTCGCCGTTTTCTCGAATGAATCCTCCCAACCCGGCTTCGTGGCCACGTCTGAGCTGTTCATTTTCGTCCCAGGTCCAAGATGGTTGTTACTTTTTTGCTTAATCTTCGGGTTTGGTCTAATAAGTGGCGAGACACCTTGGCCAGCTAGTAGTAAATCATCCATGGAGGATTCCGCAAGGTGCTTGTTGTCTGTTGTCTGTGCGAATCCGACCAAGTAGAACTGGGCACGCTCGCACAGGCACCCCTGGTCAGGATCCATCCATCACAGGAACCATTTGCAGAAGATACAGAAAATGGAGAGCAAGGGAACCAGGATCAGCGGAGACCGACACTCCCAGGGCAGGGCCCCCCCATTTGCTCCATTGCCAAAAACAACCATCAAGTAAAATTGGCGCTGAGCAGGCCCTGAAGCCATGGCGCCCTAATAAAAGTACAAGATCTGCCGTTCCCATGATACCCTCCTTTCCTTCTCTCTTTCCTCCTCACGAAACGACCCTCTTAATGTCGATGCCGTGACGTGAAAGCATCTCCCAGCTTTCGTCCTTGTTTTCTGCGTATCCTACCTACCGCTTCACTCATTCAGCGGGCACTCGTTTTCCTCACGATATCACGAAAATCAACAAATAGCTCTACATTTTGAAATTCGCACAGCCGGTTACGGTCAATTGGAGTTTGGTACCAAAGAGTTGTCAAAAGAGACGGTAATCATGAAGGCGACTATTGCGGCTGCCGCTGTTGCGGCTCTCGCCGGTGGTGTTTCCGCCGGCAGTGTTCACCACAGACACGCCCATGCCCACGATGCGATCCGTGCCCTTGAGAAGAAGGATTACAACAACGGCACCTGTGGATGTACCACCATCTACAGCACCTACTATGGTGAAGCCACTCGTATGTACCGAATTTTTCATTGTGTAACATTGAAAGTTATTCCTAACGTGCATATTAGTTTCATTCCCTCCGGTCCCAACGTCCACCTCTACGCCCGCGCCGGTGTCGACTACGTCCACCGCCATTGTCGTCCCGACGCCGGTCCCCCAGACCTGCTCGACTACAGGTGTTTACACCTTCCCAGCTACTACCGTCACTCTGACTGAGTCGACCACTGTCTGCGTTCCCTCCACCACCTCTGTTCCCAGTGGTACTCACACCCTTGGCGGTGTTACCACTGTGGTCACCACCGCAACTACGGTTACCTGCCCGTATGCTACCGTCTCCACCAGCGAAGGTGTCACCACTAGCGTCATCGAGACTACTACCTATGTCTGCCCGTCTGCTGGTACTTACACCATTGCTCCTACCACGGTCACTGTCAGCCAGCCCACCACTGTTACCGTTCCCGCCGTCACTAGCTACACTCCTGGAACCTACACCCAGCCTGAGGTTGTGACGACCGTCACTGAGACGAGCACTGTTGTCTACTGCCCGTTCGACATCCCTACCCCCAGCGCTTCTACCACCGCCGTCCAGGTGCCCACTAGCGCCCCTATTCTTTCCGTCTCGGTTTCCGTCCCTGTGTCCATTGTTGTGCCGACCCCATCTTCATACCCTGCCTCTTCTCCTTCCTCTTCCCCCTCCTCTTCTTCCTCCAAGCCGAAGCCCACCGGCTCTCTGGGTGGAGAAGCTGGTAAGCCATGGGGTATTTCGTACACCCCTTACCAGACCAGCAGCGAGGGTGGATGCAAGAGCCAGAGTGAAGTCTCCAGCGATATTGCTGCAATCGCCGCCGCCGGTATCAAGACTGTCCGTGTCTACTCCACTGACTGCGACACCCTGACCAACGTTGGTGGTGCTGCCGCCGAGCACGGTATCAGCTTGATTCTCGGTATCTTCATTGACTCCCCTGGCTGTGATGCCCACAACCCTAGCGTCTCTGAGCAGATCAGCGCCATCAAGAGCTGGGCCCGCTGGGATCTTGTTGAGCTTATCTCTGTCGGTAACGAGGCTGTTTTCCACGGCTACTGCCAGCCTTCCGAGCTCGCTGCTCTCATCACCAAGTGCAAGGGTGAATTCAGCGGCTACACTGGAAAGTACACCACTGCTGAGACCGTCAACATCTGGCAACAGAGTGACTTCGCTGCTGCTCTCTGCCCTGTTGTCGATGTTACCGGTGCCAACGCCCACGCTTTCTTCAACACGGAGACTGATGCCTCTCAGGCTGGCCAGTTCGTCAAGGGCCAGCTCGACATCGTTGATGCCATCTGCCAGGGCACCCCCGGTATCATTCTTGAGACTGGCTGGCCCTCAGCCGGTACTCCCATGGGTCTTGCCGTCCCCGGTGAGTCCCAGCAAGCCGAGGCCATCGCCGGCATCGTTAAGGAGTGCGGCGACAAGGCTGTCCTCTTCAGCTTGACCTCCGACCAGTGGAAGGACGGTTCCACCGCCTGCCACTGCGAGCAGCACTTCGGTGTTGCCAAGCAGCTCGGCATTAGCCTGTCGGTCAGTCTATAAGCCCATGTATGCTCAATAATATGAGCGTCATATTGTATATTGTTACGTCTTTGTCCAAACGGTTGCAACAAATATGCTCTTGTACAGGACGGGTCTATGGTTGGATTAACGTTGAGGCGATCAGTTGGGGCAACCATGCTCGTCTGAGTCCCTAGTTCCCTTTGTTGATTGGAGCAATGTCAAGAGCGGACTGGTGGCGCAAGCAAATGAAGGCATCTTCAGGTCGCACAATTCTAGGTGCCAAACTTTTCCGGCCTGTCCGAATGTAGGGTCTGATTCATAATGTTGTAATCTACTAGTGTCTATTGTTGGATAACGTCGCTTGTCTTTAAACTTGTTCCCAGTGCTACTGTTTTTGTGATATGTTCCACTGCTTTAACTCTACATAGGAGAATGAGTTTTATGAAACATAAATAAGTTCAGTATTGCGAGGCGATTCAACTAAGCTCTAGTAAACCCAGGTTAGATTTTAACTTATGATATTTAGGTGTTCGCTATATTTCTATAATTCCGTCAAGTCTCTTGATATGATCTTCTACCCTAAGACCACAAATCTCTTTCATTGTAAGCTTTCGTCACGAGTCGAACCAGAAATATTCAAAATAAGGAATAGCCTAATGAGCTGCCATGCTCGTACACAGCACGCTATCAAAACTGTGTATACAATTACATGATGTTCTCAAGCCACGATGTTACATTCAATCCGTCCTCGTTCTCGTCTCCCTCTAGAGATTGCGATTGGCTTGTGTTGGAGGCACCTCCTCGCTCTTTGTCTGCGTCGACCAGGTAAGTGTACGTCGCTATCTTGGCTAGAGTCGATTCCTGAGTTGCTCATGATGCTTACAGCGCCTTGGGGTTCGTTATCTTCGATCTTCCAGATGAAAGCGTTCTTCCTCATCCAGTGCCTTAAGACGAAGAGAAAAGAAAGGATGGTTTCGAAGATGCTTGGCAATATGGACGATGATTTTCATTTGAGTTGATTTGCCTAACGCTTGCCCGTGTGGCATCGTGATAGATTCACTTGTCATGTCAATGAATGATGAAGTAGGAGGACCGAATGCCACATGCTTCATTTTAGAACAGATTCGCTAACGTCTCAGCTACCCGAACTTGTCGATGGACTTAATCATATCTCTTTCTCGATGACTACGAATATTAGATAGCATCTAGCCTTAGTAAATACCACATCCTAGAATGTCTCCCTATATAGGCTAACGGGTTTCTCATGCTTCATAAAGCTACCCGCTAAGAGCATCATCTTCTTGGTTCACCAACCCGAATTTTTTTAAATACCCTAAAAATTTGACGTGACAACCACATTACAACTGTACCTAAGCATTGGAGGTATACGTACATAAAAGATGTGTTGCTTGGGCTCAAGATTACCTGTCTAGTTGACCGTCTTCCCCAGCCTTGAACGTATTGGTTGCGTTACACAAAGGCGTATGGGTGGCTTGCGGGGTTTTCAACGGTATATAGCTCTGACTATATACCTCTTACCGGCTCAGGCTTACATCGCAACAAAATACGTGCCTGACAGACGTAGAGCACCCGGCATTAAATGGTGGTCCAACATACCCAAACTTCTCTGTTCCGCCGGACGTACCCCTGAAACTAGGAACGGTGGTGAAAGATCCGAGAGGGTTCCAATCGCTCAACGAGTTGAAGCAGACAGAAATCCCGCAAGGCAAAGTGTATTATACAAAGGACAAGGGCTTCACCACTACGCTCGAGAAAACATGAGAGTATGAACTCGGAATTCTTACTCAAATTCTCGGCATAGGAAACCTGGGTGGCGAGGCCAGTACCAGTCACCAAGAGAATACCGAGAATGCCATTTATATCCCCGAGCTCGAAACCATTTATTTCTACCCGTCGACCGAGTACATAAACGCAACCCTTACCCTAGAAGGTAACAAAGCATATATGGAGATCATGAGGAAGAGATATTTAGTCTATGATTATTGGACTCAAAATCACCCACGGTGCCTCGTGGTCAACTACTATGAATGGCGGTTTGAAGGTCAACATGGAAGTCATAGTACCAGAGCCCAGGCGTCTCTGTCGTCATTGACGTGGGCTCCAAAGCCGCGTGCACCTTTACATCAAAGAAGACAACTTCTGTGGAAGAAGCCGATTTCTTGGTCCTTGCTTATAGGGCGACGAAGATCTAATATAAGTGGGACAATAAAAACGAGAGTAAGTCAGCCGTACCTGACCGGAGCGATAATGGCAGACGACGAAGCGCCTCCTATTCAGCAGTAAGAGGATTATGAAATGATCAGGGACGTTGACATAGAAGTAGAACCTAGAGAATAGCTAGTTTTAAAATACATGTGGGTAACATCACCCCTTTTCAATGGGTTACTATGTTAAGGCTCGAACAATTTCGGAATTCTGGAATAAATCATATGAATACACGTTGGCAATGTTCGGTATGCTGATAGTATGCAGGGGCCTTTTTCTCTTCTGTCTGGCTTCTTCGTTTCATAATCTATCATGTCATGAGCCCTAAAAGCAATCATTTGTTCCTCTCTAATCTTACTCATTAGATACTCGGTACGGTCAGATCAACTCATAAGATTATAGCCTACTTTCCAAGCAGGCGCCTATCATTTCGTTCTATCGAACAATGGCCTTCTTTCATCTGTGTACAATCATATGGTAATATGGTACGCCATACATCGACGCGCAACGCTTACTCCGCATCGTTCATCCAAAAATTGATCTTAAAATATGGGAAAATTTCAACAGCCAACGCCCCCATAAGTACTCGAGTCCATATACATAGTAATAGCCCATTACATAACCCCTGACCTATGTATTCGTTCAATATCCATCATCCGTTGTCCAACCAGTTCATTTCGTTCAAGCCCCAGGGTCCGACTCCGGTATGTCGAGTGTATCCTCTGGGTTGGCCTCAACGGGCAGGTCAACATCCTTGACCGGGTGAAGCAGTACGGGAGGAAGACACATTCTGCCCTCACCGCCGCGCATTTCGTTGACACTTGTGCCGTTTCTGCTCTCATCCACAGTCATCTCGAACTCCTCACCGCCATCGTTGTTTACCTTCAGTCCGAGCCATCTTCGGTACAAGTTCGGTGCGAAGCCCGAGTTGTAGAACCAAGTGAGACCAATAAGGTTATGCTCACGCTGACCAAAGACGGAGGTACGTGAGCCTCCCGTAGCTCCGTTTCTGCCGTTGTTGAGGGTGTGAGCGAATATCTCCGGGGGCCACTCACGGTCCACGTAGAGAGGATGTGGTACAAATACGGCCTTGTAGCCGTGTTGCAAGGCCACGGTACCGGGCCACATTTCCGGGAAGGCGTGGTGCTTCAGGAAGGCAGTCTCCCTGTGCATCTTCATGAGCAGGCGACGGGACATGCGGGACGCTGTGATGATTTGAGCCCTACGCGGCGGCATTCCTTGCGTCGTGTTATAGCCAGTAATATCGTCTGCTAATCCCCAAGTGGTACCCTCCGGATCAAACATGGGGTTGAATGTGATATACTCAGCCTCTTCACCAACTCCCCACACGTACTTATCTTTTTCGTACGTTGTCTCTGGCACGGGATCATCTTCAGGTTCAAACCAGTCCTTGGGATCCTTAGGTCTCTCAGGTCCCCAGATAGGCTTGTCACCACGACCAGAGGCCTGCGATTGCTTGTCGGCACCTGGGAGGCCGTCCCAGATGTTGTCAGCACCCGTAGTACCCATTTCGCTCTGCACGCGTGTCATCTGCTTGAAGTCCTCCCAGGTTCCATGGACGGAAGGGAGGTAAAACCGCCCATTTCGTTCCCATAGACCCTTTCTCGGCTGTTCCTTGGCCCAGTTCTCTATCTTGGTAAATAAATCATAGTAATGACCGATATAACGGATATCCATCTCCCACTGCCAGAAGTAGTCATATTCTGGGTGTAGATAGGCAAAATGTTGCATAGCCATTTGCAAGCCACGGTAGACACCATGCACAGGCAGATCAGGACCCCGGGCAAAGAGGTCGAAAATACCCTGGTAGAGCGATAACATCTGGGTCTCAGTCCAGAATGTGACGAGACCTCGGAATTCCTCAGGGATGGTCTCTTCGATTCGTCTTTGATATGTGGCGGCGTCTGCCCAAATTGGGTGCGCGGCATCGTTCTTAACTTGGACGAGCAAGTGGACATCGTACCGACCACCGGATGCAAGGACTAATTCACTAATCAGGGAGCGGATGTTCATAATATCCTCTTCCTTCCAGAGATATTCATCCCAACATCGGATGACAACGGCAGTTCTTGGTAGCTTCTTCCCGACAGAGTCTCCTTCGGAGGCTGGCGCGGGGTTCTTTTCCTTTCCGGGCTCTTTGACTAAGGACTTGGGTGATTCCTCAGGCAAAGTATCACGTGCCTGAACCTTCATAGGGGCGGCGCCCTCGTTGACGTAGAAACCATGAGGGGCAGCATGCCGAGGGGGCTGTTCCTTGTATCGAGCAGCGTTCGATCGATAACAGCGTCGTTGGACATCAGCCCAGTCCATCCCCTTCCAGTCGACTTGAGGCACCTTCTCCCAAGTTGCCTCAAAGCCTTCCTTCTCACCATGCTCTCCAGTACCCAGGCCACCGGATCTGACAGAGTAGCCAAAGCCATACGGTCCGTACCGGCCATATCGTTCAAAACATATGTCTTCGGGAAGTCCTAAGAGCTCGTAGGAGCCGAGGATAGCTTCAGGGAAACCATTGGGACGGCCTTCATAGTATCGAATAGGAGGTACGCGCACTTTATTAGCCTTGTCGAGGAAACATTCCTGAAATTGTTCGGGGGCGTTCTGGAAAACACTTTGGGGGTACTTGATGTACTCTTTACTAGCAGGCAAGTTCCGCTCCTCAACGTCAGGCTTCCAGTTGCTGCCGTTTACATAAGACAGCTTGTCTACGCGGGGTTCGCCTTGCAAGCGTGGGTACTCCGGGACGTTCTTGGAGAAGGGGACTAGATTCCTGATACCACCATAGTATCTCGTAAGGAACGGATAGGATTCCCACGCAGGAGGAGCAGATGGCGGCCTATCTATTCTGCCTTCCGCGAGTGCTTTGTTCTCATTATGACTCGCTCGGATAAGGGTCAGAATCATTAAAATTATAAATGACGTTAAGCCAAAGCAGAGGTACCGAATGACTTTATTGGGTAGGCGGTATGCAATGGGTTGGCGCGGCCGTCCAGAGACCATGAAGCTTCTCTTGGGCATTATAGGCGTGGCAGTGGTTATGGAAGCGTTCGTAACTCTCGAGTTGTTGGTGCCTGGGGACGACGACGTGATAGAGTAGTCGTCGTCATCGGAGTCGGAGTAGGAATCGTTTGAGTCTCGCTCCTTGCTTGGAGTGTTTAGATTTTCGTATAGTGGCAATTTTGATTGTCGACCGTCGCGGGACCGCAGCGGATTCCAGGAGGAAACTCCCATCTTGGATGGGGTATAGGAATGCTGGTGAAAGTATTAGTATTGCGATGTTTGCCAAACATATGCGGAGCTTCAAGCAGGTTACAAACTTGTAAACCAACTGTCCCTAAACTGTTGACTGGTTTCTATATGCCCGGCTTGGGAGATGTTAATAACAGATTCACAAATGTTTTTAAAAATATTCTTTGTTTAGATGATCAGTTTTCCTTATCGAGTTGTTCGGGTCTACAATTGGGATAATACTGTGAAAACTCCAAAGCAACTTGAAAGTTGGATCGTAATCGATACGCGATTCTCGAGTGGTTGTTTTGGGTGTACAGGTTTCACCCTCTCTTGTCAATGGCCACCACCCCCTATCCTTGGCTATACCCCTGTCAACATCTGGCGACCTGGCAACGGGGGAAAAAGGTACAAAGTACTTTGTACTTAAATGTTTACGAGACATGATCTACACTACGTAATTGTTAACGATTAGCCAATCAAGGCGCATTTGTCTACCGGCACCCGATTCGCCAATTAACGTGTAGATAAAGTAAGGTTAGCCAATCCCAATCTATCATTACAATACATATGGGGCAAACCTTACTCTCACCGGTTCGCTGAATCTGGTCTGGTCTGGTCTCATTTTCAGCCCTTCAACTTCAGCCATAGTTCAGTAACATCTTGTGACCTGGGGAACGAACCTACCTATAAGGTAGCTACCTGTATTTTGCAGCTCTCCAGTTCTTTTACCCCCTTCAGAGCCTTCAGAGGGGATATATTTCCTTTGGAGACTTTGGGACAGTGTCTGCTAAGGAGCTAGCAGTAGAACAGTCAAAGAGAATCTCCTCTATCGGGCCAAAGCCCCTTCAACTCGTGACAACAAATCGTCCACGTGGTCACGAGAACTGCAAAGCTAACAAGTTGTTGCGAAAAATGAATGCTATGGGCTGATGTCCCACACGAAACCTATCGAATGAGCGAAGTTTACACACCTAGGTGCGCATCCGGCACTTGAGAGGCGCATCAACTTGCATTCGCACGCAGTCCCGGGACAACTAATACGAACCCTCCGTATTGGTATACATATATGTACTCATCATTACTGGACGACTATATATCTGGAAGCATCCGTAGACACCTCACCTTTGCAGTTTTGGGCTCGTCTAGCAACGCCGCCTCCGACTGCGGGCTCCCGTCTGCAGCCGCATTGATCAATAGACGCTGCTCTGGACATTATATACCATGCACATCTGCAGGTCCGATCACACTGGAGTAACAAACTTTTTTTCTCTAATGTGAAGTCACACAGCATTCGCCTTATATTGCTATGTCCAAATTGGGGTCTCAATTCAATCGATTGACCATGCTCTAGATCCAATACATCACCTTTTCGTAACAACCCGGCTATGGCTATGTCAGGTTTTCTTCAATCTACCCAATTGTGGATCAATTGCTATAAATGTGTGGGCAGACACTGGACCATACGTCGACGTGCGGAAGTCCAAGTGGCTATTCCGTCCATAGTCCGTCTTGGTTTCCCCAGGTTTCTGTCAAGGTTTGCATCCCGATCCCGCTGATAGCTGTGGCTAGCCTAGCCTATGCGCAGGTGTCTGTCAGCCTGGCACTGGCTTGCTTCCCATCACTTGACCTCTGGACAGGAAGCAGCCAGTTGTCTTAGATCTCCCAACATCCATTCTTTCTTCCCTCAAAAGGTATAAAGTGCCCCCTCTTGGTCCTATTTCCCTTTCCTCAATCATAACCATATACGGGTAAGACCTCACTGGCGCCTCTAGGCTAGCGGTTTGTTCTTTAAAAATAACCTCTTCTGAACTTGTTCTTTTAGCAAAGGCCTTGTAGTAGACAGGCTTTATTCTACTTTCATGATTTAGCTAGTTACCCACGTCACTGCTCTGACATCATGTCCGGTACACTTATACGGACAAATACCTTAACTCATTCCTCTCCTATCCAGGTCTACCACAATCAAGATAGCGATCCTCTAGCCATCAATGTAACCATCAGACAAGATCCTCTATCTGTAACGTTGGATGGGTCTGCTATCTTCGCTATTGCCATCTTGCTCATCCTCAGCATACACGCACTCGAACCAACTACTGTGGGCTCACTCATTGGCTTGGCCACCGTTGTTGTTTTCATTCACAATGACTACCAAAACTATCTGAAACTTGGTCCTGGTGGCACGCCAGCAACATTTTCCGGCTACGTTCGCATCAATTGGCTCAAACTCTGGGCTTGTCGAGACCCCTTCAATCCCCTACCAGCGGACCCTGGTGTGCAGCCGACAACTGGGATCCTCCGCAGGAAACCCCTTCCCTACCGGTGCGGGCTACGCCCGAAAGTCGTCGGAATAGCACCACAACGGCAGGTCAATCAATTCGGATCCCGAGAATGTTACCTCGCTCTGCGGCGCATTTTGGAGAATCACGGGAGTAGGAACCCAGAGGAAGTGGGCATCGGCACTTCTTGCTTTGAGAAGCATGGCTTGGGACTGTTTTCTCGGTACCCCTTCAACAAGACTTGTCAAGGGGAGATCTGTCATGTTCACAACTCGGATTATTCGATGCATTTGAATCTGCATCCAGACGACGTGAAGGAGGTCCTTGAAAAGGGTTGGGGTCAACGTCATCCCTTGACCAGCCAGTGTCTGCTGAAGATGCCAGTCCCGAAGCAGTTTACGATGGTGTATGCCCCTCGATCGGTGGATGAGTTGAAGGTTGTCTGTCAGATTATCGAGGCCGCGGGCTGGTGGGTTACCGCAAAAGAGATGAAGCTGGACGTGGTGGAGAATATGTGAGTGGTGTTATGGAGAGACTCGCGATTGGACGTGGATCGGATCCAAAACCTCACAACACAAAACGTAGAACAGCTTTGGGCAGTGATGGTTGCCTTGGGTATGTTACTACATGGGAGTGGAGTTGTCAGCCAGAAGAGCCACGTATCAATCGCAATGTTCATGAAGGAATTGTACAAGTAAAATTTTATCATAAAGCGCAATACATATTTATTAGTTCAGTTCCACCTGGTAGACATATTTGTGACCGCGTTCATATTGCGAGTATTCTAAGAAATGCCAACCTATATTCTAGGTAGACACGTAGTGCTTAAAACTACATCTACTCAATAACTCTGCGATTCCCAAGATCCTTGGGCTTAACCACCAGATCACCCGCAATCTCAGAAGAGAACGACTCTGGCCCCTTTGATATCATTCATTATCGAGATATAACCCCTAAATCTCGTTCCATGATAAACCTATTTGAGACCTTCCTCGCAGCTCTGCAGAATTAACGTATCGCACGTAGCTAACACCGGCTTTAGGCGCCAAATACATAATCGTACATCGTGACTTTTCCGCGAGACATATCTAGTCTTCGCATATAATACACGCCAAATACGCATAAGCAAAGCTTAGTGATCACTCCTTTTTTAAGGTACCTCACGACTCTTTTAGCTAATCGCTCTCCTTATCCTCATCGACCTCGTCGCCCTGCTTCTTGCCGGACTTTCTATACCTCTCCCTGCCCGTCGCAATCGTCGCCCGCACAGTCCGTCCATCGAACGCCCGACCATCCATCAAATTGACGCACGCCTCCGCAGCCTCGGGCGTCTTAAACTTAACGCTCGCGATGCCCTCTTCTTCGAGGTCATACAGGACGACGTTAGTCACAGGGCCGAGCTTAGAGCACTCCTCGCGGATGTCCTCCTTGATTTCCAGCATGGCGGCCGGGTCCTCCTCCAGCTCCTTCAGCGTGAACATGTGCCGGAGAATGACGACGCGGTCCTTGCGCGCCGCCGTCTCCAGCTGTCCGCCGTACGGGTCGTCGTCGTCCCAGTTGGCGAGCTTGGCGGATAGCTTTTGCGTCCGCTTGATGATCTTCTGCTTCTCCTGCTCGCGGGCGCGGTCGCGCGGCTTGCCCGCCCCCGTGATGTGGTTGCTCTTCTCGTCTTCCGCGCCGCCCTGGCCGTTGCCGCCGGTGGTGGTGCCGCCACCGCTTCCGTCTTCGTTTTCGCCTTCCCGCTCGTAGTGCGTCTTCTTGTAGCTCGAGTCCGCGGCTTGCACGCGCATGCGGCCGCTCGCCAGCCCCGACGGCGTGAACCGGAAGTCGGTGTCGTCGAGCAGCATGATGGCCATGTCGACGCTCTGGGGCTTGAAGAAGACGATCAGGGCGTCACCCTTGAAGTTGCCCTTGTCGTCCGTGTACAGCTTGATGCGCGGACGCCCGCTGTCGATCTCCTCCGCGATGACGCCGCATTTGCGCGAGAACACTTCGTGTACCTCGTCGACCGTCACGTCCAGCGGCAGCCCCGTGACGTAGATGGCGGTGTTCTGGCGCGGCTGTGGGGGTTGCTTCTGGCGCTTCTGGGGACGGTTCTGTTGCTGTCCTCCGTTGGCTTGGCCTTTCTTGCGCTTCTTGTTGGGGACGTCGTTGTTGTCATCGGGAGGGGCGCTGCCGCCGTAAGCTGATTGCTGTTGCGCGAGCAGCTCTTCGTCTACCACGGGAATCCATCGCTTCAATTGGGCATCCCATTCGAATTCGCTGCCGTCGTCTTGTACTGCGATGTACTTGTTGTCTAGCTTGGAGAATGAGATGCGTTCGTCCTGGTCGAACTCTTGAGGATCGGTAGGGAATGATAGACCGGGTGCAGCTTGTAGGTCTGCCATCGTTGTTCGACGGGTACTAATTGAACCCAGAATGTAACATGAAATGACGGTAGTTAGCGAGAGTATGAGTGTAATATCTTGATTTAATGACGATCTTTGAAGTAGATAGACAACGAAGTATGATAGTTAGGTGTTTGTGTCGGCTGGAAGCTTCAATTGCAATCCACAGACAAGGGCAAGGTACTTATTGTATGTACTACTGCTATGTACCTTCCGCCTTGACCTCATGTGCTGCAGCTTGCAGGTACTTCAAACGCTAGTGCAGCCGGCGTCCCGATAAACACATATGTACATACATGTATGTGAGTTTTACATTAAAGATGCCGCTTTGATCTTAAGCTAAACTAAGCTTAGCTCAGATTAGAATACATGTAGCATTAAGCTGCATTGATACAGTGACTTTATACGTATTAAACGGTATTTAAATCACTCTACACAGTCCTTTTTGAAGCTTCTTTAACACTCGTAACTAGCAAGAAACGACGATTGTGCATCTTATAAAGAATATTTTGGACTTACTTAACTCTCGTGAAATCAGGCAAACATCTTACATAAGGTAGGTACCTTGTAGGCACCTTGGTGCCGCCATCAGCCCGAACGAACTTACAATCTTCCCTCTTACACCTCGCCTGTTCCCATCGCTACATTCCATCAGCCACGCACTCACTTACCATATATTTGAGATGGAATCTACCTACTTCCACGGATTTCACTGCGGAGTGGATCTGGGGGGATGATGCTGAAACAGTTGTGTTTGCTCAAGGCTATGGCAATGAGCGCACCGTCATCTTCAGCTTCAGCTTAGACTCCTCCAAGCCCCCAACGTCTCTAGCTAATCGAATCTGCAATAGCTTCCACGCAATCGATGTATCCGAGACAGAGTCGTTTTCTAGCTCCGCTGATATGCGGGCTGCACTGTGGCATGCTGTTCGTATCGTTTGGCCAGCATGCCTCCAAGACGATTCCATTTCCCGCATTGACACCGTCATTGATGTTGACAGTCAAGATAGCGCCGCAAAACATGTCATCTGGAAAGCATACAGTCATCCATGGTTCCCTCGGTTCCTAGAGATCCTGGCCGATTCACAACGTATGACCCAGCAATACTTGCCTCCCACTTTGCTTGGTTGAAGAACTGACGAAATGAGTAGTCGGCCGGACCACTTCTAACATTTCTTCCCACGAGGTGCCATTTGCACAACTCATACGATATGAGCAACTCGGAGGTCACGGATGTGCCACCAAAGTCCGTCTTGGTAGAGACGCGAAGGATTTTCATGTGTTCAAGGGCGTAGATTTTCGAACGTTTCTGGCGCAAAGTGACGATGAGGGCGATTCTGTAATCAAACACACAGTGCAGGGTTGGCACAACTCGAACACGTTGCTGACCACAATGCCACTTCACCCAAACATATTGGCCCGGCCTCTATTTCTCGTAACAATCCGCCACGGGGAGCAGGAGCTTGCTTGCGGTACGATCCAATCACTGTACGAAGGCGGAGATCTGGGCTCGACTATTGAGAGGTCTAACTTCAAAGGCGAGAGATTGCCACTGGGGTTAAAGGCCCATTGGTGCGCCAACATGGCAGCGGCATTGCTGCATACCCACCGAGTCGCCATGACCTATCATATGGATATTAAACCCGGCAACTTCTTGATCGATGAGCGCCAGAACCTAATATTATGTGATTGGGAGCAAACGGATGCCCCATCCACGACTTTGGCACCAGAGGCAGATGGGACATGGGATGTTATGAACGAGGGAGATGAAGTTAGTTCTGAGGAAAATCCCACGACATCAAGACCCAAACGCCGTAGATTCCGATACACAAAGTATAATGGCCCACCGCGCCGTAACGTGCCAGAAGATGCTCTCGGTGATTCAAGTTGGCACGTTTGGAACGTCTTTCCTCATTGGAATCAGACGCATCCATTCGCGCTGGAGCTGGCCGAGGTGTTTAGTCTAGGAAGAACAATGTGGATGCTTCTCCGAGAGCCCGACATGGACTTCGATGAGATCGATCATCCTAATGATCTTAAGACTGACTGGGAAAATTCCGATGACATACCGGAGTCTTGGAAAGATTTTGTGGACCGGTGTATGGCCATGGACCCAAACAGCAGACCTGACATGCCAGAAGTCTCCCAGTTCTGGGAGAGCGAGTGGAAGATTCTGAAGGAGACTCGCGCCTAAATCTCTTTTAGCAACCGACCGCCCTCATGTAAGATAGAAGATAATATTTAGAGGCGGATTTCCGAGCTTGAGCACAAGGGTAGGTAGACCGGATAAGATGGATTATGACTCGATGTCTTGATGAAGAATATACCCAGGCTGCCAGGTAAGAATTAAAGAAATTATGCTGCTAAACGGTGATGGAGCTCTCCGTTTCCATTAAATGTTCCTTAATTTTATCCAATGATTCATAAGAGATCTATACGTAATGTCCCATAAGGTGCGTAGCATACATAGCATATATATAATCATACATATGTACGGTACATATTATAATTATGCATGGCATAGTTATGCATCTTATGATATGCCTAACTATGAAAGCTTATGGCATAGAGCTGATAATAGGCCTGAGCAAAAACGGCGAATGCGCTAATTCTCGCGGTACTTCGCACAAGCTATGTTAAATCCTTGTATTACCCGATTAGCATTAGCTGGCTAGATCTAATTAACCGAGTTATCGGATCATTTAAGTTATAGTTAACAGAGATAGGAGGATCTCTTGAGTTCCTCGTGTGAAACTCAACTATCTGTATGTTGGTCTTCCTAGCAAAGGCAGATTTGTAGTTATAATATATTTCTATTGGCAGACGGAAGGAAATATTTACCGGGCTTGTAGTCACAATACTAGGTAGTATCTACGCAATAAGGGGAGCAGCATCAAAATCTAGCAATCACATTTTTTGGTACAATTCCCTACGGTACATACCGATACATAGACACTACGCATCTTACGCAGTCAGCCTGGGTACGTAGAATATGGTGCGTTCTCGCATGTTGCCCCTATCCCTACACCTGAACGCCGGATGCGAGATGCAAATATGTGGATGCCACCTATTAATAACGGTGGTGCATGATGGCTTAACAAGCAACTTTAACTCCGCCTCTAATACTCGAACAAAAGGGAGAATGGTTCACTTCTTGCCGCCCTTCTTCTTCTTGGAACCCCCAGGGGTAGCAGCAGGAGTACCCGAGTCGACCAGCACGCCCTCGTCGTCACTAGCGGTTTTCGTAGAGCCCTTGGTCGATGAGTCCTCCTCCAGCTCCTTCAAGAACTCCTTCTTGATCGCCTCGCGTCGCTTCTCCCACCACTCCTTGTCAACAGCGGCTCGGCTCTCAATCTCCTCTAGTCGGGTGCGCAGCATAGTGTTACCAGCGATCTCGTTTGCGGATTGGAAGATAGTCTGACCCCAGCCCGGCGCGAGGGCATTTGCCTAGATATAAGTAAGCTCCATGCACTTTGCGAATTATCTAATTCGACCTGTTCCTACCTCTGTAACTACATCTCGCAGCTCTTCCTCAATCTCCTTCTCGGCCCTTAAAAATCTTTGGTTTAGATCGTCGCCGACGCTGCCTCTTTGTAACAAGGTGTTGAGCGCCTGCTTCGAGGTGCGAATCTGGACGATGCGGCGGATATCCTCAACAGCCCTTCTCAGCAGTGCAGCTCGAATGACGCTATCTGGGACTTTCGGGGCTTTCTCTTGACCAGGTTCGGGTTCCATATGAAGGAGAGTTAGGTAGATGTTTCGTTGTAAGTGCGGCGGAAACCATGGCTCGAGGTTGGCGTTTTGTGCTGCTGAACTGTCAGTTTTGGCGCAAGTGTCTTGGACTCGGTAGGGCATCACATACACGCCTTCCGCTTCCGATAAATAGTGGAAAAGGTGTACAAGGAGCCCCCGAGCACTGAAATATACGCAAATGGGAGCGCGAGGCTCATCCAGTCTATGTCAAACATCTTTGTATGTTGACTGGCGTAGACTGAGTATGCGGAAAGGAAATGTGGGAGGAATAGGTTGTTGACGAAATGTCAATACTTGGGTCGATATTATGTGCCCTTTTTGGGAAGTCGGGATCTTGACACTTTTCACGTAGCTCAACCCACACCACTGGCTTTGATCAATGCATGTATGTACCCATGTACTTATACGCTAAAACGACATTGAACCCAAGGAACAAGCCACAGCTGCTAAATTTGGGTGCTTTGACTTTCACCGCCTTGCCTAGCTAATTTTTTTCCGCCTTCAATACGGCAGAATTTCTTCAATCTTCAATAATCAAGATCCATACATAATCTGGGCGGTCGACAGCCTCTTCTGCGACCTCATTCCTAGCCCAATTAACAATGTCGACCCCAAGGCCAGAGTTTATCAAATTTACAGGCCACAAATCATTCACGCAGCGCCTAGTACTTGCGACATTAACAGGCCGGCCTGTACACATTTCCAAGATCCGCTCCAATTCCCCCACCAATCCCGGTCTCGCCCCGCATGAAGTCTCCTTCCTTCGTCTACTTGAAGCTGTCACCAATGGCAGCTCTATGCAAATATCGTACACCGGTACGACCATAACATATCAACCCGGCCTCATCACGGGTGCCGCCCCAGGCTTCGGCGCCACGGACGGCGATATCCTCGAACATCATCTACCCACGACATGCGCACGAGGCGTAACCTACTTCCTCCTACCTCTATGTCTGCTAGCGCCGTTCTCGAAAACGCATATGAACGTGCGCTTCTCAGGGCCAGGCGTCATCACATCAGCGACGGAGACAGGCGATTTGTCCGTAGACTCGTTCCGCACAGCCATTCTGCCGTTATACAACCTATTCGGCATTCCCGCAGCGCGTATCGAGCTGCGCGTTCTCCAAAGATCATGCGCCGGCCCTCATGGTAGCGGTGGTGCGGGCGTCGTCGAACTCAGATTTGCGAGCCAGGTACGGTTGCCGAAGACGTTACATCTGAACCGAAGCCCCGGGAGGATAAAAAGAATACGGGGTGTTGCTTATGCGACGGGTGTATCTGCATCTAATAACGCGCGCATGATACACTCTGCGCGCGAAATACTCAACCCCCTTGTCTCGGATATACACATCGCGGCGCAATACGATCAAGCGCCTTTAGTTGCGGATGAGAAGTCTGGGGGCAAGAAAAGGATGGGCATTGGCTTCGGGCTGAGTTTAGTTGCAGAGTCTAGTGCCGTAGGTGTCCTGTATTCGGCAGACGTTGTAGTGCCACCCAAAGGAAGCGTAATTCCGGAAGATATTGGCAAGAGATGCGCATACCAGCTACTCGAAACCGTAAGTCAAGGAGGTTGTGTTAGCGCCGCGGCGGCACCGACTGTCCTTACACTGATGGCTATGGGATCCGAAGACGTTGGGCGTTTACGTCTTGGAAGAGATGTCATGGGCACGGAACAAATTATAGGGCTCGCACGGGATCTCAGGAAATTTGGGGCTAGTAGTTGGGGACTGCGGGACGCTGAGGATGATGACTCGGGCGACATAATAGTCTCGGTGAAGGGGACTGGAGTCGGTAACGTGGGTAGGAAGATTGCGTAATAATGATATCCATTAATTTGTACAATGAATCTCTCGTGACTATTTATGGCTGTCTTGGCTGTGCTGCGGCCAATCTTGCTCTCCTCTGCGCTGCTAAAGCTGCGAGCGTCGCATTATATCCGACATTTTGTATGGCATAGGCTGCTGCGCTTTCTGGTGAGTTCCCCTGGTTATGCCAGGCGGTCCGAAGTGATTGCCGGACGTTAAATGTGGCCAAAACAGCGTTCCCAGATCTCAATGTGTCGGCTAGACCCTCAAGGTCACTTGTAGGGGTGTTCGTCCGCCTCAGTAAGCCAGCCCTCTCTTCACTGCGGCGACCGCCACCACCGCCAATCTCTCGTCTTAATGGTTGCATTTCAATATCATCGTGTTCGTCTACTATGGGCGCATCCCGTAAAACCCCGCGCTCTTCTGCATCGTAATCCTGACCCGTAGTATTCTCAGGCGTAGTGCCCTCGGGCGCATCTAGCGGTCTTATAGGCCTCACCACTTTACGTACTCTTTCCTTCTCCATATTTACGGTCAGCATGAAGCACTGCAGCCCAAATATTAGGATATCCAGCAGGAGCAGCGTAAACTTGGATGACGGTGGTTTCTGTCCAATGAAGTCGAATAGTATGCCGCCATGGAGATAGCCTCGGGAAGCTTCGCCGGCTTGAGGTAGCGACGAAACTAGATGCATCAAGGCGCAAAAGATGTTGGGGCCAACGATCGCGGAAACATGGTAGTTGGGTATTATGAGGATGGTGTCCTCAGCCTTGGGACTGATAAAGAGGGCTTGTGATACCCAGCGTATCATCAATCGAAAGAAGGAACAGCTATAGACGGTATGTCAGTGTTTGTCCTATGATGACACATAGAATAGGGGCAACTTGTCATACTCCATATAGTACAGCGCACATAACTCGGCATACACCAGAGTATCCAAACTAATACTTAGATGTATCATGAATTGCAACTTCTTCTTAAGGCCGTCCTTCGCCGCCTGGGAGAGTGATGGGTTTTGCGCAGTAGCGCCGTCATCGTCGTAGCTTTGGTCGGACACAGCGGACTGTGCTGGGGCGTCGGCGTCGTCCTCGTGACGACCGTGGGATGTTCGATGAGGGTCCGCCGGCGTGGTCGGGGTGGAAACATTGTTCATAGCTCCACCTCAATCGACGTGAGAAGCCACCGGATGAGTTGTCTTTACATGCTGTGAGGCCGTCATAAATATGTAGAGTGATCACTTGTTGCGCAGTCGTTTTGGGAAGGATAGGGCAACAAGGCAAGGAGCGCGTGTGGTAATTTGCGGCGTTGGTTTTAGCGACGAGAACGAAAGCTGAGGATGATGTCGGACCAGCCGAGCTGACTACAAAAAGGGTACGTACCGGTAAAGTATACAGTTTAAAGTACTGTATATACTGTGTAATAATTGACGGGTCCGATTCGTTTGCAAGGTTATATGGATTGGGGAATAAATTTTCGAGTTAAATGCATTAAGCTCCATATATCCAGTAGTCTAAATCTATATAAAAGGTATATGTATTTATATAAAAAGCTCTAGGTATTCATTTCTTCGCAGCTTTTGCTGCCTCTAAGGCTCCTACAACTGCAAAGGATACTATGGGGCTAATGATATAGGAGAGCTATGATGGTCATGGTGAGCTAACATTATCCCAATGGTTTTTGTATGATGTTCTTACCGTAAGGAATTTGGCTATTGACATCCGTATCGTCTGGTTTGTTCCACTGACATCTGCCAATGCAAGAACCTTCATGGCAGTAGGGCCGATGGGCATCATCATTAGAGCCCACCATAACATAGGATCGTCAGGAAGAATGTTAGTACGAGCTGCTAACACCCAGATGAGGGGTATGCTAATACTATTGTGCATGGGTTAGCATAAATAAGTATTAGGGGCTGAATGTCGAAACTTACACCGGCCAGAGTATGAATCTGATGAATATCACACATAGGACAGTACCTAGTGGGAGTTTACCTGCCTCCTCACCGCCCTTCATGAGCCGCAAGCTCAAGCTTAGCTTAACACCGACCACGATAACTTGGAGGGACACAAATAATTCCCCAATGTTCTTCAGACTAGAGGTAAGCCACTATACATATGTGTTAATATCATATCCAAAAATGCTAGTTTGAAATTCGAGGAATGCTATCTCCAAAAAGAGCAATACGACAGGCAAGGGGATGTAGAGATGGAGGATTCCTTTAAGAAACGGCCAGTTATGCGACCTCCTTGGACGAAAGCACTTGGATTCAATATGTAATTTGTGAGAAGAAAGCCGGCCTCGACGCGAGACATTCTCATACTCACCGCCTTAAAATAACCGCCCTCGTTCATATCGTTGAAAAATATTCGATGCAAGGGCGGCGAAAGACCTATTATCAAGCCAATTACTGCACCAATGAACGGTGGGTTGAAGAATGTTGCAATAGCTGCAAGAGCCTTCTGGACGGGTTTAGGAGCAGCACGGAAATAGCCTCGAAATAGAGAGGTAAGGTCGTTTCCCATCCTGCGTTCCCAGTATAAGACTTTGCCAGGGAGGAGCGACGTGCGCTCATCAGGCTCAGTCGAACCACTACCATCGTCGGGGTCTCTCGGTGATCGTTGCTCTTCCGAAGCATCATCTCTCTGCCCGTTCTCTTGAGGTCGCTGATTTTCAGGATCTGCTGTATTATCCTGCCCGGATGACTCCTGGTCATCTGTTATCCACTTCGCGCCTTGACTAAAAGTAATAGTGTTGTTGATGACGGAGCAGGCCAAGAAATATGTGCGAGCTCGCTCGATTCCACCAGATGCTTGGCCAGCACCAACTAAAGCAGACAATACTCCAGTAGTTTCTAGCGACTGGAGCAACAGCAATGGGAGGGACTCGGTGTTATTGAAAGCTATGGCGGGGACTGCCCATTTTGGTAGACGGAAAAGCGCCACCGCCGCTTTCCCAATAGCGATGGATGTGACAGTGAAAATAGTCGCCCAAACTTGAATAATAGGGTTGATCGTGTTAGTGATACGTATACAAATGGAATGATTTGAATTCTTTAAGATAGACATACTAACTACGGGAACATAACGCACTGCCGTATCAAGATGTAATTCGGACCCCAACTTTATAATTAACAAGCATGGTAAAAGGACTTTCACGCAGAGACGTGACACTTGTTCGGCAGCCTCTGTGGTGACCAGACCAAATTGAGCTGCAACAACGCCGCAACTGATCGTTAGCAATACCGACAACGAAGCCTGTACAGCACCAAGGAAAGAAACGAGTAATTCCGAGGACATTTTAAACAAACTCGTCCAACCCGAGATCTCCAATAGGAAGTTAAGAGAATGTTTTACAGCATAAACTACATGTTAAGCTATATATATAGGTACATTTTTTTTTTCAAACTTGACTATACTATCTTGCAGACGACGTCATTACTGCTAAGATGATCCGTAACGTACGTAGTTCCGTGCTAAGGTATAAATCTTGCGCTAAATTGAAGATTTTGTACCTGGTGCTTTGCCAAAAGCGGAAGTCGTGCACGCACGTACCATGTAACGAAGAGAGATAAGGTTTACAGTACCGTACCCCATATAGTCGGGTCCGCCAAAAGAGACGGCTCCCCTCCTACCTCCGTAAATCGCAGCAAATCTTTTTAGTGGAGCCCTTACAACCCTTGGTGCTGTTTTTTTAACCTTATCAGCTTATCAGTGATTCAATAGTCGCATGCCTTGAAATTTATCAACTTGGACCCCGAACCGGTCCTTCAAGACTTGTCATTTGTTAAAGTGTTAATATTCTCAAGACTCAAGGACGTCGAGGATCCTCTTCCTAGGAGCTCAATTGACTTCAATTGGGAGCAGGGAGCCCCAAATTCTGGTCTTGTGAGACCTTTTCGCTTCTATACCTCACACATTCCAGCTCCCCAGCTTTGTCATGGCTCTCTCCACCAAGCTTGCAGGTAGAGCACCTGTGCTGTTGCGACATGCTCGACGACTACCAATCACTCGAAGACAGCTTACCACAACCAGTCTTCGAGCTCCATCTCAGCTTCTCGCTTCGAATCGAAAAGCTGGTTTTATACAGGAAAGGAATTTTTCTGTCACCGCCCTTTGCTCCACCGGCAATGTAGCTACTGCTCAAGAGGCCCCAAATCCAAAGGCCTACTTGGAGAGCGGCGTGATAAAACCTAGAGATGTTGTAGACGTCAAGAAGGTTCTGGTAATTGGAAGTGGTGGTTTAGCCATTGGGCAGGCTGGAGAGTTTGACTATTCAGGTTCGTATTGCAGAATCGCCCTTCACGAGCCTAGCGGTCAAGGGTGACTCATAACCTAATTGAGTCACCAACTCATGCTAACACCTAGGCTTGTGTAGGCTCTCAAGCACTCAAGGCGCTGAAGGAGGCTGGGGTGGCCTCTGTGCTCATCAATCCAAACATCGCCACCATTCAAACCAACCATGTCCTCGCCGACGAGGTCTATTACCTCCCTGTAACGCCAGAGTACGTTACCTATGTTATTGAGAGGGAACGACCTGATGGTATCTTCTTGTCCTTTGGTGGACAGACAGCGCTGAACTTGGGTGTGCAAATGCAGCGCATGGGTGTATTCGAGAGATATGGCGTTAAGGTCCTCGGCACGAGCGTGCATACTTTGGAGTTGAGTGAGGACCGAGACCTATTCGCCAAGGCTCTTAACGAGATTGATATCCCAATCGCCAAGTCAATTGCTGTTGGTACGGTTGACGATGCTCTCGATGCTGCTTCAAAGGTTGGGTATCCTATCATCGTCCGCGCTGCCTATGCGCTGGGAGGTCTAGGTTCCGGCTTTGCCAATAATGAGGAGGAGCTACGTAACATGGCCGCTCGATCCCTAACCCTCTCGCCGCAAATCCTTGTCGAGAAATCGTTGAAGGGTTGGAAGGAGGTCGAGTACGAAGTTGTTCGTGATGCAAACAACAACTGTATTACCGTCTGCAATATGGAGAACTTCGACCCCTTAGGAACTCACACGGGTGACTCAATTGTCGTTGCGCCTAGCCAAACTCTTAGCGACGAGGAATACCACATGCTCCGATCTGCTGCTATTAAGATCGTTCGTCACCTTGGCGTTGTCGGCGAGTGCAACGTCCAGTATGCTCTCCAGCCAGATGGCCTCGACTACAGGGTGATTGAGGTCAATGCCCGTCTCTCCCGTTCATCAGCGCTTGCCTCCAAAGCTACTGGATATCCTCTAGCCTACACCGCGGCAAAGATTGGACTTGGACATAGCTTACCTGAGCTACCAAATGCCGTAACCAAAACCACCACCGCCAATTTCGAACCTTCCCTCGATTACATCGTGACGAAGATACCGCGTTGGGACTTATCCAAGTTCCAGCATGTCAAGCGTGATATTGGCAGTGCCATGAAATCTGTAGGTGAGGTGATGGCCATTGGGCGTACTTTCGAAGAATCGTTCCAAAAGGCTATTCGTCAAGTCGACCCTAAGTTCCTTGGATTCCAGGGAGACAAATTCGAAGACCTTGACTATGAACTTGCGCACCCAACAGATCGCCGATGGTTGGCCGTCGGTCAGGCAATGCTCCACGAGGGCTATACTGTTGATAGAGTTCATGAGCTGAGCAAGATCGACAAGTGGTTCTTGTATAAACTTCAAAACCTCGTCGATTGCACTAAGGAAATGGAAGCTATTGGCAGCCTGGATGGACTGAAACGAGACCTCGTTCTCAAGGCTAAGAAGATGGGCTTCTCTGATAAGCAGATCGCGAACGCCGTTAAGAGCGACGAGGACTCTGTTCGTGCCCTCCGGTTAAGCATGGGCATTCGACCTTGGGTTAAGAAGATTGATACCCTAGCCGCTGAATTCCCAGCAGACACCAATTACCTATATACCACTTATAACGCCAGCTCCCACGATGTTACCTTTGAGGACAAGGGCACTGTGATCCTCGGCAGTGGTGTGTATAGAATTGGTAGTTCGGTCGAATTCGATTGGTGTGCTGTCAGCGCTACCCTTGCTTTGAGAAACATGGGCGAGAAGACTGTCATGATCAACGTAAGTTTGAACTGCCTCGTTCTAAATGCACTTATATCTGGCCATATTAACCAGGAAAATTCCTGCACTTTTTTCATCCCTTTCCCTCCTTCCCCCCTTTTCGTCTCTTTCACCTATTTCCTCCCCTTCATTTTTTGTCCTTCTGAAGACGACACCTGCTAACTTTCGTATAGTACAACCCGGAGACCTACAGTACCGATTTTGACACAGCGGACAAGCTTTACTTTGAAGAGCTTAGCTATGAGAGGGTAATGGATATCTACGAACTTGAGAGCGCATCTGGTGTTGTTGTCTCTGTCGGTGGCCAGCTTCCGCAGAATATTGCTCTACGACTCCAGGAGACTGGAAAGGCAAATGTTTTAGGAACTGATCCCAAAGATATTGACAAGGCTGAGGACCGACAGAAGTTTTCAGAGATTTTGGATAGCATTGGGGTTGATCAGCCCGCCTGGAAGGAGCTAACTTCTGTGGCTGATGCCGAGAAGTTTGCTGAGCAGGTTGGCTATCCCGTCCTAGTCCGTCCTAGTTACGTTCTTTCAGGGGCTGCTATGACTGTGATCCGAAGCCAAGAGGACCTAAAGGACAAGTTGGAGGCCGCAAGCAATGTCTCGCCTGACCACCCCGTGGTGATAACCAAGTTCATCGAGGGCGCGCAAGAAATCGATGTGGACGGTGTTGCTCACCAAGGCAATCTAATCCTACACGCCGTCAGCGAGCACGTCGAACAAGCTGGTGTCCACTCTGGTGACGCCACCCTGGTTCTACCCCCGGTCAACTTGGACGATAGGATCATGGAGAGACTCAAGGAAATTGCTCAGAAGGTTGCGAAAGCCTGGAACATTACCGGTCCCTTCAACATGCAAATCATCAAAGCCGACAATCCTGAAGGCGGAGAGCCGGCACTTAAGGTCATTGAGTGCAATCTCCGAGCATCTCGTTCCTTCCCCTTCGTTAGCAAGGTCCTCGGTACCAACTTCATTGATGTCGCAACTAAGGCGCTCGTCGGCAAGGACGTTCCTGAACCTACCGATCTCATGGCTGTCAAGAGAAACTACCTTGCTACCAAGGTCCCCCAATTCTCATGGACTCGTCTTGCCGGTGCTGATCCATTCTTGGGTGTTGAAATGGCTAGCACGGGAGAGATGGCCTGCTTCGGCAAGGACCTAGTTGAGGCATACTGGACATCTCTCCAGTCAGCCATGAACTTCCGCGTCCCTGAGCCTGGTGAGGGTATCCTCCTTGGCGGCGAGACTTCTAAGCCTTGGCTCACCAAGGTTGTTGACTACCTCGCTCCTCTCGGTTACAAGTTTTACGCTGCCGGAGAAGACGTCAAGAGATTCATCGAGTCGACAGCCAAGGACAACGTTAAGGTCGAGGTGATTGAGTTCCCTAAGGAAGATAAGCGAGCGCTCCGAGAAGTCTTCCAGAAGTACGACATTCGGGGCGTCTTCAACCTGGCCCTGGCCCGGGGCAAGACGACCACGGATGTCGACTACGTGATGCGCCGAAACGCCGTCGACTTCGGCGTCCCGTTGTTCATGGAGCCTCAGGTAAGCATTCCCTTTCATATTATCCTATATACACACGCTAACTGAATCTCTAGACCGCCATGCTCTTCGCTCAATGCATGAGCGAGAAGCTACCCCGGAAGGAAGGCATCCCGTCCGAGGTCCGCCGGTGGTCCGAGTTCCTCGGCGGCAAGCCGTTGTAGTGTACCAGATACCCGGTTCTTCAAGATCCACCGATATTCCCCATCTAAAATCAAATTCAAACATAAAATAAGATCGCATCGTCTTCACGATATATTCGTATCTATGGGTGGCGTTTACTTAGGCATTGGCTCTGTCTCGGAGGCGGATAGGCGGGAGTAGGAAAGGAGGAGGCGATGAACGATTCATGTGTTTTCACGTCTGTTCCATTTTCCCAGCCGGCGACGTTCTGGTGCTAAAAAAAAAGGCGAGAACGAAAAAGGGGCTGTTTCTTCCGCAGTGTAGGTAGGTTTTCTCACAATCGGATCTACATAGGTAGGTACATCTGTCATCGACTACCTGCTGAATCAAAAATTAAAAGTTAAATTCAAGAAAAGCGAGCACATGTCTATTGTGAAATGAACATTCAAAGACGCGATCTTTCTAGTATCTTGTAGTGGTAATAATTCATATCGTTTTGACATCTACGGAATTTCATGACGAGCTGATTGCTCAAATCTTCTACTCGCAAAGCACAGATCTAACTTAGTTGATAAGAATGAATGCGTCGTTTGAATTGATAGCTAATGTATGCACACCGCATGATAAGAACTATAGGATAGCAATACTCTTCATCAAGAATGCCATAGTTCTAGATCATCTTTTCCATTCATTATGTCAAAGGCCTGCCTAGGTTACTACCTACGAAAAAGGGATGTGTAACCCACAGCCACATCTCGAAAGCCTTCCACTTTATGGAGTTTTGGTACGAAAAAAACCGCCCTTTGACCCTTCTAAGCTGGCGGAGAAACGTCGAAAGCTCGATAGCCAGGTCGATCTGCCAGATAGAAATCCGTCTACTACCATCGGTTAAAAAAGGCATGATTTTTTTTCCCCCGTCTTCCCCACCTACCCACCATCCGTTGACCTTTGGGCTAACTTTCGCTTCCGAACCTTGGTAAGTTACCTCTTTCTATGGGTACACGTGTGCCTCTCCTATACGCCCTTCTTCTTTACCAACCTCAGCCTACCTGAGGTGGGTAGTTATTCGCTTAACTATATTTCCTCATACCTAGCGCGGTCGTGGAAAGGTTTGTTCGGGTCCGAGTTTCGGTCGTTCAGCCTAACGGCAGCAAGACGCTTAGTAAGCGGTTCATTGGACTTGCCATTGGGGGCGGACGATGCAGCCGAAGAGGATGAAGCTCCGCCGCCTGCTAGTTGGCCCCCCACGTCACTTGAACGACGAGGGCGTTTTCTTTTATTTTTGGGGAGTGTCTCACCAGTCTCTGAGGTTAGAATGGTTTCCAGCGTCTGCCAACCCGGCATGGAAAAGAGCTGGTACGTGTCGGCGAGATCATGTGTCGTCGCCGCACGGCAGAGGAGTGCTTCCTCTTCCTATCATCCGTCAATTTAGTATTTCAATTAATAAGATCAAGGGAATCAAGATATAAGGCGCGGGGTAACGTTTAATGATCGTAGTAACTTACCTTTGACAGAATGCCTGTCTGGTGTATAAAATTGAGAAGATGGAAATCCGAGAGGGAGCCAAGCTTTTTACCACCGCTGGTGTCGAGAGCCTTCGCGACTAACTTTAATTCCTGGCTTTCTCCCATGATTTCGCGGTTCTCAATAGGGAAAACGGGGGTGTTGAATAGGGGTTTCGGTTCCGCAGGGAAACCATGCGTTAATGTGACAAAGAGATACTCAACCGGGAAGGCGGGTTTAGCATTCTCTTGTACATTTGCGCCGTACTCATTGATTTTCCGATAGAAGACTTCAGGGATATATCGTGTCCGGCTCGTTGTGCCGTCATCTTCCTCCTCTTCCCGCACAAGCATGACGTTGGGGTCGGCAGATGGCTCAATAAGGTCCGCTCGTACCATTTCCACTGCGTCATTCGATACCTGGTAAGATGATATGGCAATCTGACCTAATTCATCGCCCGAGATGATGCACGTGACGAAGTTGGAACCAAATCTTCCGGTATCGCTCCATTTGGTAGGTTTGGGATGTTGGGCCTGTAGACGCGCTGCGAAGCAAACTTCTAGAGAACTGAGGTAGTACGAGTCGGCGTGACGCTTGCAGATAACCTTTCCATCCCCAGTGCCTGCATCGAGCAAGTCGGTGAAGATAACTCCGACCTGCTCAAGTCCGCAAAGCTTGGCAACTTCATTTACGGCAGCCTCATTCTCCCAAGGATTTAACGAAACTCCATCGACCTCGTCAACTTGGGGCACCTCGTATATAGCTTCGACGACGGCCTTGATGCCGAGAGGTACTTCGGAGTATTCTGCGTAACGACCGTAGAGGTAACCAATCCGTTGCGCGCCAGTCTTCCGCCACGCGTCTATAAAGGTGTTGACGAGCTCGAACGAAGCAAACTCGACGTGATCTACCATACGGAATGGCTGTGGCTGAAGGGTAATAGCGCTAGGTTGACATTTTGTACAGATGCCTTCGGGCCACTGCGGATGTCCCGAGGGGCAATCTCGCTTAACTCTAAAGTATGGCTCCTTAAGAGGTGGAATGAACGAGCTTCCTAGCTCGGGTTTGTTGGTGGCCGAGTTGATCTTTCGGAGATAGGAGTGGAATGATAGGTACTTGATCTTTTTGTCGGCGAGGTACTGGGGGTTGAAAGGGTCGAGGGGCATGCAGTAGTCGCACATGCCTTTTGGGCCATGCTTGCACATGCGGTCTCGTCCTCGAGGGATCTTTCCGTCCTGTCTGTCCAACCGGTCATCTAGGGGCGACTGCTTGACCACCTCCCAAGGGTTCTTGATGACTTTGGTGGGAGATGTTAGCGGCGGCGGGTCAACTGGTCGATCTTCTGTAGGTAAGATAGGTTTCCCGTTTAGTCTATTCGTGGATGATAGAGTAGTGGACGATGTAGGCGCACCATTTGTGTGGCCGTTAGTGACGCTCTGATGTTGGTAGTTGATGAAGATCAGATCCCCATGACTACATACATGTTAGCATATTTGGAGCGCCCGCGTAATTTGGCAGGAACGTAGTACTTTAACCCAATTTGCGCCAACTTGAATTTGGCGATGTCCTTCAGTTTCTTTGAGTCCCGGGCTTGGGGGTCCGGGGACATGGAGATGCTGTTAGGGTCGACGGTTGGCGGCAATTGCGCTACGAGCTACACTTGGAGTTAAAACTGCTATATCGAAGATATGAGGTAGAGGCGCATACCTGGTGACCAAGGTCCTCGAAGGTGTCAGTCTTCTCGATGTTAACCCGGATCATGCCATCCGGCCCTCGTAGGCGGAGCAACATGGTGAAAGCTGTGGGATCGGCGGATTATAATAGGATATTATAATGGAGGAACGATGAGGGGGAGACGAATGTCACTCATGGGGTAATAGTTATATGCTGTTTCTCGAAGTTTGGTCTGAGGAAACAAGATGGTTGGTGGGTGTATGCTGGGCGCAGAGTAACAATAGAAGGCCAGGTTGGTGGAGAATAGTAGAGAAGATATGAGATCTAGATGGGTGATTAAATTCGTGAATGAGATGGAGCTTTCCTTTCAAAAGTTGCGAATGTCAGGCACTGACGGCTGATGACGCGCGCCTTGGGAGCTTTGTCAGACAGGTGACGGTGGGCAGGGTGGGGTTGGCCCGAGCTCTCTCTCTCTCTCACACGCTAGCGTGTACCGTACGTACCGTACTTAAGCCTAAATTGGTAATTAAGCTATTACCGTACGCTGCGTACGGTACATCAATAGTGCTCAAAAAACGGATACCCTTAACTGCATCATAATTATAACAGGTACCTTAAGTACATACTTATACAGAGCAAATCGCAAAGAACAATGATCAAGTACCCAGCAACAATCCTTTATTGCTGCAATAGGTGCATGTACGTAACTAACAATTTCAATGCACATATGTACTACATAGAGTCAGCAAGCTCGCCTTACATTATGTATGTACGGTAGGTACTCGTCTGTAAGTCCAGTCAAGTCCCACAATCACGAACTCAAAGGTGACGATGGCATAAAACAAACTGTGTGTAATTTCTGCAGCAAATGCAGCGAACTTTTTTTTTATTGCAAAATTCCCGGGAAATCATCACAACCCTCCTCGAACTTAAAAAAAAAAACGCAACCACTAGTGACATCCCGTGTGTCCTGTCCATCTTCTCAATCAGCCGACGAACTACATAATTAGGGGGTTCCAATAACCTAGTGGGTGCCAGACTTTTTTTTATCGTTCCCCCCTTTCCTCCCTCCGCCAAAGGGCCCTTCCTGACCAACAAATATCGACTGTTCCAGGACTGCGCATCGTCTGATTTGAAAATAACACTAAAGTACTGCCTAGTTTACATAGAATGAACACAACCCCTGAGACAAACTGCTCAGACGTTGTATGCATAATCCAGTCGCACAGGCTACCCTTCATCAAACGGCAGCCATGCCTAGCAATGTAGCCTTTCTTATACCCCTAAACGCCCCGAGTTGCCCACGACTCTTAGGCATAAAAAGAAATGTTCGTTTTCTCGTCGAATTCAGCCTTTGTTGCTTCATGCTGTAGATTCGACTTCTGCTGCTGCCTCGTCGGCGGAAGCCTTTGCATCCTGTTTCTAATTAGCATCATTTCTTTGTCGTCTCTAGAGAACATAAAAGACGGTACGGTGCACGCTAAGTCGACATTTGCGAGCAACGCCGCCACAGTGACACCAGGAAATCGCGTAGACATACTTTAGCTGAATCTGACTTGTCTTCACTCGCTGCCTCCGCCTTGGTCTCGGATTTGTCTTTTGCACCCTTCTCCGAAGCGTCGGTTTTGGTGTCTTCCTTCTCAGTATCTGCCTTATGATCAGCTGACGACTCCTTCACGCCATTAGCGGCTCCCTTCCCGCTCTTCGCAGCATCGCCATTAACACCGTTAGCAGGAGCAGCGGCCCCTGTATCGGCAGCCAGAATCTTGTTCCACTTGTCCAAGAGGGACTGCGATCTGGGCTTGAACTGGAATTCTTCCTCCTTTGGAATCGCGTCCAGCTTCAAGATAGCCTTGAGAACCTTGTTGATCTTGGTGATTCGGATGATGCTGACTTCGAGGTCGGGGAATGTTTCGAGCTTGGCGAGGAACTCCGACATCGACTTCATCTCCTCCTCTTTCGGCTCTTGGTCGCGGACAAGTAAACCCTTCTGAAGTCTGTGTCGCAAGAACAGGATCTCCTTCTGCAAAGTAGTTAGCACCAATCAGCTCAATGGCCACAAATCATGCTGCCTTACCTCCTTGCGCATGTGCTTCTCTTCAGGACTAAGCTCTGGTTCCTTGGGAGCAGGTGCCTCTTTCTCCTTTTTAACCTCTGCCTTATCCTTACTGCCCTTAGCAGTCTTTGCCTTAACCTTGACGGGCTTGGACGAATCCTTCGCGGTGGGTGATTGGACACCGTTAGCTGCCTTCGGTGTGGACGAATTCGTCAGCTTAATCTTAGGCTTCTTGACAGATTCAGAACGTTGAGGAGTCTGCATAGAAAGTTAGTAGATAGCCTAATAATTGAAAACCATTCTCTTACGTTGACATCGTCCTCGGCCTTGCGTTTCTTAGACTTGGGCTTCTTCTCAACCGGCTCCGCCTCGTCGCCTTCTTCGGCATCGGCCATTTCAACGTCTTCATCCTCGTCAGCAGCAGCTGCTTCAGCTGCTTTGCCCTTCTTGGGTGTCTTGCTGGCCTTGGCCTTCTTGGCTTCGAGCTTTGCTAGTCGCTGCTCCTCGAACTCCCGAAGAACGTTCTTGTAGTAATCTAAAGAATTCTGCTCAGCAGCCAATAAATGGGCATTCTGCAAGTCCTTGCGCATCTTGTTTGTGACCATGTTAGCGACTGTCGAAGGGTCAAGCTCGCTGAGGTCGGCGTTGTTCGTCCACGAGCTAGAATCATGGTTAGCTTCCAATTATCACGTAGTAAAGTCATACAGGGTCGCCTTACAATTCATTGGTGTGTAGATACATGACCGGGAACGTGCGGTCTGCAATTCTCTTGCCACCATCTGCGAAATCCTCACGGTAAGTGCCGTCAGGGCGGGCAGCGGTGACAGGTCTCGAGTTCAGCATGCTTGCCGGCAGCATATCCTCCTCAGCAATGATAACGGGCCACGGGGGGAAACCCTTTAGCTTGGCGAAATAATGCTCACCAGGCTTCGCGTCAACGTGTAGAATCTTGGCCTTGGATTGCTTCTTGTTCAACTTCTTGGTCTGGGCATTGCCGGCAGATTTGCGACGCGCCTTGGACTTGTCTCCGGGCGCAGTCGATTCCGTCTCGGCCACAGCACCTTCAGCGGCACCCTCAGCGGTGCCTGCGGCTGTTTCCTGCTCTTCAGTGGCCTTCTCCGAGTCAACCTTAACATCGGTCGCAGACTTGTCAGCCTCATCGGCAGGTTTGTCGGTCATTTCGACGTCAGGATCAGTGGCTTTCTCTTGGGTCTCTGCAGGAGCGGAAGCTATCTCAGTGGCGGATTCTAAGAATAGTGTTAGTAGGCCGCTGCAACATAAGATGAATGTATAGATTGGTTGTAGAGAGTAATTGAATTTGGTGATGTTTAACGCGCCGGAGAAAGATTGGGAATGACGTGTTTATGGGGGGCGACTAATATAGCTAGCTGCACTGGGGGTAGATTCGGTGGCATTGTTTTTGTAGGACGGAACTTACCATCAGCTTTGGCTGGCTTTCCAGCTGAGCTGTCCTCTTTGACTTGGTCAGCGTTGACAGTAGATGCATTCTCCTTATCAATTGATTTCGCGTTGGTAGTAGGCGCGACAGGCTCTGACGTAGTTCCCTCTGCATTGGCAGCAGTAGCAGCGTCTTGGGGCTGCGCGACGGCAGCTTGCGCAGCTGCCTCCTCAGACATAGTGACAATCCGCGTGGAAGTTAATGAGATGAATTAAGGTAAGTGCGCGACGTGGATGCGGTGAGTGCAGGTAGGATGATAGCTCGAGATCAAAGGAAAGTAGGGAAGAAGGAAAAAAAAAAGGGTTGGTTGCGGCGAAAGTTGTTGACCAACGGTTGAACAAGTCGAGTTGAGAAAAACGCGTCGGGTCACTTCATAAAACTGGAGAAGTCGATGGAGCTAACAGCTAGTCACTGCTATCGATGAACCACTGCAATTGAAAGGCGCGATCGGATGGGGTTGTTGTGGTTGGGAATTATCGCCGAAGGGGAAGAAAAAAGATGAAGGCAGAAGGTTGATGAATGAGATAGTCAAGAAAATTCCCAGGATCGAGATGGAAAGCCTGTGCTCATCCGAGTAAAAGGATGTACGCCCGGTAGCTTCTTGACAATCGCACGTGACTTTATGATGATGGCGTCTCGTGTTGCGTACTACCTAAGAGTGCTTAAGCGTGCTAATGAGTGGGCAAGAAGGACAAGTCTGGACAAGGTAGGTTATTTCCTAGGCTGGTCGTAGGTGGACTTGGTTGGTCTTGGTGGTCCCGGTACTTCTTGGTACGTTTTGGTTCAGATTTGCGCCGGTACGTGGGTCTCCCTTTTCTTACTGTTTACATGGCTGCCCGTCCTGTGCCCTACGGAGATACGTTGTAGGCGAGGTACTTAGGTAAGGAGGCAAGGTAAGGCAGGTAACGCCAACCCACCCTGAAGAACACCATCCTCCCCATGAGACTTCCCATCAGCATTCATCCAACATAGCCTCCTTTATTCATTCCTAGCTTCTTCCCATCTCTCCCTCCATCCAACTTTGTTTGCATCTATCTCGAAACCCGCCCAACCGATTCACGACGAGCACAGTCGACCACACGACATCAGCATCCTCCCCTGGAGGCCCGGTACACGCGACGGTACCTCCGCACAAGTCACGCTTCGAAGAAGAAAACCAAAAAGGCCCCATAGCGACCAGTTGACGATATCTAGAACAAATAATAAAAGATTGACCTATCCCTTTTTTCCCTAATAGTTCGCCGGGCAACCTTTATCACCCTCTGTAATCATTTTCTATATGTACAGTAAGCATTTGGTACAGCGGATGGATGTAAGCCCACCTGGAGAGTCCCGCAAGGATACCTTGACGGGTCTACTCTTCATCCTCCTCCTCATCTTCATCAGAGTCGACATCCATCCCTTCTGCGACTGTGACTGAAAAGGCCGGTTCCTGGTCCACGCCCACGTAACTATCACTCATCAAGAATAACTTGAGGTCATGCTTGCCGGGTGTCGGGACCGTGTACTCCAACTTAACCTTGAGTTGCCGGCCAATCGTGACCCGCTTGATTGCCAGCAGTGTCTTCGTGCTCTCCTCTCCAACGACCAGCCACCAATTCTCCACCTTCTTGGCGGGGTAGAATGGAGCGTGAACTGTCGTGTCAACTTCTCCATCCTCATCTTCAACTTCGCGCTCGATTTGGACATTGATGTACGCCGGTTCTCCGGCACGAATGTTTTCCTCATCTACAAGTTCAAATTCGAGGGAGATGTCAGGGTATTTATTATTCGTGAAAGCCGCCGCTTGAGCTAATTGGGCCTGCGACAACCCGAGGCGTTTAACAAGGGTAGCATAGTTTGGATTTTCCTCGGGATTCATGGCTTCCATGAAATCGAAGATATCATTTATCCTATAGTATATTAAGTTAGTATTTTTATCGCCGAAATTGGTTTGAAGAACATACCCGAACTCATTTGCCACCTTCACTACCTCAGGTGTGAAATGAGGGATCTGCTTCAAAGGACTGTCGCGGTCCCACATCGCTTGGACCACCATCTGTGACATTTCCATAGCATTCATAGCGTTCAGATGGCCGTCCGAGGACAGTACGTCGACTGTCGCACTCAAGAGGCTCAGTACCTTTGACAAAACGAATTCTTGGTCCTTCGCAAGGTCGATAGGGAGTTGCATTCGAGAGAAATGAGCCTGTAGCAATACAAATGCCCTGAAGTGTGGCGAATCATAGGATACCTCGGACATTTTGACTGGGACTCTATCATAGATGCGTCGAAGTAAATTGTCTTCGTGGCGCCGGATTTGGATTGACTCGAACTCTGTAGCGGACGTTACGATCTCCAAAATTCCCTTGAGCTTCGTTTTCGCTGACAGCGATAGCAAGAAAGTCTGCATTGTGATGTACGAGATGTTGTAGTACGCTGCAATCATAGCCGCATTTTGAGGAGCAACTGATCCATCATCTTCATCGAAATCAATGATCTTTGACTCCGTGAGCTCCTTCAGGGTGGTCTCTACCAGGTCGGAGAGGTAACTGCTCAATCCGTCATGCGTGGGACTCGTCAAGCTGTAGTAACTCGGATTAGCCAGGAGTCGACGGTAGAAGTACGTAAACGTTGTCCAGTTGATGGCATCATCCGCAGACTCTATCATCTTCGTGCTGACTTCGGTAACGAAAGCGTCGTGCACGAAATTGTGAAGATGCGACTCGACTGGAAGGGCCTCATTTAAGAACTTCTTGAAGTATTCTCTCTTGACGCCTGGGACCATCAGAACTCCGCGACTGCGACCGTCTCGTGATGGGCGCAAGGCCTTTCCAAACATTTGCAACACCTCGCTCAGCTGGTAGTCGACATAACGATGTTCGCGGCCCTCGAAATATTGAGTGCCCATTACCACTACTAGATGCGCGGCGCAGTCTAGCTCCCAGCATACATCACGAGACGCAACTAGAACTTGAATTGCGCCTCGATTGTATAGATGAAGAACAATACGCTTGTCGCTCTGGCTTAGAGCTTCGTGGTAATAGCCAACGCCATGTGAGAGAGCTTCGGCCAAGGCTTCTTCATGAACACGTTCCAGAAGCGGGCGAAGCTGATCAACATCTACATGTAAGAACCTATCCTCGTCATCTTCCGCTAGGCAAGCTGCAAGAATATCACGGGCGCTTGACCTCGTTTGTTTCCTATTCGGTACAAAAATTAGAGCAGGCTGGTCAGGTGACAACTCAGTGACCGCAAGATACGCTGGCTTAGCCATAGCAAGCATGAGGGACGGGAAATGGGGAATGGAGAAAGACTGGATGCGAAGCTCGAGTGGTACAGGGCGGACGTGGGGGCTGAAGTTATAGATGTCTTTCTTTTTAGCATCGATCCATTCACCAATATCCCGGGCATTCGCCAGCGAAACACTCAATCCAATGATTCTCATCGCCAGACTGGCAGTGGTGCGAATATAATGCATTCGAGATACAATGATCTCGTAGATGTACCCCATCGGACCACCAAGGAGGTGTAGCTCGTCGGCAATGAAAAGCTCGACAGTGAGGATGTTCTTGCGTCGCTGCCATTGCCGAGATAGAACATCCCACTGCGTTGGTGTAGCCAAGATAAGATCTCCCTTTTCGAGCAATTTAAGATCTGTTGCAGTATCTCCAGTGAGCTTGACTATTTCCTTGCCACCACGTAGGTGACTTAACCTCTTATTCCAGTCTTGGTATCTGATGTCAACTAATTCTTGGAAGGGCGCGATATAGACGGCACGGCCAATCTCTGGTTTGGACCAAAGACGTAGGATAGCGAACTCGGCACAGACTGTCTTTCCACTGCCGGTCGGAGCCCCGATCAGGACATTGTCATCCGTCGTGTAAAGAGAATTAAAGGTCTGGGTCTGGATTTTGTTGAAATAGTTCCAAGACTCATGGAGATTAATGTAATCCTTCGCTTTTAGTGCGGCAATAGGGAGGGGTTGCAGATCTAGGAGTTGGGTATGAGGTGGGAATTTCTCGGGAAGAATGAGCTTCTGGAACGGGACGGCCAGCTTCGTCTCTGACTGCAGCCATCTATCGGAAATGACAGAAATGAAATAATTAGGAGGCATAGGTTCGGTGATGGGGACAGTGAAGTCGACTAGGTGCTCGTTGTCCTCGGATACCGCATAGTCCTTGCGCAGGACAAATTGATCATGATAAAGAATATCTTCGCCGTCGCAATCTTCGACAATAATCCAGAAACTTTCTGCTGACCCATGCAATTCGTCATCCCACTGGAAATTTGGGGTAATGGACAATTCAACTCGAAGCATAGAACGGGTCATCGGCTGAGCCTGAGCTTGGATTTCAACCCGAGGAAACTTAGCCACTAGGTCACAGACGAGACGACCTGCTTTTGGTTTTCCAAGCAACTCTCCCATTCGGGGAGGGTCTAGGTCGAAATAACTACTCCATGGAACGTCCAAACTGTCGGCCTTCGCTATGATATCCCGAGGACAACGAGGAAACTGTCGTAGAGGTGTCATGGCTCGCCACATTCGTTTCTCTGCCATCTTGCACAAATCCAGGGCCGTCTTGGCAACGCTAGACCAGCCCTTTTGAAGGGTTATTTCGAAGATAGCGCGAAGGATACGGCCCGCAGATTGTGTAACATAAACCATGTCAGCCATGAGAGCCAAGCCCTCAAGTTTGAGACGGCTGATGTATGCCTGTAGGAGGACATTGATCTTGCAATGTGGCTCTTCAATGCTCTCTTTCACGGGAATTGGTACTCGAGAAAGAATCTTCGCAAGTTCTAATTTCTCATCCTGCCGAACAGGTATGTACTTGAACTCGGCGCTGAGAGCAAATACTCTGAAGAGCTCGGTATTTGTAATTGAAGGCTGGATCAACTTGTTGTAGGTATCCATAGACCCGTACGTGATATAATAGTGGGAAGCTATTCTTCCAAGCTCGGTTCCCTTGACCTTCCCAGTCTTTTCGTCATAGGTGATTAGATTAGACTTCTTTAGCACGGTAGCTGCCGAATGTATAAGGTCGACTCTCTTCTGCTCCAAGGCTTCGTCGTCCTCATAGTCAGCTCCGACACTATAAAGACCGGGTGACCTTAACATTCGGACGAAGAGGTATGTGTACCCAAGCCATTCTACACCTTCATCCCGAGTTCGGACATTGCCCAGAACAATTTCTGCATTCAGGTTATCCACGAGCTTGCTGGCAAACTGGCTCTCGATGGGCAACTGCTGGTTGAGCAGCGATAGATAATAGTTCACCTCTCCCTGTGAAGTAATAATGATACCCTCACCATATGTATCGTATTGAGGTCGCCCAGCACGACCCAGCATCTGCAGGACGTCCTGTGGGCTCAACTCCACCCAACTACCTTTCTCTGGAGAGTAAACCTGGGTGCCCTTAATAATAACGGTATGTGCCGGCAGATTGACACCCCAAGCAAGAGTAGCTGTACAGACCAGGACCTGGATTAAGCCAGAAGCAAAAAGGCCCTCAACCTCGGATCGATCAATACGGCTCATACCAGCATGGTGGATTCCGAATCCGTAAGGAAGAAGGTCCTTGAGATCTGCATCCGTTATGTCGTTGACAATCTCATTCAGAGCTTCTCTGGAACCCGAGTCATGCCTCAGGATCTGGTTAATTGTTTCCATCTCCAGAGCCTTATCTCGAATATATCTCGCTGTTTTGGCAGTTTCCTTTCGAGAGTGCACGAAAATGAGCATTTGATTTCGGTGAGTGCCCACATGCTCGATGACCTTATTGTACGTAATATCATTCATCGTCTTGAGCTGTTTGATGGCTTTCTTCTCCGTAACTCCAATGAACTCTTGCCTCAAAGGACAAGGTCGATAGGAGCCATCGAAATGGAAAAGCCCCTTGATAGGGTCCACACGAAGGAAACTAGCCACATCTCTATAGTTGGGCAAGGTAGCAGACAAACCGATAAGTCTGACTGGGTCACCGCTTTGTTCGGTTTTTCTGATAGTTCTGCTGACAATACTCTCGATGACAGGACCTCGCTCATCGTGCAGAAGATGAATCTCGTCGATAATGATCAACCGCACAAGATTTGTGTACGTGAGATCTGTAGCCTTCCGTGTGATGACATCCCATTTTTCAGGTGTCGTGACGATTATCTGGGTCTCGGATATTTGCTGCTTGGTAAGTTGGCGATCACCAGTTAGTTCGGATACTGTTATGCCGTATGGTTTTAGGCGGGCGCCGAAGTTTCCGACTTGCTCTTGGACCAGAGCCTTTAGAGGTGCAATATACACAATTTTAAAGGAGTCTAGATCAATGTCACCCGTTTTCGGATCCCTGTGCTTCCCAATCTCTCGTAAAATGGTCAGCATGGCTACATTCGTCTTGCCACTGCCTGTAGGAGCACAGATGAGCATGTTCCCATCGTCCTCAAATGCCGACGGGTAGCATTTTGTCTGAATTTTGTTTAGGGACTTGGCCGAGCTGAAAGGCACGCGTGCCCATTCAGGCAAGTCAGTGATGGGGATATTGGTTTCATCTGCTTGGCTGCGCTTTTTAGGTGGAGGCACATGAAATTCTTCATAGCCTTTGAAGGTCCGCTTCGTTGAGCCTTCGGGAAGTCTGACTTTCGGGTTTGTCATAAGATGGTTGCCTTGGTCGAACACGAGGTTTTCGAGATTGATCAACTTTCGTGGTTGGAGACCACCGACTAGTTGACCTTCCGCTCGCTCGGCTTTTGGTTCTTTGCTGAAAGACGCCGGTACATCAATGTCCATTTTTATCTCTATCTTCTTGGCACCATCAGTAGGCTTTCTGCCCCGAAGCTCGTCCAGGATCCATTTAACCCCTTCAGAAGCCATCTCCCGTTCAATGACTCCCTTTTCTTCTTCACCTTCCGCCCTAGCTAAGCGCGTAAGCCATACAATCTTTTCTCGGTTCGCGATAAACTTTTGTACGACCTCGTGATGTTCGTAGTCGAGAAGTTCCATCAACTCGTTTTCGATTTCTCTCAGCTGTTTCTCATCTCCGCCAGGTTCATCAGGATCGCCCGAAAGTATATGCAAGGCCATTGTGGTTTTTTCGTGCCGAATATGATCGTCAGTATATATGTTACCGATCTCTCTTTGCAGCCAGTAAGCATCAATCTGCCGCGCAGGGATGTAATTGGTTTCCTTAGAAGCTTCCGGGCGCTTGCCGTCTGGCAATCCGGAATCAATCACCATCTCTTCCCCATCAGCTAAGCCGGCACTTTCCTCGGCTCGATCCTCTGCAGCTCCTCCAGCCGTTGCCCGCTCTTCTAAACCAGTCAGATCCTCCTCGTCTTTGTCAAAGACTGCTTCGTCATCTGACGACTCGTCTCTGACTTCGTCTACTAATGCATCTCTGTCATCTTCTTCGTCGTCGAAGACAACAGCAACACCCTGGCGTTCGTCAAGTTCCTGGTCGCCCTCGGCTGCTCCAGCTCCTGTATCCATCTCCTCGTCGTCATTTTGGGTATCATAATCAGTAATCTTCTTTCCGAGGTTAACCAACTCGTTGAACTGCTTAGGGCTCAGAGTTACGCCCAGCAAGTCGTCAATCTCCTTCTTCTTATCGAGGTCTTTCATATCCTCATCCTTGAGGTATTCCAAGACAGCATCTGCTGCGCTTAGAACGATCTCATGGGAGACGTCACCAAGGTTGCTCCTCACAACATTTAGTATGAGGTCGTAGGTGGCACGGGTAGCAGGTATACGCGGTCGGTATCGAAGGCCTTCGACCAGCAGGTCTGTCTGTCCAAGGATTCCCGTTCCTCGCACCTGTGACGGGTCGCCCTTTCGTTTTCTTTGCTCGCGGGCTAGGATATCCTTTCCCTCTTGCACATCTCCTCTTTCGACATCTGGTAGGCCTGTGGCTTTCTTTTGCTTAGGTGCGGTGTCGCGCGCAACTCTAGAGCCCATGTCGGTAATCTTCAGACGGCCAGCAAGGGATTCGGGGTCGCCAGTAGCCTCGTCGGTTCGTCGCGTAACAAACCGCCTGTCCGCCTGGAGAACCAGGTTGGACATTGCCGAGTACTTGTACTGCGACACATCTCGATGATGGTCCGCCATCTTCGCGGTAGTTCGCGTTTGATAACTTGCTTGTCGACGGTGGAACTATGAAGTGGCGGGAAGACGAGCGTCGGCAAGTCCAATTTAATCAAATGGACGAGGGCGCCGTACTTGTCTACAGAATTAGCATTTAGAGGACACCGCGCCAGACAAATGCGTTTCGATTTTCGTCCCGGTATCCTTCTACGGTGGTACGCGACCTCCCTTTTGTAGTTGTATTGAAGAGCGCTGCTATTCGCCTCCAATAGGAAATTTGTGAAGCTGGAGCTATTCACGTTCTAAGATAGACTTGAAGGCGCTAAAGCAAAACCTCGAGACAGTGTTAGAAAAGATAGATGGTACCTATCTAATACTGTGCTTTAAGCCTTAGCAACACCAAAAACATACAGGTGCCCACTTTTATACTGCAGCTCGCATAAATAATAATGTCATATAATTGGCTGCTTTATGCATACTTATGTACCGTCCATGTGTATATCTCACTGAAGATATTCATAAACATACACATTCATACGTGTATTTCGTATAGCAGTAATTACTTGTGTTACCGCCTGATGATATCTACATTTCCGATTGAAATATTCTAAAGGACTGATCCGTAACTTTGGACCATTTGGGGAGCCAATCCATGTTCTGTTCCTAGGGTCGAGTATCAACAACCATCGCAACTCATCCTTAACGGACACTATGGATAAGGAGTTACGTGAGCGAGCTCGCGAAGTCCTTGAGCACCGAATACGTCCTCGCGAAGAGGTGACTGCCGTGAGACGACATCTAGCTCACGATCTCGCTCAGAGCCTTGGAACCGATCATCTCAGCAGCCCCTTGTCCCTCATTGACTTAGATACTACCGTCACACCGTCCGAAGCATTACAGGGTAGCTTTCGAGAGTACATTGAGGCAGTCCAACGAAATATCGAGATTAGAGCTGAGTTTGCCAAGCTACACGAGGAACATGACTTGGCTGCTGCTTCCCTCTCATCCCCGCCTGAGGAAGATCAACAGGCAAAACTTCTCGAGCTTCAGCTAGAGGTCAACGCACTAGAGCAGGAACACGAGAAGCTCAAGGTAGTTGATAAATACCTGGAAGAGCTTGATCAGCAGCCTGCTGCAGCTCCTGACTTCTTGGATACCGAGGTTATGTTCCAGGATTGTGCGCCACTCCCCGAACTACCGAAAGAACTAATGGAAGGTTTCACTGAAGATCGAGATGCACCCAATCGTGAGATACAGGAGTTACTCTCACGGCTTCAGAAAGCCGTTTTGCGTAATAAGCTACTGGCCCAACGTGAGAAGCAGAACTTCGAGAAGCTGAAGGCCAAAAACCCGATTGATCCCAGTATTCTCTCTCCAGAGGTGCAACTACATGCACTCAATGCCGTCAAAGATAGCTTAATCAATTGGATTGAGACCATGTTAACCAAAGCCGGCGGTGACGAGGACGAGCCAAGCACCGAGTCCCCAACCAAGCCGCGGCAAGGGAGACAGGAGAAATTCGATCGTGATGCACATATGGCAGAGATCGAAAGGGAGTACCAACACCACGTCGACCTCCGCAAAGAGATTATCGCTTCGCTAGCTCAATTAAAGCAGCTAAGGCTCGAGCCGCAGCAGAAGCAAGAGCAAGAACAAGAACAAAAGCCCGAAGAGGCTAAGCCCAGCAGCGCAGATCCGGAGGCATTCCTGCTCACACCATACCTCGAGAAACTGCAAATTATTTCCCGTGAGCAAAAGGGCCTAATTCAAGAAAAGTCACACATCAACGCGGCTCTCGCAAGACAACAACAGGATCTCAATAAGATGCTAAACCACCTCGCGGAGGAGAGCCATCTACTTCCAAAGTACCCAGCCAACAAATCCGACAAGCCCAAACCGAGCTTTGGCGAAGCTACGAAAGGAGTAAATAAGTCCAACGTGACGACTCAAGTCGAGCCCTGGATTTCCGCGGCAAACTCGGCCCAGATCGCTACTCTTGAAGCTGTCTTTGAAAAGGTCGAAGAAGGTCAGGTGGCAGCTGAAGACGCTATGCAGGCTCTACACGAAGTCCGTAAGCTTCTGAACAAGGAAGACGTCCAACCCGAAGAGCCTCACGGAGAACAGGAGAGTTCGGAGCGCGACCTGTGGATAGGCGAGGACGACGAGAATGGTGGAACACGCGTTAGGAAGAATAGGGAGAAGAAGGTAGAGAAGCAAAAGGGGCAGAGCATATATGCAAAATTAGACGGCAATCTCGGATTAATCAACGAGTAAGGGGCCATGGTTTAATTACAGCTAGACAGGAAGATCTCTTGGGGCTTCACCTTTCAGGTGGAAGTAACATCTAGCTATTAACTAGCAAACTTGATGGTGGCTTAACACCATAATAATACGACGAACCCAGGTTTTACCAGCCCAACGCCGTATGCTATGACATCCATCGGTTGCTGTATTGTGTTCCTATAAAATAGAGAAAGCCGAACATTACAAAACCTCGGACTTCCTGACTACAATTAGCCTTTTCCAGCTAGTATGTTTGATATTCTTAGAGCCAAATCCAGTATAGATAAGTGCTCATCTGCACCATCCACCAATCGTTTGTCGACCTCTGAGAAGATGAGAGTTATTTTATTCTTGTAAACATCACGAATCATCTCATCTTGGATGACTGCTTGGTATAACTGCAAAAACCGTTAGTTTCCAAGGACCTCGCTTAGATAACGTTCACAAACAACTTACCTGTGAGAGGACCTGACCAGCACTCCATCCATCCGCGACCATCTCTTCCACGACCTTCGCGATGGCCCGATATGTAGCGCCGGCAGACTTAGGTTGCATAGCCTTCTGTAGAGTCTCGATGGTTTGGTCTGGTATAACACCAGCAATCTCCTCCACAATCTTAACCGTGACGACTTTAGTGTCTTCATCCACATCCATCTTGTCCCCATCATCCTCTTTCTCAATAGCACCAACTAATCTCGCCCCGCTCTGTAGGAAAGTGATTGCTTTTCTCAGATCTCCCTCGCTGCACTTGATGAGCGCATCGACAGCACCATCCTCAAGTGTAACACCCTCCTTCTCAGCGATCTCTTCCAAGCGCTTCTTCGCGTTGCCTTGATCCAAGCTCTTGAACCTGAACTTGCTGCATCGACTCGCTAAGGGATCAATTATTCTAGTGACGTAGTTGCAAATTAGGCAGAACCGCGTTATCTTGCTGTATGTCTCCATTGTTCGTCTGAGAGCGCTTTGAGCATCTTGTGTCATGCTATCCGCCTCGTCGAGAATGATGATTTTGAAGGGTGGGCATGGATAACGAGCCTTATATCCAGCGGGCGGGTTCGTCAATTGCATGCGTGCGAAGTCCTTCACCTTCTCTCGTACGATAGAGATACCTCGTTCATCGGAGGCGTTGAGTTCAAGGACGCGAGACTTCATCATCTCTGGGCCGTAGAGCTCCTTTGCGAGAGCAAGGATCGTGGAAGTTTTACCGGTTCCCGGGGGGCCATAGAAGAGCATGTGAGGCAGCTAGAAAATGATTCTTAGTATTCCGAATATAACGTAATTAGCTCCATGCAATCTCAAGGAAAAGCTTACGTTAGAGGCTTGAAGCGTCCTTTGAAGGACATTCACTGTATGATCCTGAGCCGTGACATCACTAAGGGTCTTTGGTCGGCTTAAGCAATAAGTCAGCTAGGTTTCGTTTTATTTCCTTTAGAGAGATAGTTGAAAAAGTATAGAACATACTATTTTTCGACCCATGGCTGCTTTCTAATGTTCTGCTTCGACTCTTCTGTCTTGGACGTTGATGCGCCGTTTGCCGCTGCCGCCTTGCGCGCCTTTAGATCGAAGAAACTCGCCATGTCCAAATCTATGCAATTTTCTGGGAACTCGGAAGTCGAAGGTGAAATTCTTGGTAGAAGTATGTGACGAGTTCGCCTATTCCATTAAGACATTACGCAAAAATGCATGCCAATTCAAGGGTCAAGTCGGCGAGCATGAAATAGTTCCCCACCGACGCGTGAAGGACGCGCTTTCAGACCTTTAATTCTGCCGCCCATTAAAGAACAGAATAGGAAGGCGGCGTAAGTAAGTACCTAGGTACCTTAGACGATACAAATAGAATTCATAACAAGTATGGATGAACTACATCACAATTAGTTCTCATATATGTCTGAAATGATACATTATGAATTCAGCCTGTTCTCAGAAGACTCGGCTATCTGCAACTTGTCTAGCACGCTCGATACTACCCTTCTTATCACAGATGTCCATACTCTAGCATACACATGGATAGCAAGACCAGTATTCTTACCATATATAACGATAATATAGGCCTCCTGTAAAGCTGCCTACTTAAGCGTATACACTAGGAAATATCTAATACTAGAGAATTCATGAAGATCCATGCCTATTTATAAGTAACGATTTAAACATAGCCGGCCATTTTGTATATACCTGCCTGAGCCAATAGTCAAAACATGTCAATCATAGACCAAATCTGCCTATTACCACCACACAAGCACCCTCCACGAATGTCTCCCGAGAGCTACCATGTATATCATATCCAAAATTACCACTGTGTCCAGAGGCCGACGCTACGCTCCTCATCAATGCAAATTAAGTACCTACATATATACATCAAAACCCCAATACATGTTTCTGTCAATTTATGCCGCGTGCACCAACTGACGGAGTCTCTTCTCGATGGCCTCGCGCCCTTGCCAAGTATCCCAGACCCGATGAGGCGCCTCGTCGACAATATCCCAATGCTTCAGGTTGCGCGTGAGGTGGCTGAGGTCTCTCTGCTTGTCTTCCCATCCACTGTCCCGTCGGATACGGACACCCGAGCTGATGAGATTGAGCGGGACGTCCGGGTTCTGGATGGCCGTGCTGCTAGCTAGGTCGCGTTTCGACAATGTTTCCGCTACAAGGTTCTCTTGTAGCTTTGTCCACAGGTATTTTCCAGTTTGATATGTGGATTGGCCCCATACGCGATCTTCTTTGGTTCGGCCTTTGAATAGGGCGCCTGGGATACGATCAAGGCCGAGAGGCGAGATTATGCCCCGGAGCCAAAGCCAGAAACCTCGGCCTGGCGAACCTATACTATCAAGATCATCTTCGTGCAGCGGGTCGATAAGGAGGAGCCCCTTGATATCTCTCCCATGGCGAGCAGAGAAGATCCGGGAGTAGATAGAGCCTATTCCAGCACTCGCGAGAACTATTTGAGTTAGTGAATGTGGTTGACTATATTTTCTGAACGAGATCTTACTCCAAGGTCCATCCTCTCCAGCTCTGGCCAGTGCTTCACTAACAGCCTCAACGGCCATTCCAGCAGATAGAGGTGACGGTGCAGTGTCGCTCTGTCATTCGTCAGCAATTATGCCTTAATAACAGCTTGATTTTACTTACCCAAGCTAGTCCCGGGCGGTCGACGAAACAATATCGAGTAATCGACCCATTATTGATCGCATTGTCCGCAAACTGCCAGAGACCGTCTTCAACTGGACTTTCGCCTCCTTCCAGTAATACCGTCGGCAGCTTCGTTCCCTTGTAATCCGTCTTGTTCCCATGACAATAGACATGGATCATATACTTGTCTCCGTCTACCCAAAACAGCTCGCCCGGCGGTGTCAGCCCAGCATCAAGGGCTCGAATGATGAGAGTACAAGTTATCAGCAGAACCACGAGAGCGAATATGATCATAAGGAAAGTAGACACCAAGACAGCAGTCCATTCGCCCAGAGTGCGACGTGTCTCGGCTCGGCCCGTAAGTCGTTCCTCCTCCTCGGTCTTCCCCCATTCGACGAGTCGATCGGTGACTAGGGTCCAGATAGCCATTAAAAGTGCCCCTAAATAAACATTATTAGTCTTGATAACTTTCCAATTTCCGTGATTATGAACTGACATAGCACGCTGACCATTCCCACCCAACCCTCTTCATGTCTCGTCTTCTCTACTGAGATCAACAAGACGGCGTCCACTAGCAACAATGCTCCCATAACTAGACTCAATATGCGGACCGCTTTTGATGGAATGGCGAAGAATATCAGAGTAAAAAGCAGGTTCGCCAGCGCTAAGCTAGCATAACTAAAGGAGAAGAAGCCCGATCCTCGTGTATGGAAGCCGGGAGGCGTAACAAACGTCGAAACCAGTAAGATAGTCCACCATACGAAAGTGAGAATCGTGAAGAGGATCGTAATGTATCTGACAATTCGCACGCTCCAGAGGTTATACGGTGAAACCTATTCCAAATAAGTATTATACACAGAAGACACTTCCATAGGGCTCTTACTGCTGGATCATCTGGGCTCAAGTAACTCGCGCTCTCGACTCTATTCGGTAGTAATCGAGTATGCTCGTTCGGTCCACTACCTCGATCCTCGTCCAGCGAATCCCGCGGGCTCTCATCGTGCCTCCTAGACCCTCCTCCCCAAAGCCGATTCATTTTGCGATTCCGATTCCCTCTTGAATATCCAATATAAATACTAGTATATAAATATGGGGTTTGCAATGAACTGATTACCTACGCGCCAGGCGACTTGTTGGAGTTTGCAGAATTAAGATTATCCGGGAATAATAATAAGAGTGGAAATATAATGATCCTTATTCAACTGGATGCGGTTATCATAAAGAATAAATAATTGCATACACTGCGCATGAGACGTTGTCCGACCTATCGTGCCATGCTGAATGAGCCCATCGCCGTCTACGTCATGACTATTAGCTAACCATTAGTTCTAGGTTGGCCCCGCCCCAGGATCAAGATCAAGTTGGGATTTTTGGCCGCAAATATAGATTAAAGAACAAACAACAAAACTCAAACGAGGGTCAATCTAACCAGCCAGGCCGACTAGACCCGCATAAGATCGAATCAGATCTACGACCTTAGTCACCTGAGATCTAAAATGGTTGTATCGAAAACCTTTCATAGAATCATTACTACGCAGTAACTTCGCAAGGTTGCTCAGCGGGGAGGAAGAAAGAGGGGATTCTCCAATTCCCCAATTCAAAATTGCCCCTCATCCTACATCAATAGGTCTATGGGCTTAATGATCTCGATCCTGTACTGTCGCATGATTCGCAAAGTAGACACGAAGAAACATTATTACTCAGTTTCGTCTAGATATACAATTAATTACGATTTCATCGTTTCTTTAACGTACCAGGTATCAAGAAATTCATGGGTGTGTCTCGGCGAGAATCGATTTAGTCGTCGGCCTAGAAATGTTACACAGCGCGAAGTATTTTCACTCCGTCTCACAGGAACCACCTCAATCTTAGAACTGAGATACACTTTATGAGCATACGCAAATATACATATCCACATATCTGGTGTCCATGTCAATCTTTTCATGTGTGAGCGTCAATGAGAATTGTCTATTTGATCTATTTTGAGCTTGATTTTCTTCTACCAACATTGTGTATAGCTTACAGGTACCAAATAGGTGCAGAGCTTCCTTTACGAAGATATCGTGCTTTGAAATTACAAATTAAGAAACAACCAATTAAGCAATATGTTAGACAACAAAAAGTCTAGCGATGGCCAGTCTGCAGGAGGCTCAAATGACTCACATACTTTCCGGTGTTTCCGGTTTATTATCGTGATATGTCTCCTCTCGTAGAACCGAAGATGATGCTGCTGGAAGATGAATAGCGACTACTGCTTGATCTGGAGCCCTGAGAGGTCCCCCCTGTTCGACTACGCGAGAGTCTCTTCTTCTTCCTCTGTTCTATCTGCTTCATGGCAATCTCCTCAGGATCAGGGCCTCGGCCGGCCGGCTTTATAGCATCTGGAGGTAGCGTGCCAATTGGTGAATGAAGCTTAGCGGTAGCTTCGGGATCGTCAAGCGCAATATTGGCCTTGTTGTAGGTATCCTTCTTATACTGTTTCAAGGCCTGAGTCGATGGCTCCGAAACAGACACCCAACCCTTAAGCTGAGACAACCAACTGTACTTTCCTTCCTTTCCACCACCCTTGGCTGATTCTGCTACAGAATCACTGCGTTTTCTGCTACATTTATCCTGGAGAGTATTATTGCTCACTCCAGGCTGACCGTATGAAAACGTCCTGTGATGAGTTGAGCCCATCTCGAGAGTTTTCATTGCTGCTGTTGCTTGTGATACCAACTGATCCTCCTCAGGGGTTACCAAGATATCTCCAATATTTTCTCGTGGGAGGAATAGTGCTGAAGAGCCAAGTCTCGCTGTTGGGCTTGGGGACTTATGTCTTCTGCCAGCGAGGGGAACCCCCGAGCTCGATGCAGGACGGTCAGGGCTACTGGGTGGTGAAACCAAGAGATTAGACGTGTCGAATGATGCAGCTGTCTTATGTTGGCCCAGTGAGTTACGCTTGAGACGGGACGTAATTGTGCTGTTCGGAGTAAACATGCGGTCTCCTAATGATTGGCTTTTGGACAGCTTTGGCGCCTTGTCCTTTAGCACATTCTTCTCGGCACTCTTCTAAAGACGTGAAGAACTCTGAGCTTGAGACGAAGGCAGCCCCAGCAACGTACTTCTACGTTGCCTCTTTCTTGCGTTGAGTTCTTCTGGCGGTGGCGACTCTCGGTCGATAAGTTGTTCAGATGCGATACCAACTTCAAATGTTTCGCTTTCACTATCGTCTAAGCGGGCATAACGCTCGATCTCAGCCTTGAACAGAAAGGGATTGTCTAATCCGAACAACCTTGCCTGGCCCGTTCGGGATGTACCGCTAGGAGAGAAGCTACAAATCTCGCCCAGCTGATCCCAGGCTGTTTTCCCGGGTCTAGATTCGTGTGGAAATGGCGGCGGTGGCTCCGGATTGCCGACGTTGAATGGATAAGAAAAATTTCGCAAGACAGGTGGTGTAAAGCGTTGTGGTGTAGTTGGTCTCTGTGTTAATACTATGTCATCTTCGTAGGGAGATCCAAGATCGACTGGTAACTTGGGCTTTCGGAAACGTCCAACGAACCCCACCATTGTACGTAGGGAAAACAAGACAACGAATAGCACGAGGCTCTTGAGAATTATAGCCACTGCTTGTTGGGCGTCACAAGTGAGTCGAATCAAAGGGATAAAATGGAAGAAACGTGAAAATATGGTATCCTCGCTTTGACTTCTGCTTTGAGAAGCTTATTACCAATAAGTGTAGATATGAGTTTAAGCTGGGCTGGTGGAATAGGTCTTAATCTGATAAGAAGGAATCTGCATTGAATATAATGTAGCTTTCGCTCCTGTTGATATCGACTGCGCTTGTCAATAGAATCGAAAAGGTGGGTGGTGTGCTTTGTGCATTTTCAACAGATACAAGGGTGTCAGCCTGTGAAGCTATCGAAGTAGATTTAAAATTGGAGGTCCGATGATTTATAATAAGGCTTATAGTATGTGGATATGTAGTCTTGTCTCGCGAATTGCCTGCCTCAGCTGAAAGAAGCTTAACGAAAGTAGAGGACGGTATGAACGAGTGATATGAGAAAGTGGACTAGATCTCATAGTTTGATGTGTAAAGAAATAAAGATGGATGCCGCTCGACTGTGGACCTAGATACATACCACGTGGTGCGTAATGCAAATCGTGGGAGAAGATGATGTGTCAGTTGAAGTAGGAGCGACTGGAGTTTGATATTGTGGATTGGAGGTTTGCAGTGTGATTATTTGCATTTGTAACTCGAAATTGCCCTATTATCTAACATATACTCTGGACTTATGGCAGTTACGCCACCAGAACATGCATATAATGCAGTCGTCGAGCTTGCTGGCCATGCCTTGTTGCGCCTGCGTCCATCCTCTACATGATCACTGACGGCCAAGGCCAAGGGGAGTGAAGTTAACTAAAGGCTCGTGGGCTAGACTCATCTTCTTTTTCCTTTTTCTTTTAAGCCACACCCAATCGCCTTACGTACCTAGATACACTATACCTAAGGCTAGATTACTTCTACTACGACACATCCTCTTAGACTTGCAATTTCTAACTTATTAAAGTGGCACATACGACCGGGAAATAAATGGTATCGTTCATGTACGTATGTATGCATAATCTATAGTGTATACTAACTGCTAGAAGGTAGATATGAATATCCATGCCTTCCCTCAATTAAACGTTGATAAGCTGACAGAAATGTGAGACATCATCTGCAACCAATCAAGATCTGCAGGATATTTGTGCATAGGCGCTTTCCAGACTTAGAAGGGGCTGACGTTATGTACCCCCATTGGCTTGTATCCTATCCTGAAGCTGTTACCCCCACTTACTCCCGGCTTACTTATGGAACGTAAGCGTCAAGATTACCCATCGTACTAGCCTAGATTTCACGAGATTTAAATACGCATTTTATCTGAATTGGCTTGACTGTTATTCGCTGTGGTAAGAATATAGTGCATAAGTTAGGTAGGCATCGACTTTCTGTTAGCTCATAGTAGAGCATGATGTTCATCAAGACAATCTTGTCTCGATATATGTGACGAGAATATCTGCTCATCGTACTCAATGGCGGGTTAGACAAGTCTCGCCATCCTCTTCGTACACGCACTTGCGATTAGCAAGGTATCACTGGGGGAATCCGTCCTCTCTGGTTAGCAAGACCATATCCTAGAGAGTTGAGGCCACTCAGCTTATGCTTGGCGAGCATATGCTTTTGTACCACATGTTGTTCATGGCCCATTGCCGGCGTATTCATTTTCCAGCCAATCATCCCAAGGCCAATCTACCAGCCACCTGAAATAAATCATACTGTCGTCAAAGTCGCTGTCTAGCCATCGTGTGAGAACTTCCTCCCTTGGCAATGGATCGAGAGTTGGGCTTTGCACGCGCGTGCCGCACTGGCAATGATCAAAATCGATTATTCGAATAACTGCTTCCTCTCCTTCGTTAGCTGACACGAGAATTATATTTCGTGGGTGAAGGTCAAGATTGTTGACATCTAACTGCCACATTTGGCTGTCAGCTCTGATAATGGCTCTCATAATTGCCTGTCGTTGCTGCTGGGTGTAATCGCGGACCGCAATGTCCTGTAGACAAATACCATGTACGTATTCATAAAAGATAGCTCTAACGTCCCGTGTCTCTGTGGCGTCGTCAAATAAGGGGACTGTAACGGAATATGATCCGTAGTAGCGTGGCACCACCGTTCCCCAGAGCGGCTGTAAGTACTTGTACGCTAACGTCTCGTGAGAAAAAGCCGCATCGCAATTTGCGAAGGGATCTACATGAAATTCATTGAAGTCATAGTATAGGGGGTCATAGAACTTGGTGACGATGTCATTAGGTAGGATGAATTTATCCAAGAGCGTCTCGCCTCCTCGATGACTTAAGGGCCGGGCGAGTACGACTTGCGAATTTTTCTGGTCTTTGACCCTGACATGATCAATTATTTTCAGTTGCAGTTCCTCATTGCAAGGTTTCCCGGGAGCTGGTGGATATTGTAAGCAGAGTTGTACTGGGTGTAACCGTCGGATTTTGTCTTGAACATTGCGAGAAGACCACTTATGGAAGTAGTTTGGTGGAGGCGGTGGATGATAAGACTGCGCTCGAAACGTTCTCCCGATTTTGTACGGTATTGGAGGCTTGTCTTCATCTGAATGTGTTGCGAAATAGCTGTATCCTTTCATACTGAAATGACAGGTAAGACTCTGATAGGTGAAGCGCGCATACAACTCGTCTAGGAATAGTGACCGTTATATTCCTTTCTACCTAATGTGCAAGCCCCCATGCTTTATATAGCACTGAGGTCAGCTTGATCGACGGTTAGAGTCCTTTTTCTATAAAGAAACTTAGATGAGTAGTGTCGTTTTGAAATCATGTTAACAATGAAACTGCTTGCTTAGCTTGTAAATAGCGAATTGTACAGTCTTCCCGTTTTGGCTAGTCACATGCCATCATCATTGATCAACCCGAGCTTGAACAAAAGAGGTACATAGGCACGTTATACCTTATTAGTCAGTGGCCCCACGGTCACATTAAATGGTGCTCTGTCAGTCTGTGAAACCCGGGGTATGTGCTCTCTAAGTTGCGACTTCAACCAATACAACCCATAGTACTCCCTTGCGTACGCCTCTCTAGGAACGAGCAACTTGCTGCCATACTTATTACAACCTACTTATCGCCTCCTTATTATCTCATTAGTCTCTACATAGTGAGAGCGACAAAGAAGTGCAACATATCATCGTCGCTCGGTATCACGACCCACCCCTCGCCACCACGATGCCGGGCCTCACCCTCAACACAGGCGGGGCGGTCCCATCTACCCACACAACGCTCACCGAC
>KZ111243.1:80674-204162 GCA_002120335.1 Hypoxylon sp. EC38
GGGAAGCAGGAGAAGTTCGTCGGGATCGCGGCGCCGTACGCCCCGGGCAAGGACAGGATCGATCGGAAGCCTAAGGGGCCGAAGCGCTAAGATCCGCCCTTCCTTTGTTGGGCTTAAGTTTATTGAATCAGGGGAGTGGATGTAGCAGATGCTTAGATGGAGCTGGCTTCGTGAATGACGTTACGGATGATGAAGCAAAGAATTGTATTTTATGACACACTGTCTCGTGTTAAGGGCGGCACGTGACGCTCGCAGAAACTTATCACATAAGTAGGGGTTAAACTGGATGGTTTTGACGCTTAGTTGTTAGAACCATTCACTATGGATGGATATCAAATTCACCCATAAGAGCTTGCTAAAGAGTCATGATGGGATAGCTTCAAGGTCATTGCATATTACGAAGTGGACAAGGATGTAGCATAATCAGTACTCATAAGAACTCCTTAGCAGCAGAATTATAACAATCTAGGATTCTTCAGTGCATTTAATAAGGAATATTAGCCTGTGTGTGTCAAATTCATTGTATTGGTCGAATTCATCGCGTATGCCATGTAGCCCATCAAAAGCAAAAGAGGTATCAATCCTAGTCTAGATGCCCGTCAATCTCGGCGGCGCCAGAAATTATGCCATGAGACCGCCATCATTGACCGTATGTCCTTATTCCCATCTGGAATACCAAGGAGGGAGGACACAAGAGTAAAACTTCCCTAAATACACCTGCCATGCTCAACCGAAGTTATTAACCCGTTACCAACAGCCCTCCGAAATAACTGGAGAAGGGGCAGTCATTCATAGTCGTTAACCATGACCATGTTAGAAGTCCTCCATACTTCTCTGAACCGATCTTCGCAGCTGTCGATTGTAGATCTTTCTCTCGTCGGCACTGCCCCAATACAACTTGTGTGCTTCTAGGTTAACTTGGGTTCTCGGATCATATTTAGGTTCTTCGTCTTCTAGAGCCGCAATAATTGCTTCGATGTGCTGCTTAACATCCTCGCGACGATTGGGGTTAGGGAAGTAGCATGGTGTACCATCCGCCGCAATCCGGTGGTGGAACATTGGCGTCAAGAACTTGATTCTCGGTTGTTCTTCGGGGAAGCGAGGGCTAAAGTTGATCTTGATGCGGAACATGCCCCCATCCAAGTTGGTCATAGGTCGTCCGAAGTAGGTGAGATGCCATACGAAAGGGTTGCCGTCTACCAGTTCAATGTTGTGAGGTTCCTCGCTACGCTTGAATGACTCCTTGATCTGTTCAAATTGACGTGCGAGGTTGACCGCGACTGTGCTGTCTTTCATCTTGGCAGATGCTCCCTCTAATGCCCATTTCTCCGGCTCGGCATCCAAGGCGGCCTTAACCTGACGTATTCTTGCTTCAAGTTCGGTGTAGTTGAACTTCCCATCCATAGTATTAGATGTGCCCTCGAAAGGCATGCGTACGAAAGGCTGACCGTCCTTCACCTCCTCCTTTGCTTTCTTGATAGTCTCCAGGTAGGAGTCGTAATACCAGAGGAAGCGATGCTTGCATAAGTCCTTGAACGGCTCCCAGGGAACAATTGCGTCGTCAATCTCGATATCGTCATCCATGTCAACCTCGAAGTCATATTGTCCTGATGGAACAGGTAATGCAACGCTGCTTCCAGGGATTCCCAAGTATTCTTCCAATCGTTGGATGATGGAAATGCGTAATGTCTCATGGCGGATCTGCAGCACTCATTGTAAGAATGGCCTTCAGCAGTTTATTTCTCGGCACAGGGCATAGATTACCTTCGCGATGTACTCCTTCTGGTTCTTCTTATCGTGCGACTCATTCGCATCTTCGAAACCGGGCTCGTTCTCGTAAGGATTCGCAGACATGAGGCTTTGTATCGATACGAGAATGGATTCTAGACCCTGGGCAGGAGACCACTCCTCTCCTCGCTCCCCGCGCCATGTTCTAATAGCATGTTAGGCTCGACGACGACGAATAGTAGAGAAGAGCGAAAGTTGCATACCCAAGGATCGACCTAGAGATTAAGTTAGCAGAGCGAACATGAAGGGCCAAGGCAGATCTATCTTGCTTACAAGCAGACTTTTCCCGAGGCATAGATGTTCGGATTGAATCTACATCGTCCACTATTTGTAGTCGTTCCGGTGACGGATGGTGACTTGCGTGGGTACTCTAAGATTGTGTCCATTAGATACGTTGTCTTTGGCACGTCAACGTTAACTAACCCTTGTTGAACTTAACCGCAAACTTGGGAGAGTTAGTATGTGTGATCACGAATGACTTGATCCATATAAGAGTGAACCAACCTCGAAAAATCCAAACTCGTAAGGGGTCTCGTGAGGGCCGATTATTAAGGCCTTCACATTACGGACGTCGCGATCTCGAAAGGCTACGGCGAGTGCTAGAGAGTGGGGTATGAAAGCGTAAGTACTGGAACAGAACGTGTATACGAAAGGGGGATGTCTCATACAGAGATTGGTATTCTTTTGGAGTTCACCGATTTCCTATAAGGCGTGAATAACTTGTCAGCCTTGCTTCTCCTCCAAGATTTGAGACGTTATGGTATACCTTGGTGATGCGGATGATAGACTGGTCCGCCATGGCTGCTACCAGCTACTCATAGGTCGGCGACTTGTGTAAGATTGATAGGTTAGACGGGATGGCTTCTCGACGGACCTGGGGGCGGCAGAATGTTGTTGGGTAAGACTAATGTAGAAAGTTTACGGCGCGTCTGGTGGCTTTTGGGTCGCAGCGTAGGAGTAGATATGTAATAAGGTTGGCAGGAATTAGGTAGCACTTGCAGCGCAGCTCTGAGGTGCATGAGGGCAGGTGGGGGAGCGTCCCCAACTTCAGAAGGCAGAAAAGGCGGGGTCTCACTAGGAGACTTGCCGCGGGGCTGAGTTACCTTAGGGGGTGTACCTCTACGTCTCCATTGTACCGTACATTCACAGGGAGATGACCGGAACCTTGGAAGTTGCGCGTGTGTAGATACTTGCCTAATACTAGGATACCTTGAGAGTTGGGGACCTTTGTAACCTTTAAACATTCATTTTATAATAATACGTTGTTGCCACTATGCATATTGAATCACCTCTTAAGACACTTAATCTTCTACCGTACATGCACTAGAAAAGTACCATATTATACATCCATCTAAGTATGTATGTAGTCTCTAACCAGATACGGTATAAACACTGTACTACATAGATAATCCACGGGTAGTAAGGGGTACCCTAGAGCTTCCCCCTTGCCTCCATCGTGGGGAGAACCAGACCGGGTCAGGAACAGGCCCCACTAGTAATTTTCCTTGGGATGTTTTCCGTCTTCGACAAATTTGGTGTTCTAGAGCCCCGAAAATGATCCATCCCCCTGATAGCTCATATTGCCAGGCGGTGAACAAGGCAAATTGACAAGTCCATCAGTCTCCAGGTAGCTTTCCTTGTGTCCTTTAGGGGGTTCAGTTAGAGTTCAATCGGTACTGGGAATCTCAATCATCTCACGTCATGTCTCACGAAACCATAGCGCAGCCCCTGCTGGGCCGGGTACTTGTCATCGGCGGCTGTGGCTTTCTCGGCCACCACGTCGTGAACTTGCTCCTACGCGACTGGACCTGCACCGTTTCCGTCATCGACCTCAAGTGCCAGCGCAACCGGAGACCCGACTCGGACGGCGTCGAGTACGTTGAGGCCGACATCACCGATGCCGATAACCTGATCAAAATCTTCGGAAAGTTGAAGCCCGATGTTGTCATCCACACGGCCTCGCCACCGGCACAGGGCCTCGGTGCTGTTGCAAATGATATCTTCAGGAAGGTCAACGTGGACGGAACACGCGCCGTGATCACCGCTTGCCAGAAGAACAATGTGAAAGCACTGGTATATACGAGCTCTGCCAGTGTTATGAGTGACAACAGGAACGATTTAATAAATGCGAATGAGGATTACCCGGTCATCAGGGGCAAAATGCAAACCGAATATTACTCCGAAACAAAGGTGCAGTTCTTCTCTATTAGAATACCCGATGTACATATCTTACTAATATCGATGATTAGGCGCATGCAGAAAAGCTCGTCCTAGAGGCAAACCGTGCTGAGGGAACAGACTTACTAACTACCGCCATTCGACCATCGGGCATCTTCGGCGAGGGCGACATGCAGTTAGTCCATCACACTGTCCAGGTCCTTCGCGAGGGAAAAGACAAGGTGCAGGTCGGCCTAAACGATAATCTGTTCGACTTCACATACGTCGAAAACGTAGCACACGCCCATCTCCTCGCCGCTCGCGCCCTGCTAGTAACTCACGCGTCGACCACCGATCCCCTCGACTACGAGAAAGTAGATGGCGAACCATTCATCGTCACGAACGACAGCCCCGTCTACTTCTGGGACTTGATGCGGGCTATATGGCGCGAGGCCGGATCGCAGAAGGGGACGGATCACGTGTGGGTGATGAGCCGGGATGTGGGCATCCTCCTGGGATTCTTGAGCGAGATGTTCTTCAAAATCATAGGGAAGACCCCGACCTTAAACCGTCAACGCATCATCTACAGCTCCATGACGAGGTACTACGATATCACGAAAGCGAAGCGGCGTCTCGGCTACAAGCCTCTGGTAAGCCTGAGCGACGGCGTGAAGAGGACGGTCAAGTGGACGTTGGAGCAAGAGAAGAACCAGAAATGATGAGGTGGTACCTACAACGTGCCTGCCAATATGTACGAGTAGAAGAATGAAAAGTTCATGGTCGTGTAATCATATTAAAATGTTACTTGGAGGACTTAATATCTGATTCCTGGGGTGCTGGGTCTCACGGCAAATCATACGAGCAGTTCAGTTGAAGTAATATAACCACGCTTCAAGTCTATTCACTTCTCTGTCCATTGTGCGACTATTTTGTCACATTCAAATTCGCTTGATATGCCCCAAAGGGGTTCTCTATTGTCACGCATCCAGGCAGTCAAGGATATAGAGAATCGAGCGAGCAATCAGACTCTGTATGGGGTCTCCACGAGCATCACAGTTCACTGGAGATCACGCAATTGCATTCAGATTTGTCGATTGAATAGTGTAGGCCTGAAATGCTTCTCTTGTTCCTGTAATGGTCATGATATGACGATCTGACGTGCTTTCGGTGGGTAAACCACTTGTGCAGCGTCGTCGCATCAGTCGATTCAACCACTCTTTCGACCAGCTAACGCTCCTCACAAAAGAAAAGCTGGAGGCGTGTAGCCAATCTGCTTGAGAACCTAGCTCTGTCTTGGCCCCTTTTCCCCTTCCACCCGTTGGAATCTCCCGTCTGCTAACCGCGACAATAATCTAATGCTCCGATTTTGACGCAAAGTCGGGGGTTTATGAAGTAAAATTTGCCCCATTACGGGCAAGCCAGAAAGAAGGCAAAGATGATATACCCCCTACTACTCCAAGCTGCGCTGCCAAACCGCTCGGTAATGGCACACCACTTCCCCAAGCAAATATGCTTCTAGAACAGAATATAGACACCAGAAGACCGCCTCGCCCAGGTGAATCCCGAAGATGACAAAAAGCGAATCAAAAAGTCGTAAAGGTCCATTTTAGGGAAAGGGGGGATGCGCAACGCCGACCGAAATGCTATTTAATCTCTCTACACCTGCCTCATGCTATGTCCTAGAGAAAATCAAGGCTTGCGAATGTGAATAAGTCTTATTCCCGCTCAGATAATTTCATCGAAGTCGAATGAAGACGCAATCGAAGAATATATACCTGGAGACCAAATATGATTTACCCCGTACCAGTTGGGACAGAGCTGTTTTGTTTGGCCCAGCCCGAGTTCCGCCACTCTCGGCGCTGGCCGTTTTCGGGTTGTTGTGTATCATATTGGCCTGGATGAGGTGGTTGCCCATTATCAGGTTTCCGCCAATTCTGTGATGGCGCACCTTGAGGTGTCGTGAATGGGATTGTTGGCTCTTGCACGGGCCGAACACTACTCTCCTGATGCCACGTTGCGGGATCAGTAGCGACCCTGGTAGCTAAGGGTCTCCGGCTCTCTTGCTGTTTGACGAACTCCGTGCTGTCATATTGTCTGGGTAGCCCATTGACAGCTCGAGATTCGATACGCTTCAGGATTTCCTTGGTGGTGATCTCGCCATTGTTCATGAACAATGACGAATCACTTAAAATATCCATAAGCTCGGCAGGAACCTAATAGGACGCATTAGCAAAATATATATACGGGCAGGGTGGAAGGCATCCTACGTACCATACACATCTCCTCATTGAACTGTATTAATTCTTCGACACAAGCCACAGCAATCATAGGCTCGTCAGAGAAACTTGGGCTCTTCTCATTGGTGTAAAGTATGTTCGGCGCGATAACTCGAGCAAGGTTGTGGACGTCCATCCTCGATCCGGTATCCTCATCGACCTGGTGGAAAGTAGCCACCCATTTCAAGAAGTTGAATAGGACTTCTAACGTATCCCGGTGGATTTGTGGGAGTAAGCAGCACGTTAGATGTAGACAGTGGCGCCTCTTGTCGGTATCTTTGATCTTAGTTGCCGCAATCCAGACCTTATATAACTTTTGAGTCATCAACGGATCCGGCAGTTCACGAAGATACCGCTTGAGAAGTGCTGCAAGTTGGTGAGGAGTCTCATCGTTCCACCGGATGGCATCACAGCCCTCTCTGTCAACGGCAGCAACCTGCTCGGTGAGTTTTTTGATATTGCCATTCTTACGGAAGACACCTTCGACCGAAAGATCCTTATTCTTTAAAGCGGTGATTGTGTCCTCGATGATGGCAGGAATGCGTAGAGCACCTGGTCCTACACCGTCTGTAGAATCGGCACCATCCCGCTCGACAATCACTTCCAATGGGACACCAAAGACTCCTTTCTTTTTAGTGACCTTGCCCTTTTCGTTTTTGCCAAACGCCTTGCCGAATTTATTCCAGAATGTCGGTGCCTTTCTTGCCTCAATTAGGCTAAGTAATTCCTCAAGGGTGAATTCCGGTTCGAGCATTGGCTGCATTGTGAGAACTGCAACATGTCGAACGATGAAATATTCAAGCCCAGAGAGTTCCGAGAAGAATTTTCTCCCGTCTCTTTGCGGGATCTGATCACCCAACAACCTTTGCTCCGAATCCCGCCCAGTTGAAAGGCTCCTCTCATTGCTGCCGCCATGGGAGGGATCCGTTGTGGCGGATCGAAATAGATCCTGACGCGAGGCTCTATATGAGTTTGGTTGCTGCTCTCGGGCTTGTTCAGCTGCAACAATTCGAGGGATGTCATCAAGAGTTAGTGCATCCTGATGTCCAAAATACTGCTCCGTCGTACCGCCTCCACCTGGTTCTCGATCCTCCTCAATCTGCATGATCTTGTTTTGTGAACTAGAATCTGCACCTGCAGATCCGGGGCGAACGCTACGACCCTCAGGCCCATCCATAATTCTCGACGTGCGAGCCTTCCTAAGACTGGACGATAAATGCTTGTCGAGACGTGTACTTCTAAGCCTGCGCACATCATTGAGAGTATTTTCATAAGACGACTCTCTTTGATGTCGTTCTCTCTCGCCACCAAGAGATTTGGAGCGAGAGTCAGATCTGAATATTGTAGGATCGCCATCTCTAGGGTTTCGTTGACCATCAATAACGTCATTGGGGTTCTGGTCGTCTGAAGCTTGTGGCAGAGCACCGCTAGTTCGAAGAATTTCCAACAATCTAGCCAAAGCAACTTTCAACAAGAAAATATACTGCTGGAGCTTCGTTATTCGTTCTAGTGGCTGACCCCATCCTTCAACTTGACCTTCGCAGCTCGTGCAGTAGATATTTTGGTCTCGATATAGACGAGCTTGGTCGAGGCTTTTGCCCAACTCTCTGTTGCACCGTGCACACGACACACAGAATAGATGCCATCTCTTATCACCGCATATGGCGCACTCATCCTCTATGGGCTTCCGACACGAAGTACAGTGATCGGAGTCATTAGCAGAGAGTCTCGACATACCCAGTGTGATCTGTAAAGACTCGTCATCGCTCTTAATCGATTCGAGCACACTAAGATCGTCAAGGAATTGGTATAACGCTTCTGTGGAACGGTGTTCCTTTTCCACCTTGAGCGCTCCTTGAAGACAAATCCGGATGAGAAGCTTCAAGTAATGCGCTAGACCTGTGACCAGAGATAGCAGTTCTTGGGTTACGCCAAGTTTCCGCGTACTGGTATCCTGCATTTTGGATAATAATGAGAAAAAGGCCACGATCTTCTTGCAGAGAAGTTTCGCTTCTCTTGCATAGGACAAATCTGTATTTTCCTTTAGCATGTTAGCTAAATAATGGATATGGCTCTCTTACCATTCATCTCGAATTTCTTCATAGTTAGGTCAAGCCTATCTGCGGATCGGAATAGTATGTCCACATGAATGATGAATTTTTTGGCCACGAAAACGCCGTCCATGTATGCGCCATTGCTAACATGAAGAAGCATGTCCGAGATACATGCCGCTGATGATTCCTCGAAGGTTGATAGAACACTCCAAATTCTATAAACCTTATTCTCCATATCCTCCTCTTCTTGGCGAACTAATTCACGGCTCTCTGCGTCCACTGGTTCAGGACGGGGCTCATTGGATTCTTGTGGTGGCGTCAAACGGACATTCCAAAATTTGTGAATCATATAACACTCGGGGTGCCAGTGCTGATTCTGTCCATTGCGAAAGATCTCCACAAACTGTTTGAGGATAGCAGTTTGACAGCCATTGCACCGTTGAGCAAATTGTGTCGAGTAATGATAGTGGCAATACACATTCCCATCATGCTCATAGTAGCTATCCTGGGCTCCGAAGACGGTCGAACAGAGTGAGCAGGTGAAGTGATCAACATGGTACTTTCGGTCGAGAGCCGTGATATAAGATCCACGTAAAGCGCCACCACATTGATAACATAGAAGACCTAGTCGTCGGAAGTAGTCTGTCTCGCAAAGTGGATACTGACCACCGGTCTCCTCATCATCGGCGGGGAAAAATTTAGAAGCCACGATTTGACCACAATCCTGCACCTAGTTAATTAAATGTGTTACGGGTGTTATTGTTGCAATAGAAGTACTTACGCGGCATCTGAAGCAGTCGAGATGATACGTCCCTTCCAGTGCCCGGACAAATTGACCTGTTAGAGATTCACCGCACTTGGCGCAGACACGGAGCTGTCCACTTGCTGTCCTCGGAGCTCGCCCTCGAGATCGGTTGCGCTCACCGCTCCGCCTCGGGTCGCTGTGAGCGCTGAGAGCTGGTGAAGTAGGCGGTAGACTAGGTGGGGGGTAGGCTCCATTGGGATAGGACGGACTCGGTGTCAAATTCGGTCGGTCGTGGTCAAGCTGGTAGCTATGATCGTTGGGCATCGGCGGTGGGTGCCCATGAATCCGGTCACCAGGGAGACCGCCTTCGTAGTCGGGGCCCATCATGGTGACCAAAATGAGGCCCTACCTCAGCCCGGTTGGTTAAAAATAAGTAGTACTCGTAGCTGAATTCACCGTTGAATTGGGCGAAGCACAAAACGAAGCGACAATTGTACGGTTCGGTAGCGTTGTCCAACGTCAGACATTGGCATCAAACAGTTCACTTCGTCGTCCTCCAACAGCGTGTGCGACTAGTTGCGGATGCAGGGACCGGAAAGGACTATTCGGGCGTTATGCAGGCAAGGTACGGTATGGCGGCGCAGGGAAATATCGGGATCAGATTAATATCTAGTGGTGAACGAGTGTGGTAGTGAGGGTGCTGCAGCTGATGGTTGGTCGAGGGAAGTGGTGGGTATTTTTCGACGATGCGACGAAATCAGGATCGAATTGGGGTTCGCGCTGGAAAATGGCGGATAGTTGGTTGTTCGGGCTAGTTGGATTGCTTGACGATTGTTTTGGGCGTGTTTGGAGGGTTTCTGTACGAGGACTATGCAGAGGATTATGCTAGGCCGCGTCTAATTGTCGAGGATCTCGGGACCGTCGATAGTGTCGAAACATGCGCTGGGAGGGCAAACGATCGTGGATTATGTGATGGCACGGCATGAAGTATGTAACGCCGTAATCAGCTTATAACGGAAGGGTAAAGGAAGTGGGAGTATGCTCGTTGCCGGCTAGGTGCAACCTTCAAGGAAGCAGAGAGCTAAGAGCGGGAGCTGCAACAGAAGGGGGGGGGGAAGAGAACGGGGGTGTGGGAATCAAATGCAATGCAAGACAAAGGGATATTCTACACGTAGGTAGGTTAGTAGGCTTTTTTAGCGAAAGGGTCCCTTCTGTAGTTAGGAGGGTAGTTAGGTAGGTAGGTAGGTATCGAGGGGCTAATCGAGTCCGAAGAAATGTAAATAGTAATGAAAAAAACAACGACTGAACGATTGACAATTGACAATTTGTTCGAACTTCTTCAACTTCGACTTCGACTTCGACACCGTCGGTCAGCGTGACGACCACAGCCCTCAGTTTGAGATTGGAGCTGAACGCCGACTTATTGCTTTGCCCCTAATATTTCTTCTCTAGGAGGCAGACTCTCCTAGGGAGGGCTTGGGTTGGAGGAAGCCAGGGTAATGGACCACCTGCAATCTCATTAAAGGTAACATTTAGTGCCAATTTTAGCTCCGGGTCAAGTCAACCAGTGCTTCATCAGTGATATGACCCCACGAAACACAGTACATGATAGGGTCGATCACGTGAACCCTAAATTCGCTTTTGGCGCGGCATCATTGCTGTACCAAGGTACGGGGTGACTTTGTGTTGAGCCAATAGAAGTGGCTTCCGATTTGATGATTGCATTCATTTCAATTTCAATATTGGACCATTGGGGAACTACGGGAATCTTCATATTGGCATTAACAAATAAGAGGAAGAAAGAAGACATTGGATTATTAATATGTGATGTTTTGATGTTTTGTTTGTCTAACAATTCAATCTATATTCTATTCATTTTTTTTGTGTGCATAGGTACAGAAATATGCACAGAAATATGCATCCGTGAGGTGCAAAGACCAGCGCCGCCATTTCAGAGTGCATTTTAGGTGACCAGCAAGCACATCACAGCAACCTTTGAAACTTGACATACATTACATATGGTCCATTGAATACGCTGAGCTGCAATCTTGCTTGGTATTTGCTATTTACTCTTCCAAACGCATTACAATCTCCCATTTCGTTATTTTACAAAGGGTTGTTTTCCAATATACCTACTCGTACCTCTTACCTCTCTCTCTTGGACTTTCAGATACTCCGACAGGCTATCTCACTTATTCGTTAGAACGTTCCCCGACTCTCGAATATGGTCGCGGTAGATGGAGCGACAATCAGAGGTGGAAATTCTGGTCCATATTGGAGCCCCAAGCAGAGCGATCGATGATGCTTGGTACCGGTCTCTCGCAACTTCTTATATAGAATTCCAGCCAACATCTCATATCGATTTTCTTAGTCAGGTTTCCTTGGATCCACACACCAACGGCGGCAAGCACAAACTGGATGGTCAAGGGACTCGCCAGGATCCCATACAAATCACTCACACAAGTCAGCCTTCCAGTGAGCCCCTCGGTAGTTTCAGGTCACCTCAAGCCTCATTCCGGAGTGTTCTGGACAATGCGGGGTCTCCTCGCCTCGTCGCGCGGCATACGCCTAGGGAGGAGCCAACTAGCCCGGTAGAGGAGACAACAATGCCATTGACACAGTCACCATGGCAGACACCGTCAAGTGTAGTAGAGGATTCATACCTAGGGAATCGTATCGACCTGTCTACTACTCTTACCTCCCCCACACGAATTCTGGAACACTACCTACAATGGTTTGATTCTCCCTCAGCGTCTCCCCGAACCGCTTCTCAGCCGAGCGGGAACCGCATTACCCATGGTAGCTCTTCCCAGAATCACACATATGCTAGTTTCGGAGACAGACTGGCAGGACCCGTGATTCCATGCACCCCACCAGTTGTGCCCTGCACATCACACGATACTCTTCCTTCAGGACTGTCATCGGTGAGAGATTCTGCAAGGGGGCATCAGGAGAGGCTTGTACAACGAAACCAACCCTCGCTTCCCTTATCACAAGATGAAATCTCTGGTGATAGTATTATCGAGGAGACCATCTTGGGGTTATCAGGTTCACCATCTGTCGCCAGAGCAGACTCGGAACCAGCACCTACAAGTCGACATCAGGACCGCTTGGTTGATACAAGCCCAAGAGCTCTATCGAGATCAGCGAGCGATATTGGCCCCAGACGGTCTAATGATCAGAAGGCGGTTCTGACTGTTACTTTTCTAAGCGAGCATGGATATACATACGATAGCTTAGAACTCCACGCGCCAGATCCTCCTCCTTCAATCACAGAAGTAGAGTCAGCCAGCTTTATCACACCTGGACTTGAGAGGTTAGCCCAGGACCTAGATATATCGAAGCGATGCAGGCCGAAGGAGAAGTCAAGGGACCTTCGTCCTGACGAACGCGGGTATTGGCTGGTAGATTGCTCGACCTGGAACACACAGCTCAAGAGGGATGCTTGGGCTTATCTTGCTAACTACGTTGGCACCGGCGTTGCTGGATGGGGCATTTGGTGTAGGAGAGACCCGGATTTTCGTTGGATTCGGGTGTATTGCTGGGGCTTGGTAACAGCACATATATACTTGCTGCTGTACTTGGCTAGTCAGCGTAGAATTCTTTATACTAATACCTCCTGGATTGACGGTGAGGGCACCCCGGTCATTGTGATGGAGACTAGAGACTAGCATAGCTTAGAGACTGGATGGGGGAAAAGCAAGCATTTCGGATCATGGTGTACGGGATAGGATACCACTTGAGATACCCCTAATAGACATAAAACAAAACTAAGAATACTGTTTGCAAGCAAACTTTTATTTGATACCGATCTAGTCTAATGCCTCCTTCGCTATTGCTAGCGTCCTTATTAACAGCGGAGGATATCTAGATGGACTATCAGGCAAGGAAATGAGAGCGGATACTGCGTAACAAAAGGATTTACAATACATCCCATTTCAACCATAATCAAGTCCTTGAGTCATTCCTGATAAATACGTGACCAAGTTACGAGGCCCTGCAAGGAAATAATGAGAATCATTAGACAGACCGGCTCGTCCTTTGATAACTGGCGTGGTTATGAATAGAACATTTGATTCCTAAACTTCAAAGGAAAGCTAGGTGGAGCTTCGCTCCGGTGGTTGTGGGGATCTTCGATACAGCGAACGATGCAGAATCGATTGAACTTGCTTCTCATAATCGTCATGAGCTGCCTTAGCAAGATCCTCATACGCCTATAGACTAGTTAGCTTCCATGGTCGAGAGAAAACGGGTCTACTTGTTCTCTTACGTGGCGCTCCGTATCTGCCAAAGCCTTCCACTCGCGGCCGATCTGCTTTGCAGCTTCACCGACCTTGGTGTTGCTGAAGTCTCCAGAGGCCCATCTTGCCTTTGTGAACAAGCTATATGAATTGGCAGGCAGTTTAGGTAGGCGCTCATCGTGGATAGTCTTGATGGCTGACTTAGGGATATTGAATTTCCTCTTCAGCAATTGACGAGCCCTGATAGCATGGTTAATCTCCACGGGAGTGTAGCTCTCTACCCACGCCTTGTATGCCGCTGCATTTTTGCGTTTGTTCTGCTCGGCAATGTTGGCAAGCCGCTGGAAATTGTTAGCGTACACAACTACACAGAACTGCTACCACAGTATATAGGACTGACCTGTTGCTCAGAGGATGAAAGTGATTTGAAATCCTGAGATACCTGTGCCATTTTGTTTCGAAGAATGTGCGGACCACCCGTCATGCCCTTGGTCTGTTCGACTATGAAAATTTTCCATGGAGTATCCGCAAGAAGCTTCGGCTCAGTGTACAGTGCCGTCTTCCTGAGCTCTCTTCTTTCGAGAATAACCTTCTTCTCTGGGCTCAGAGGCTTCTTCGCTCTCTTGGTTGGACTGGCCTTAGATTTCGACTTGGCAACTGCCTTGGACTTGGGCTTCTTAGCTTTGGTCGATTGCTTTGTACGTCCCTTGGTAGCCGTCGGCTTGGTTTTAGCCTTGGCCGTAGCCTTCGTCGTGGTCTTGGCCCGACCCTTAGTCGCAGTCTTGGTTGTAGTAGAAGCCTTCGTCTTTCCTCCTGTCAAGCTCCGAATGAAGTCGCGATTGCACCCTAGAGGGGTAGCGGCCAGGCGGGAGACTACAATCCGGTAGGATGACGTAGGAGAAGGTGCTGTGATCAGTCGCCTGATCGCAGCGCGTCCTACAATAGACAGCATGATGACCAATTGGTGTTCAGAGAATGTTTTTGTGGTGGAATTGGTGGGTATTCAGAACCCAAAAGCAGCTGGCCGATTGCGACAGAGATGATAGGAGGGGTCTTGAGAGAAACCTTATGCGTCGTAATTTGGGGCCATGTTTATTCAACACGCGACATTAAACTAGCTCCTGTGCAAAGCTAGAGCTTCAGGTTGTGCGTTCCAATTAGCCGACCCACTTTACAAATCTTTATGTTCCACATTAAAATTAACGACTTGGGCAAGCTAGGTGGGCGTCATGTGACATCTATGGATAGGATTCCAAAGCCACATGCTCCAAGCGCCCCACTAGCCACAGCTGGAGGCAAGAAATTTGAGCCTCCGAACTATCCCGGTTCTAGAGCTAAAATACACCTAACAATGTAGGCAGGTAATAACAGAATCACTTCATTCAGCTCTCACCATCGAGTTGGGGAGAATCCTCGACGATTGAATCAATCTACCGGTATAATCAAGGCACGCGATAACATTCAAGCTTCTATCTACAAGGTGATCTTTCTGTTAAGTTTGATCGTCTAACTGAAGCGTCCCTCGAGTCCTCTGGTAGCTCTCACCATTGTAGTGCGACCGAGCCGTACTATCTTTATAAAACCATGGCTCGGCTCAGAGACTCACGCTCACCAACTCCAGCAGGAAGCCAGCAATCTTCAAGAAGACACCGTAGAGATGACGATAGAAGGGATCGAGACCGCTATCGGGATCGGGACCGTCGAGACTTTGGCCGAGATCCAAGACGCCGGAGTCGCTCTCGGAGCCCACATGATGTAAGGCGACACGATGGAGCTAGCAATTTCTACTTTTCTAACAGCTCAAATGTGCAGCGCCGAAATCGCGACCGTGACCGGGATAGGGATCATGACTTCCGCCGACGTGACCGTTCCGCAGACCGTCGAGATGACGACTATTATCGAGGTGGAAGAGATCGTAGGCGGTCGCGTGATCGCCCCGTAGAAAGGGAAAGAGACCGCTCTGCTGAGCCTCGCCGGCGCAGAAGCCGTGACCGTGATAGTGAGAGAGATCACCGAAACAGGCGAGACGACTCCCGTGACCGAGGTAGAGGGCGACGCGAAGGTACTGCTGACTCTCATCCGCGCAGCAGGCGAGGTGATAGCCGTGATCGAGGCTCCGCGCCTAATGATACCACCAAGACGAAGACATCTGAGGTATGTTGCGCTAGGCTGTCCTGCTCTACTCCAGATGCTAATTTGGAATTACAGGCGGAATCGAAACCAAAACCTGCACCGGCACAGACAGATGCTGATAAGAAGGCAGAGCGCCTTGCAAAGTTGGCGGCATGGAAAAAGAAACAGGAGGAAAAAGAGAAACAGAAAGATGCCACTCCAGGTGGAACCCGGAAGCTTCTTGCTGAAATGGACGAAAAGGCTAACGCTGCTCCCTCTAATTCAATGTCCGCAGGAGCTTCTCCGGCGCCGATTTCGCCTGCCGAAGCGCAGGTTACTTCACCAGCAGCTTCATACACTGGTAAATTCGATCCCAAGGCGATAGCTAAGAAGTCTGCTCCCAAGGTGCATTCCCCTAGTGCCGCTCCCAAACTAGGTGTCGTCGCAGGCAAACCGTCTACAAGTATCAGCTCGGCAACAAAAGCTCCAAGCGGTGAGTACTCCTATCAACCTGTTACTCTACGTGTTGCTAACGAGATCACCGAAGCATCGGCTCTTCCACAAAGTAGGGCCAAGACTAGTGGTTTTGGCTTCCACAAGCAGAATGCGGAAACTGAGAAGGTTTCACAAAAGCGAAAATTGATGCTTGATGAAGACGAGGCATCGGACAGAAAACTTGCTAAGCTGCCCTCCCTGTCTCTTGATGACGTTGATGATACGCCCTATGAAAATCAGGATGAAGAGGACGACGATGACGCAGATCATTTCGCTGGAGATGAAGCAGAAGAGGCTGCTGCTGCTCGGGCAGCCCAAGAGAGGCGGGAAGAGCGTATCGCACAAGAGAATGCCCAACAAGCAACGGAAATGCAACTTGATCAGACTGAAGAGGAAAAAGCGCCAGCCACGAACGGCATTACTCGGGCCGCTCAGCCCAGCGAAGCTATGGAAGTCGACGAGGATGATGTTGATCCTTTGGACGCATTCATGAACGATCTCGAGACCAAGCCTGTCGCGAACAAACCTCTCAAGGCAAGCCTTAACCAGAAGAAAGATTCACAAGAACCTGAAGCATACTTTAGTGACGATGAGTACGATTATCGGAATGAGAATGTGGATCCCGATTCGTTCTTGGCTATTGCGGCGAAAGCACGCAAGAAGAAGGACATTCCATCCGTTGATTATAGCAAGATTGACTTGGAACCCGTTCGAAAGAACTTTTGGGTTGAACCAGCTGAGTTATCAGAAATGACCGAAGCCGAACTGGCAGACCTACGCATTGAACTAGATGGCATCAAAGTATCTGGTAAGGATGTACCCAAGCCAGTTCAAAAATGGTCTCAGTGCGCTCTATCAAGAAAAACGCTCGACATCATTGAGAGCTTAGGGTACGAGAAGCCTACGCCAATTCAAATGCAAGCATTCCCTGCCATCATGTCTGGTCGAGATGTCATTGGTGTTGCGAAAACTGGTTCGGGAAAGACCCTCGCTTTCTTATTGCCCATGTTTAGGCACATCAAGGATCAACGGCCTCTCAAGGAAAACGAGGGTCCCATTGGCCTAATTATGACTCCTACGCGTGAGTTGGCTACCCAAATACATCGGGATTGCAAACCATTCCTCAAGTCCATGAATCTCCGGGCGGTTTGTGCCTATGGTGGTGCGCCTATCAAAGATCACATTGCTGAATTGAAGAGAGGCGCGGAAATCGTCGTGTGCACCCCGGGACGTATGATCGACCTCTTAGCGGCTAATCAAGGTCGCGTAACAAACTTGAAAAGGGTTACTTACGTCGTCCTCGACGAGGCAGACCGAATGTTTGATATGGGATTCGAGCCACAGGTCATGAAGATCTTTGCGAACATGCGACCAGATCGTCAAACAATCCTCTTCTCAGCCACTATGCCACGTATAATGGACGCTCTAGCTAAGAAAGTTTTAAACAGCCCAGTAGAGATCACTGTAGGGGGAAGGAGTGTTGTGGCTCCCGAAATCACTCAAGTTGTTGAGATTCGGGAGGAGAACACCAAGTTTGTTCGCTTGCTTGAGCTCCTGGGTGAGCTTTACGACAAGGACGAAGATGCCCGAACTCTAGTATTCGTAGAGCGCCAGGAGAAGGCGGACGACTTGCTGAAGGAGCTGCTGCGCAAAGGTTACCCCTGTATGTCAATTCATGGTGGGAAAGATCAGATTGACAGGGACTCGACCATCGAAGATTTTAAACACGGCGTCGTTCCAATTCTCATTGCGACGTCTGTGGCAGCCCGTGGTCTCGATGTCAAACAGCTGAAATTGGTCGTCAACTACGACGCCCCTAACCACCTCGAAGATTATGTTCACCGTGCCGGCCGTACTGGTCGTGCTGGTAATAAAGGCACGGCAGTCACATTCGTAACAGGAGACCAGGAGAACTGTGCTCCAGGTATTGCCAAAGCTCTCGAACAGAGTGGCCAACCAGTACCGCCACAATTAGACGAAATGCGTAAAGCCTTCAAGGATAAAGTCAAGTCTGGCAAAGCCAAGGATCAGTCGGGCTTCGGCGGTAAGGGACTAGAGCGTCTTGACCAGGAGAGAGAGGCAGCCCGCTTAAGAGAACGGAAGTCTCATAGAACAGAGGGCGACGAAGAGGAGGACAAAAAGGAAGAGAAAACTGGAGAAGATAAAAAGGGCGATAAAGCCTTGTCAGCCATCCAGACGGCCGCTTCAGGGATCATCTCTCGTGACTCTGCCCCCAAGGTTGATCTCGAGCCGAAGTTCACCATTCACAAAAGAGAGGACGCTGCGCCGTCCTCGAGTAGCAATAATCCGTTGGACAAGGTGTCTTCTGCAATTAATGCGATCAACGCTCGCTTGGGTCGTGCTGGTCAACTGAGGCCGGGGCAGCCAATCGACAACAAAGGACCAGATGCTGGTGCGTTCCACGCAACCCTCGAGATCAACGATTTCCCGCAGAAGGCCCGGTGGGCGGTCACCAACCGGACCAATGTTGCGAAAATCCTCGAGGCTACTGGAACGTCTATCACCAACAAAGGCACATTTTACCCACCTGGAAAGGAAGTGCCACCTGGTGGTGAACCTAAGCTTTACGTCCTGGTGGAGGGTGATACTGAATTAATGGTGGCCAATGCCATGGCTGAACTCACCCGCTTACTAAAAGAGGGCACCATAGCTGCTGCTGACGCGGACAGCAGAGCGCCTATTGGTGGTAGATATACAGTCACGTAGAGTAATAGGAGTTTTGTGGGAATCAGTATATCAATAAGGCTTGATGGACTGTTACTTTATATTTACAAAACAGTTGTTGGCGTTCAGCATGGGCGAAGGGCCGGGCAGAACGTCCACAAACGAACCCGGGCGAAGGATAACCTTCAATCGGAGGGTTGGTTAGCTAGAAATAATCATCGCTTAAGGGTCTATAAATAAGATTCGTCGATCTCCTCACTTCCCATTTTCGTAGGCTAGTTATGAGTCCTCACTTGTGCTGCCTCATCGGCGTCTCGTTGCCTTATCTCGTTATTGGCGATCTCCTTAAGTGTTTCATTGCGTGTCTGCTTCTTCTGCGCCGCCAACTGCGTGCCAAGCTTTCCTCCAGACTTGGATGCAGCTTGTGCTCTCGCCTGCAGAAGAACACTTAGAATAAATGATACTATTATAACTATTATATGAGGTAGATAATGATGGAAATATGGACATTACCTCTGCTGCTTCAGCAGCTCGTCTCCTAGCCTCTTCTGCGTTGCTGCTATCTTGGGGGTTCGGCGGGCTTCCACCCAAAGTCCGAGGCGGTCCGCCGATCTTAGCTGGCACGGACGAGCGCTGAGGCTGAGGCGGCGCGGAACCGAGGACGCGACCCGGCTGAGAAAAGTTGCCGCTGTCAGATTTGCCGCAGATGTTTCCCATTTTTCTTTTATCGCGTTCCCCTTTTCGGGTCGTTGACGGTGGTGGTGGGCTGCCGGACCAGTAGTAAGGTTCTCTAACTTAGCTTGGACGGTTGCGCGGGAGTTTTAAAGTCTAACAGTTAAGACGACCTAGGTTTAAGTTACTATGCTGTGGATCTATGTTTTTTTCAAGCGGTTCCGTTTTCAGGTACATGTAGTACTGGAAAAGGCGGGACGCACCAGTTTCCCATGTGACGTGTGATGCAGAGCAGTTCCCGATTGATGTTGAGGCTCAAGATCGCTGATGCAAGAGGTTAGGTAAGCTAGAAGATTGTCCTAACCGAGCGAAGCTTGCCAAGGACCCTTGAAAATTGATGCGGGGCTCAGAGGGGTAGGCTGTACAAGCCCTGTACTGCTGTATTATGCTGGTGATTTGATGAGGTACAAGCCTCATGGAAACGAATGGTAGATAAGTTCACACATATATCTGGCTCATGAAGTGACTCATCCAGAGCAGCATTTAATTTATATATCAGGCATCTCATGAATAAATAATAGCACCTTTTAATATAACTGAGTAATGAAAAGCTCTCAAAGTTTAAATACACTAATAATTACGTAGTAAGACCGATTCATCAATATTGACCACAAAATCAAGATGTACCTTGTTAACTTTGCGTATCGCCTCGAAGTGTAATTAGCAGGTAACCGACTCGGTCCCTCAGCGTTCGAGTTTCGTCTGCGCGTTCCATGTGTCCATAGCGGGAAGGGCCCACTTTTGGACAAGAACCTTGATGGCCACCTTAGCATTTTACGACAGCCACGCCTTGCTGACTATGAAGAAAGTTGTAACCCCACAAGGGCGTAATCTAACAAATACACGTCCATTCATTGGTGAAAATCAACGTCAGCGTCAAAGAAGATCGCATACCCGAATCCTGCGCGTAGGCGGTTTGCGATTAAACAAAGTTTAAGCAAAGTAACAACATTATCTCGGGGGAACAAACACAAAGAGGCACAGGCCCAGCCTGTTTGCGTTTTGGACGGGGAGAGGCACGAGGGACAAGGAAACGATTCAGTGTGGGTTGACATATTCAAGCAACAAGTCCTTTGCAGCTGTGACTTTTTTTTTTTTCTCAGTCCTGTCACTTCAAGTACTCCTAGCTGCTCAGGACCGACCATCAAGGTTCTCAACCACACAACTGGAAATCCGCCATTTGCCCACACCCACCCTCTCTGCCTCTTAATTTTTCCTCCCGCAAACCAAACGAGAAGAGCCTCAATTCTTAACAATTTCTTGCGGCCGGTGTCGATCTATCCCGATCCCAGAGATCTCTCGTCAGTTGACGCACTGGCCAATATACTACTCACTTGATACCGGACACCTCAAACCTCATCCACTATTCAGACAGCGCCTCGTTTCAACACAGTAAAATCCTGTCCACCTGTATCTTTTCCCGTGTCATGCTCCAGCTGAGCAGCCAGCATGACTATCTATGGAAGGATGGACGAGTCCGTCGATCCCAATGACGCGAACTATGTCGCCATTCCCTCTCTCACCTCTTCACCTTCGGTGGAGAGGCTCACCAGTTCGGTTACGCCGAGCACCCATAACTTCGACAACCCCTTTTCTTTTTCACCTTCATCTTTCGATACTATAGAACCCGCATCCCTTGAACTCTTCCATACCTCTCACGATGATTCTTGTCTCGACAAGTGCTTGGGCGCTTATAACTCCCAAGCTCTACATCGCAATGCCTTTGTGCCTCCTTTTCCTCCCAGGTCACGAACCAACCTTTCATCTTTCCAATACCCTTATCACTTACCCGAAAACAATACCTTCCAACTCCCGGCACAGTCCTTTAACCCGGTATATCCGGACGCATTCTCGGACATGGGTCTGAAATATGGCCTATATCACGACATTAAGCCAGGTCATCACGCTTCTAATAGCGAGTCGCTCATTGGAAACCATTTCAACGCTTCGGACCTGGGTCTTTCGTCGCAGCGCCCAGTCGCTGATGATTGCGCATCCGTAAATTGCAGCAAGTATTCATGCTCGAGCGATTGTTGTTCAACCCAGGTCTGTCAAGAGGAGGCCTGTTCTGGAGATGGAACTCCCTGCGATGACCTGCATTGTCTCGACAATGTCTCGCAACCGTTCGATGACATGTGGGCTTTAAACCAACACTGGCACAATTCGATACAGCCAGATATGAACTCAACTCTACACAACCAGCCTTGCAACCACACGAATACAGAGCATGACGTGGCCATCACCTTACGAGACTTAAGGGTGCCAGGCATCTCAAACACCCAGCAACAGCACCAACAACATCATGGGTTCTTGCAGTTCGACTGCCCCCTTCTCGACACATCCGACCACCCTATAAATCCTACGCGACCGCTCTCCTTACCTGCTCACCATCATCCAAGTCTGTCATCTACTCCTGACTTAGATTCGTTGTCGCCTGGTCTAGAAGAGCCCTTGGCGGGAACAGGCAATGCAAGCCAACATATCTGCCAATGGACTATCTCCCCTGGAGAAACAGGAACCCCAGGAAGCATTTGCGGGCATGTTTGCAATGACCCTCACTCGCTTCACGAGCACTTGTGCAACGCACATATTGCTTCGTTGACAAATAAGACGAAGTATCTCTGTCTCTGGAAGGGCTGCACACGTCGAGGCGACCAGGTGTTCGCATCGCGAAACAAGTTACGGCGTCACCTCGCAACTCACACTGCTTGTACGTTAGACTAAACTGAACTGCACCGAAAAAACAATACTAACAATAGTGAAGACAAACCGCACAAATGCCAAATATGCGGCGAGGGCTTCTCAGCACAACAAGCCCTCGACCAACATGTGAGGACACATACGGGTGAAACACCGTACAAGTGCGACTATGAAGGTTGCGGCAAGGCTTTCAAGCAGAAGAGCGCTCTCAGTACGTTTTCAATCGTTAGAAATATTACCGAGCGACAAGCTAATCCTAAGTAGCAATGCATAAACGCACCCATACCGGCGAGAAGCCCCTGGAATGTGATATATGTGGGAAGCGCTTCGGTGAATCGTCCAACCTATCAAAGCATCGCAAGACTCATAATCCGGACCCTAAGTTCAAGTGTGAAGAGCCGGGCTGCACTAGCCAATTTATACGGATCGATCAACTTAGGAGACATCAGGCGAGGCACGAGAGACCGAGGAAGAAGCAGAAGGCCCGAACAGCGGCAGGCCCATCGCCGTTGTCTCCTATATCGCCGGAGACGTCGCAGGATACTACCCTGCTGGATACCGAGCAGCAGACTCAAATCCGAGGCTAGGGGCCTTGGATGTACCCTCAGGTTACTGAGCAGCTGATTCAACCCCAAGGTTAGGATCTTCGGGGGTATCATCTAGTTGATGGGGTCAATTCCCAGCATGTGCCAGGACCGGTTCCGATTCCAGGAACCCAGGATATATCCGTGGGACAGCCAGCAGCATATCCGAATCTATACCCACTGGCATATACGCATTACCTTCCACGTTATTAAATTCCGGGCGGACAGAGAATACTCCGGGCCTCCAATCGGCTTTTCTGGCTGCCCTTCGAAGTCGGAGATATGCCAGAAAAGACAAAAGCCGATCGGAGGCCGATGATTTAAGAAGTAACGGCGGAAAGGGCGAAAACAGCGCATTGATTTTCTTTTTCTTTTTTTTTTTTTGGTCAGCGGATTTGCAATGCAATCATATCCCATAGCATAGTTGGAAGCGGTTTCAGGGAAAATGGCCTTCTGCTAAGGCTAGTACTATAGTTAGCGATATTTTGGAGTCCATACATAAGGGCGGACAAAAAAGCGGCAGCGATCTTTGAATTTACACTGAATTCCAGTGTTAAGTGTTAGCGGAATGATCTCCTTTTGACTGGGAGGAAATGGGGCAAGTAGGAGAAAGTGCGGAAGCGGAGGAAGAGGAAGAAGAAGAAGAAGAAGAAGAAGAAGAACTATGATCAGTGGTTTGGGAGCGCTCTGCTACGACCAAGTACCATACCAGGACATCGTCTATAGGATCAATTACATTAAATTAACAACATCTCCAATTATCAAATGTACTCTCACATAGTATCACTATGGATAACGACGCCATTAGTCCGCCTTATGGGGAGTATTTTTCTATTAACCGCGAACTTGGACCATCATCTTCTGTATGTGGAGGATCCGGCCCTGTTATGGCGCCCGGTTGGTTTTTAAGCTCCGGTCCATTCGGTCTTCGAATCCGGCCAAAAGTATATGTCCGGTCTTAACTAGGTAGAAGCGTCTAATGCAGGTCCTAAACATGCTATGGCATCTCATAAATTGGAAAGGTTCGTCCCTTACGTATTTCATTCTCCGTAAGGACGTCTTGATTCACTGAGGATGACGCCTTCAGCTTCATGGTGGAGGAGGGTGAATTCCGCTAACGTATCTCAAGGCTAGACTTCTTTTCAGATTCCGAAGACTCGTAGTGATCTCTTACCTTGTTCTGAGCTAAGCCGGCGTATGTAAAACCAGGGCTGGCTGTTTAGTATCAATTGGCAATGCTATTGGTTGTCGGTTAGCTAGATGACATATCTAAGAGCATAAGGATGCTAAAGAAAATTTATAAGATATGTACGAGCTTATCATTAAAGTAGATCATGGTTAAATTTCTCTAAGTATTATCTTAACCCAAGTGGTTTTAGATGGGACGAGATTATGAATTCAAAGTACTATCGTGCTTAGCCATTGCTATATCATGCGGTCTAGTCTTACACGCAGCCTCCACCGATTCCCATCCGTGCGATTTCCTAGCAAGTAGCCTTGGCCTTATTCTCGTGGTAATTAAAGTTAAAGAGAATACTACTTAAACTTGAGGAAGGTAAGGTTGCGCGGCTATATCTATAAACCAGCATAACTGCTCACGTATCGTCTGTGCCTACTCAGCAGATTGTCAAATAGGCACAGGAGCCGATTATTCGAGGCTCCAAATCACCCCCTTTGTATGGATTAGACCGACTGGCCGAGCTGGGGTTTGGGATGCGTAAATAGGGTATCGTGGGACAATCACGAATTCTGTCTCCCACTTAGCAGACAACAATCGTAAGGAAGACATAGGATTTGTTCAACGCCCGAAGGCAAATCTTTTTGCATTGGGCAGCGACATTGGCTGCGTAGTGTGACCTCGTAAACACCTATGAACCGAAAAAGCCTTGTGATGCCATGCAAATATCACGATTCCTCTTTTTGGAATGACCACGACGCCCGTCTACCACCACAAAAAGCGTCTTGAGTTCCCCTTTGCTACAGCCCAACAAACATCTAAGCAGCCTGTAGATACCCGTCATGTTAGCTCAATGACGTTGATTTCCCTAAAGGCGCAAAAGCGACCCTGGTCTAAGTATAATGGGGCTCAGCGTACCTTGACGGCGTACTTTCGCTGCGGGAAATGCGAGGCACGCTTCTTTGTCTTCTCGAGGGTTCTTGACTTCTCTTCGGGCGACAGGCGGCGGCGGATGGCGCGGGTCTGCTTGGGTCGGAGGTCGAGAGGGAGGTACTTCTTGTTCTTGTAGAAGAGGCGCAGTTGGGATCGTTGCTTAAGGTTGACGACGGTCAAAACACGGGCGATGGACTTTCGGAGGTCGTGGCTGTAGATTAGGAACATAGTTAGTTCTGAATATTCTATGCACCATTCCATTTTCCAGATCGTGTGACTGTCGCGGAAACTTTGAGGTTCGTGGTAGTGGGGAGATAATTTAGATATGGCTGGTCGACCGAGGTAGAATAGTGCAAACGTACATCTTGTTGAGTTTGCTACCGGACGAGACGACCTTCTGGATGCGAAGCTGGCCCAGCTCCGTCTTGAGCTCACCGAGAGTCTTCAGCAAGTCCTCCTTGCTCTTGCCCCAGAGCTGACCGGTCTTAACCTTGGCAGTCGACTAGAATCAAGAATTAGCCAAAAGATTCGATGCCTCGATGAATGCGTCGGTCGCATTGGCATGTCTGATTCGACTTACCATTTTTAATGGCTGTGGTTGAGACGAGGTGAGGTCGGTTTCCGGGAATCTTTTCTTGTTCGTGAAATTTCCGCCCGAGTTTTTGGAGATGCCAAAAGAATTGAATTCCTGCAGTAGGGTTTGTGGGCTGAAAAGTTTAGTCAGGTGATTCAATCGATTAATGTGTGTTGGTCCCACTTTATGCGGCTAGACGAGCTCAAGCAGTCAAGGTACGTACCTTACAAGCCACAGAGTGGCTCATATCATCATCGGAACGCGGAGCCACCGTAATCCGTACAATCCGGGATGAACCTGACTTAGGTGCCCTATTTAGTGAAGGTACCAAGTACCTAGGCAGTTGACGTATCCAACGCCTAATCCGTATCATCATCGTGTTACTTGCAGACGATTTCCTACACCGAGCTATTCTACGACTGATACGAGGCTACTATCACAAATACTACTTTGGACTATTGGTTCGCTACTGGATGGTGTAATACCTACGGCCCTAGTCTCCAACTGTCTCTCCTACTATACGGACTTTTATATGGGACGTCCATATTAAACGACAGCCTTTGCGCAACCTCTTCCACAGCCTCCTTCGGTGATGATTAATGACTCTGAAAGTCGGAATTCATATCAAATTCACGCATACTAGACCTAGCTATGGCAGCGCCGACAGGGAACCAAGGCTGGGCACAGTTACGCCAGCAAGCTCGGAGCTTAGAGTCCCAGGTAATTAGCACAACGAATATGCGCAGAGAGGATAGCCTTATGTTAACCTTGTACAGACGGAGACGTTATTCCACACATACTCACAATTCTCTACCGTCGCCAATATTCCGCCCAAGCCGACTAAGGAGGAGCGGGAAACAGAAGAGAAGTTGGAGGAGATATTCGAAAAGGTGGGACTATCTTCGCTGAACGACTCTTGAATGATTGGATTGCGTCTGTTCTGTTGGCTAACTAGTATTTTAAGAGGGAACATGTTGTCAATCAACTGGGACGTCTCCTAGACTCAGAAGCAAGTCTTACATCCTCAGCGCTGAAGCAGAACACACTCTCTCTCCTCCGCGAGAAACTCGCCGAGCACAGACGAGATCTTGGACGATTACGGTCTAGTCTACAAGAAGCAAGAAACCGCGCAAACCTACTATCAAACGTCCGAGATGACATCCAGACATACCGGGCGAACAATCCCGAAGCCGCCGAGGCTGAGTACATGTTGGACGAGCGAAACCGCATCGACAACAGCCACAACATGGTGGACAGCGTCCTCAGTCAAGCATATGCCACCAACGAGAGCTTCATTGTTCAGCGAGAAACACTAGCTAGTATTAATAGGAGGATCACCATGGCTGCCAGTCAAGTCCCCGGTCTGAACACCATAATTGGCAAGATCTCGGCGCGGAAGCGACGGGATAGCATCATTATGGGTAGTTTCATCGCGTTTTGCTTCGTGATCTTTTTCTTCTTCTTGTAGGCGGTGGTTGGGAAGATCTATCTCTCTGTTTTTGTTGGACCGCAATGGAAAATACCTTGGCTTGGTTGCATTACTGTCCTGCAAGGCGTTCCGGTGTTTTTACATGGCTCGGAGTACGCTGTATAATATGAGCTAAAGAACTCGAACGAATTGATCAGTTGGAGGATGAGAATTGACATGACGGTTAGAATCAGTGTTTCGATATGGAGACTAGGAGAGGGTTTGAGCGTTGAGCGTTTGCTCTCCTTTTAATTTACTTCTAGGAGGGGCGGGTATCATTTTGAATTATTGCACATAGTGATACATGACTTATTCAACTTCTCTTCGAGCTCCTGGCTTCTTCCACAAGCCGTTGTACGCCCTTAACCAACCCCTCTCGTTCGTGATCTTCGCTAGGACCACTGCCGGCCCATCGTATCCTGCACTCACTGTCAACCAGATATACGTAGCCCACACTGCTATTTAGAAGGCCAATGCTCTCTCGAATGTCATCTGAGACTCCCCTCCGCACGACGAAATACCGATCCCAATTTGGCTCCCCAATTCGACTCCTGATACCACCTATGAATAGCTTTATCAGCCAAGCCTTTAAAGTGTTTTCCTCAATGTTGATCCAGATTCGTTGGGCCACATCCTTATTCTGCTCTAGGACGCTCTCGAGCTCGGGATTGCTTTCCTTCGCCACGAACGACTTAGCCTGGTTCTCGGCCCACACGCTACTAAACACGCTGACAACCGAAATCTTGCCCTGCAGGGCGGGTGTCGTATCACGAGGGTTGGGATCGCTCTTTAGTAGCGTTTGGCCGTATAGGTTCGGAAAGAAGAGCGATAAGTCGCCCTTGAAAGGCCGCGGGGGTGCGATGAAGGTTTTTCCCTTGTGGAACTTCAGGTTGCCCCAATTGCGGAAGTAAGGGCGTGACATTTTACTTTTCAGCTCCTCCCGTCTCTTCAGATGTTTTTCGTAGTTGACGAAGTCGTCACGGCGTTGTTTAAATGTACGGCGATCTATACCCGTGTTCTCACCAGGCTGCGGAGGGAGGGGCATGCCTATAGGCCGGCTGAGCGGCTTAGGCGTGAATTCCTCAACTCTCTTGCCATATGCTCGGGGCGCATCTGCCAATGGGGAATCTGGTACTATCTTGGGCGGCGCTGGTGTGCTCGTAGTAGTCGTCGCTGTTTTAGTTGGTTGTTTATTGGCGGGGATAGCTTTTCCAGCAGAGGCGCCCTGCTCCGCTAGAAGTTGGTAAGATGTACTAAATGCTCTCGATTGGCAGACCAGGCATAAGAGCCTAGGTGTGCGGGCGAACGACATAGTTCGGAAAGTTATAGATCTAAAAATACACTCAATTAAAAAATCGCAGGTTGACGTTGAGCGAGCGCGCAACCATTCGATTCGATACGTTACGTAGCAAAAATTCGTCAAGGCCGTTGGAGCTAAAAAGATAAATGATGCTTTATCGCTCATTAAGGTTCCCGGTAGCTGCAAGGAACCGCGACATGGATCCCAATGGCATGGCCCTCCAATCATGGCGGGGCAAACCTTACTATGGTATAGCAACGCGGCCACAGTCGGCTTCCCCAGATTCCGGATAGCGACGGTTCAATGTGGGGGAATAATCGTCACTTGGGAAGGCGGGAAGGTCAGCACGGTTAGTCGCTCTCCCCTCTTCTATTTCCACGAGCTGAGTTCCCCTTACTTTAGATTTAGAACTTCAAAATGTAATTTTATTGTTTATTCTGCTAGAATTTTGTATGTACAATGTTTCTTCAGCGTAGTTCTCGCGCTCTTCAGCGCCAATGGCGACTTTGCGGAAGTCTGAATCGTCCTGCCGAGTTCCAAGTTCGTTCCGCCCTAATAAGAGGATTCCAATCGACGAGGAATTTGCAAGTGGTAAAGCCCGTTCTTCTTGCTGACATTGGTGAAGGTAAATATTACAACATCCATATTCAATTCCTCTGCTCCTATATCTAATTCGCATACAGGCATTGTGGAATGCGAAATAATACAATGGTTTGTCGAACCCGGTGCTCGAGTCGAGGAGTTCTCGCCCTTATGCGAGGTCCAGAGTGATAAAGCCTCCGTAGAGATCACAAGTCGATTTTCTGGTATTGTCAAGAAGTTGCATTATGAGGCAGGTGAAATGGCGAAAGTGGGCAAGCCGTTCGTGGACATTGACATACAAGGCGGCGCAAGCCAGGAAGCTTTAGATGCTCTCACAGAGCCTGAGCCCTCAACAGAGGGAGCCTCGGAGCCTTTGAACAGGGAGTCGTTAAGTAAACCTCCACAAACCCAAAGTGCTACAGGCGAACCGATTGAATCTGCTACACAAGCGGAACTGCAGTCCCAGCCACCTCCAGTGAAGAAGGGCAAGTGTGCATCCCTAGCGACTCCCGCAGTCCGGCATCTCTCTAAAGAACTTAATGTCGACATATTGGAGATCGAGGGAACGGGGAAGGATGGCAGGGTCTTAAAAGAAGATATCTATAGATTTGTCGAGAAAAGGAATTCACCCACCCAATCCGTCCAATCAACAAGTCCGTTCCCTGGTATACCACTAGATACGGACAAGCAAACGGAAACCACAGTACAATTAACGAACACGCAACTTCAGATGTTCAAGACCATGACTCGGTCCCTGACCATACCACACTTCCTCTATGCCGACGAGATCGACTTCTCCCAGCTACACGACTTGCGCCGACGGCTCAACAAGGTTGTCTCGCAGTCGACAAAAGAGGGAGAAGTAACAAAATTGACATACTTACCCTTTATTATAAAGGCAGTCTCTATAGCGCTAAATCAATATCCCATACTGAACGCGCGCGTGGAGGTGAATGCCGAGACCTCAAAACCAACTCTCATCCACCGCAGCCAGCACAACATTGGCGTTGCCATGGACACGCCGTTAGGCCTCCTAGTGCCGGTGATTAAGAATGTGGCAGCTCGGAGTGTGCTCTCTATAGCCGCAGAGCTATCACGTCTGCAGTCGCAAGCCGCAGCCGGCAAATTATCGCCTCAAGACTTGAGTGGTGGCACCATTACTGTGTCTAACATCGGTAACATCGGCGGCACATATGTATCGCCGGTCATTGTCGAGAGGGAGGTGGCAATCCTGGGGATCGGGCGCGTGCGCACCGTCCCGGCCTTCGATAACGAAAATCACGACAAGGTCGTCAAGAAGCAAGTCTGTAACTTCAGCTGGAGCGCCGATCACCGTGTTGTGGATGGTGCGACCATGGCACGTGCCGCTGAGGTAGTACGCAAGATCGTGGAGGAACCGGATGCCATAATTCTGCATCTGCGATAATTGCACAGCCACCTTGATAGCGATGTTGATGCCCAAGAAGGAGGCACGGGACGTCACCCGGGTAACGCTAAAGTGCGGAGGAATAATGATCTGATTTGAAGATGATATGTCATATAAAACTAAACCGGAGCATCCTTAGTCGCAAGGCTAGTAGGGCGCGGCACGGCGTAGCATATTCCCCTACCTTAGAGACAGAATATCTGGATTTTTCTGGGTCCGAACCCCCCATTGCCTAGACAGCCTCATTGCCTTTCTTCCCAGTTCTGGTGCATACAATCATCCTGCGTATAAGCAAGAGCTGACGGGATTTAAGACTTGGCACTTATACATATAGGCGTCCGTCTCATCCATGTTCTTGACTCGTCTCCGCATAGATCCTATCCTACGTTCGGACCTATATGCCACCGAATAGGAATTCCATTCGTAGGTTGGTGAGGGATTGAGATCACGCGCAAGAAACGAGAATCAGCCACGTACAATGCGCTCGATGCATGAGGCTGGATGTGGAAGCGGTGCTAAGCAACACCCATCCGAGAGTTTCTACGGGAATAACTATCCCACCGCAGGTCACCTTAGTAATAAGCCGATAACCCCAGGGGAAGGGGGTTTCTTTTTTCCTCCTTCATGCACACTGAAGTAATGGCACGCAGGGTTCGTTCAGGGTTCGCACCCCCAATAGCTACCTTACCTTACCTTATGTAGAGGCCCCCCCCAAGCTGCATCTGGCGGATCTTGGAAGGCGTGTAAGGATGATCCCACGTCCCACTGTGGAACCCGAATGGGTAACTTGGTATGTACTCTCAGGTCAGTAGGTCAGCGGTGGCCTTGTCTCTTAACGTGAGCACATCACAAACATGGCGTATCAGCGCAGCGAAACGCAATGTGAAGGAATGCACAGACAGTTCGGGTCGTACATACTACAGTAGTAGAACGGCGACGGTGGAGGCCTCTCGGCTTGATCACATCCCCGGGAGTAACCCTGGCCAGTATATATGGATCCGGCATCAATCCGAAATACGACATCTTCCTTGTAAATTCGGTTTCGTTCACCATGTGTATGTATATATTCATCTAGGCACAGCTTGGCAGCTTCTGCAAGTGTCCTACAAGGGACATTGTGGTTTCTATATTCGCTCTATATACCAATAATAATATGAATTAACCAAAACTCCTATACCGCGGCTCACACTGCTTGCGTAATGCGATTTACTTGAATGCAACACCGTCACCCCAATGCCTGTCTAAATGCGCCGGAGTGAATGACGGAACCAACTCCTGAACTCACGTGAAAAGACAACGCTAATTTCAGTCAGATATCTGCCGCTGTACTTGCGCCCGCTATTCCATGCAATGCCGTCTCGTGGATATTCATGTTATGTTAGCTTGATGAAGTCTCATCGATCTTCTGCAGAACCTTATCCAAAGTTTCTCTCAGAACCTCGTCCATCGATCCACTAACATCGATACTAATCACATCTGTCTCTTCTGCTGTTGGTGGTTCCAGGATGGAGAACTGGCTGTGCACCATGTTGGCCCCCATGTAGTGACCCTGTCTTCTTCCAACACGCTCCTGGAGGACCGATTCAGGAGCATGGAGATAGATGAAATGAAGGACAACATCGTGCGAGTAGTAAGGAGCTACCCTAATAACATCTCGGTACTTGCGCTTAAGAGCCGAGCATGTAAGTACCACTCCTTCAGCGCCAGCGGCCAATTGCCGCAGAGACTCTTCTCGTAAGGCTGTAAGCCAGTCCCATCGATCAGCATCCGTTAACGGTATGCCATTGGCCATCTTTTCGATGTTTGCCTTTGGGTGAAACTGCAGATTGAAACTTAGTAATTTGTACAAACGCTAAACAAGGCACGGATCATAGGCGTACCTCGTCACCTTCGATATAAGGTAAGTTGAGCGCCGTTGATAAGTGCTTAGCAACCGTGCTCTTCCCGCAGCCGGCGGGGCCGGTCACTAGCCAGATATGATGCTGCTTGGGCGCTGAGTGACCGTTAATTTTTGCGATAGTATTGTTTGACGTTACTGGTACTACAGTAGCGTTGATCGGCTTCGGGTTCGGATTCGGAGTCATAGTATTCATTGTCGCAGCCATGTTAGCTCCAGATGAATGTTTTCCATTCATCGAAACCGGATTATCATAGGTTAACATGGTGATAAGTCTGTTTATATTTTATTGCAAGAAAATAACAATGATTGGTGTTGTTATTGGGTTGCGAGAGCTGGAGGTAGACTGAAAATAGCTTCCACTTCGATGAGTCTAACCAGGGTTATATAGTAACAAGCAACCTGCACGAACAGCGATGAATTGGGCTTCAAGAGTTCTAGAAAGCAGCAAACTTCGCAACGTGATTCAGAGGATAAGAAAATCAATAATCAAAATACAGGAAATCGGGGGTAATTAAAGCAGCGCAATATTGTAGAACTAGGGCAGATAGGCTGTGGATCCCCAGGACCGCCGGCGAAGCGGTTGGTTTTATAAGTGGGCGTCAGCAGCTTGGGAGCAAGGCCCTTTGCACCTACAGACGTGGAATGACGAAGTACCCAAAATCTGCCCTGTACCACACCACAGTGCCGAAGGCCGCTGAGCAAAAGTAGAAAAATTCAGCGAAGTCTAGTACCTGAGATCCCCGAGGCGGGATCAGGGATCATCAGTTTTGGGCTAGACGCTAAAAGAAGTCCAAGAGAACGTCAAAGAAGGCAATTCCTGAGGGTGATGGGCCAATCAGAGGTACGCATCCCGGGTCTCCTTGGGGCTCCAGACTGACTCGACGTCAGGGAGGGAGGGGTGCGGGTAAAGGGCCAAAATGTATGTACTTACACAGCCCTGCTTTAGGATGCCCCAGAAGTATTTCTCCATCGAAATAAATAAAATAGTAGATACACACTTGAGTGGGGGAACAGCATCGTCGACGCGAGAACCGATAAATAGGGCCGAGTTTAAATGTACGGAGTTTGGAGTTTGAGAGACAAACCAACAAGCAACGGCATCCACTAGACCGAGCAGTTGTTGTCCGTTATCGAGGATCTGCATTGTGTTCATCGCGGTTCCCCACGATCAACGAACATTCCTCTCGAACTGTACGGTAAATGCTTTCCTATCATCTGTGCGGCTTCAAGGTTACCCAACCCACGGCACCAACCAAAGAACGTAGCTTCAACCAGAGTCAACCTATCTCGAGAAAGGGGAGCTGAGACAAGAGGCATTTTGATAGGAGCCAACAATCTTTGATGTACATACAACAGCCGTGATGTGGTTAGGCTGTTTTTGGTAGTCAATGAGATACTTTGAGCTGCCATTGTTGAGGCAATCGAGAACAGGCTGAACTTGGGAAATGACAAGAATTGGGGACGCAAAGAATATTGTACCGTTAGTAGTTTCGGGGTCCTAATTTTTGGGTTTGGGGGGGGGGGGAATTGATGACACACCGACACCCGGCAAAGAGCCACTAAGAAATTTCCCCCTTTCATGTCCTCGCCCTTTTCCTACTTGGGTAACTTTCCCCCATCATTTGTTCCGGCTGTTTCATTATTCTTGGTTTTCTCTTTCCCTTTTGCCTCCTTTTCTTTTCTATTCGTCGAATTTCGATATTTAATTCTTAATTCATACCGCTCGGAGTCATAATTGGTCGGGGGCTTAGCACCGAAATTCTCCATGTACGTAGTCACAGGTTCCTGGTCAAGTGCTCCCATCTCGGTGCAAAAGCATTCGATGTACGACAATACACACATAACGTGGGGGTGGGGGTACGTACTCGTATTCCACTCTTTTACATTAGGCTGATGGAAATTTTATCGAACAAAGCATCGAAGCCTGAACTAGCCGACATCAAGTTACTTCTAGCGTGAGAACAGAAAATTGTGGAGGACAACGTGGTTAGGACAAAGAGAAACAAATTTATTGGGTCACGAGCTGATCTCTCCCATGTTTCATTGTACCTGATACAGTACCGCCTAAGAACGCCTTGACTAAAATATTCGATATAGGACATCAAGCGCTGGAAGCGAGTTCAAGTCGCTATGATAAATTATGACGGCACCTTCAAGTCCTATTTACCAAAGGAGTTACCTATATCGGTAGGTATCTCTAGAGCGGCGATTCATTGTCGTCGTTAAAGAACGACAATTTCACCACGAAAATTTGTAACCTATCAGAGCACTAGACGTCGCCCAGGCACATCACCCAGGGTGCCATCGCATTGGACCGGATCTTTGACGCCATTCTGGTGCCTATACACAATTTGGAGGTATTACAAGATATGTTCTTGGGAAGAGATGAATCTAGAGGGGCCTGGAAAAAGGCGAAGGACGAAAGTATTCCCTCTTCGCAATCTATTTCCCCCCCGCGAGTAATTCGCTAAGAATCTCAGGTTAGTAGATACGTTACTTATCATCCTACCGACCGGTATGTCCATGTCCATGGATCTACTCCAACACTGATGTGGGCGGTACCTTGTGTGACAACGGCTGATCATTTATTAGGTGGGTTTGCGATATTACTTCCTTGGTAGCAGAGAGTCAGCCAGGCTACACAGCTGGAAAGGAAGTACCTGTATAATGTGTGTACCTACATGAATGGGTAGTATTTTCCATTCCCTGTGTTACGCTTTTTTTAATACGCCGGCATTGGCAATTCTTGGACATTCGTATTAGTTTATGTGCGTGCTAAATTCGATTCACCCTCTCCTCTTCGTCCGGCTACTAGTTCCGGCAAACCCACTCCTGTGCGTTTACAGAAATTGTCCCCGAACTTAAGAGCATCCACAGTTATAACAGGGACGTTATCGGTATTGGGTGGGCCCGGGGAAGACGGGGAGAACAAGCAGAAACCGACTATTGTTCTTCACCGCTTAATAGCACTTCTCTCACCAATCATGTAACATATTACGCCGCTGTGATCAAGCGCTCGGGTCGAATACAAAGGTAAAATGACTACGAAATGCCAAGGCCCATGTCTGCATGATTTCCTTATAGCATCTGCAGCCTGCAGATAGGAGACCAGATTTCCCAAGTCTTTCCGACTCCCTGATTTGGGCGATTCCACAATACAAGCATTCATAGGCCAGATCTTTATCTTCGCTGACATCAATTGGTATGTTCTCTGAGATTGCCGTGCTGGTAAGGACGCCGACGGTCCCGAACTAGGACATGTTGAGACAATGGGGAAAGATTCGGCGGCTTCCTTGAGTTCCCGTTGAGGGAAGATCTCTTCGGGTCAGTCGGACCCTGTCGGACCCTGAGGAGTGTGAAGTCATGAAGGCCGGGGAACTCAACATGCATGCGAAGGTCATGAGGTCCGTTTTTGATGATTGGGGCTCCCTACCAGTGCAACAAGATCAAGCCTTTTCCTGCATGTACAGCAGCTGGCGGCTTGGTTCAATCTGACGCTGTGTTACTATAAGATGTATGTATCTATGTTCCAATAAGCAAATGCCCCTCTACTATTACGTATCTACTACGTAGTATCTAATACCATTTATGCCCGATTAGTCGGCCGAAATCTAACTTCGTTTGTTCCTTCATACGGACCTATCATGATGTTTTGAGAACTTTATCAGAGATAACCAAAGCCCTAAGGGGGTGTGGACTATTTGGACTCCTAAAAGACATACTACTACGCATGTTTGTGATGTTTGAAGCGGGATTAGCCAAAGCAAGTCATGAGCCTACTAGGTTCGATAGATTTCAACGACTCCTCCTCTTCTATCTTTGCTCCTTTGGGATATTGGGATGTACATATACCTCAGAATCCACCGCAGTTTCATGTTGTTTAGAAGAATACAGTCTCGCTTTCCCTAAGATGCGAGATAATTAATGATAGCAGAATAAGGCGGAAATCGCCATGTGGCTAGCACGCCTTAGGGCTGTGGCGCATGTCGAAATGCGGGGGAATTTTCATGCTGCACAGTGGCCAACCCTCAGCTATACATGTATGTGAACTTGGAAAGCGCTTTCATCATTGGACCTCCATAGGTACATGTAAATCTGCAGCTACGGCAACTAATGTTAGGTACCTACGCATGCTAGGAGGGGAACGATTTGCCCTACCGTACCTGTTCCGTGTCCTAGTTGCAACTGCTTTACCTTACTTAGGAAGGTGACTAATGCAAACAGCCGCCTCCTCATCTTCAAATGACCTTATTCTCCTTCTTAACTCGAAGTTCTCCTTCGATACTCCGAACTTCAAGGCAGCTGGTCCCTAGATACTCTCTTAAATCCGCCAACACGCCCAATTCCATTCTGTCGGGGTTTCAACCTTACAAATTTACCATTCGGACCCTCGTTTCCAAGATGGATGCTCAAGAGCTCAAGCAATACCTTGCCGACGCACCCCCAAGTGTCGTGAGACTTGAGATAGAGAAACATTTTGACGCTTTAACCGACCGGCAGAAGAGATACGCACACTTCATCAGCAGGTACTAGTTGAGAATTAATAAGATGTGTAAATTTCTAGACACTAACAATTTTCAATAGAGCATCATTCCAAGGAAGTAGGATCGTGGCGAGACAAATCTCACCCGAATCTGAGCCAATAGTAAGTCGATCAGCTTTTTATTACGGCGTTATATGCTCATTGAATATAGTTCGACTTCATATTAGCTCTTCATAAGAGCAGCGGCGGTGACTGGAAAGCGCTACAGGCTAAGGCTGGTATTTCAGATGAGGACTTGGATTACTTCCTGCAGTATGCCGCTCAATTCTTAGGAAACAACGGTAATTACAAAAGCTTCGGTGACTCCAAGTTTATTCCGCGATGCCCCGAATCTGCCTTTGCTGCACTTGCGGCAACATCACCCGAGGCGCAGAAGTTCTACAATGCCACTTCTGGCGCTATCTTCTCCGCTGACAACCCTTCCCTATTACATCTCGGTTACCCAGAGGAAGGCCATATGACTACCTACTACCCGGAATCGCCTGATATCACCAAAGTCGAAATCGATGCCGTATCAGCATGGATGGAGAAGAAAGGACTACTCCCTGAAAACACCCGTCTCGCTAAAAAGAAAGATGGCCTGTTTGAGATATGGATTGCCTCCGCGAACACCACAGTTCCCAGTGAAGGCGGTGATATTGGAAAGGAGACCACGTTCAAAATTGAGGATGGTGTATTAGCGGGGAAGACTATCACCTTGGTGTATGGCGATTTCTCTAAGGAGCTGACAGCAGTGACGGCAAGCATCAGAAAGGCCGCAGAAAATGCGGATAATGAGTATCAGAAGAAAATGCATGATGCATATGCGAAATCCTTTGAAGAAGGATCCCTACTCGCTTTCAAAGATAGTCAGAGATTTTGGATCCGCGACAAGGGCCCGATGGTCGAATCCAATGTCGGGTTTATTGAGACATACCGCGATCCTGCCGGCATCCGAGCCGAATGGGAAGGCTTTGCTGCCGTCGTTAACCTCGAAAGAACGCGAGCCTTTGGAGCGCTTGTGGACGCTGCTCCTTCTCTGATTCCCCATCTGCCGTGGGACAAGGAATTTGAAAAGGACAACTTCCTATCTCCAGATTTTACTTCTCTCGAAGTTTTGACGTTCGCCGGCTCCGGCATTCCTGCAGGTATAAACATTCCCAACTACGATGATATTCGGCAGTCTGAAGGCTTCAAGAACGTGTCCCTGGGAAACGTGTTGAATGCCAAGGCGCCAGACGAGAAGATCCCGTTTATTGCTGAAAAGGATCTTGACATCTACAAACGCTACCGGGATGGCGCCTTTGAAGTTCAAGTCGGATTGCACGAACTGACAGGCCACGGCTGCGGCAAATTACTTCAGGAAACATCTCCAGGAAAATATAACTTCGACAAGGAGAACCCACCGATCTCCCCTTTAACTGGGAAGCCCATTACGACTTGGTATAAACCCGGACAAACATGGAGTTCGGTCTTCGGTAGCTGGTCTGGTTCTTACGAAGAGTGCCGTGCGGAGCTTGTGGCAATGTACTTGGGCTGTGAATTCCCCGTCTTGAAGATCTTCGGTTATGGGGACGGCTCAACTAACATAGACGGTGAGGCGGGTGACGTCCTCTATGCCTCCTATCTCTCTATGGCCCGAGCGGGACTTGTAGCGCTGGAGATGTGGGATCCTAAGAGCAAGAAATGGGGACAGGCACACTCGCAAGCCCGATTTTCTATCCTTAAGTGCTTCCTAGAGGCGGACGACGGGTTCTGTAAACTGGATTATAAGGGTGAAGATGTACAGGACTTGAAGATTAATCTGGACCGCTCAAAGATTCTCACAGCGGGCCGGAAAGCGGTGGGCGACTATCTTCAGAAATTGCACATTTACAAATCTACAGCTGATGTCGAGGCTGGAACGAAGTTCTATGCCGACATGACGCATGTCGATCCGGATTTCTGGGGTAAGAAGGTTAGAGATGAGGTACTGCGGAATAAGCAGCCTCGGAAGGTGTTTGTGCAAGCCAACACTTACATAGACGAGGCGACTGGCAAGGTCACATTGAAGCATTATGATGCAACCCCCGAGGGCATGATCCAGAGCTGGGCGGAACGAGACGTCTGACTAGAGAAAAGTCGTGTAGAACGAGAAAAGAGTCTTTTGTGAGCATTTAGCATAGAAGGCGAAGGGTGTTCAGGTTGTCTGCATAGTCCACCTCAATTGAAATAGACACTTGGAAGTGAAAGAATATCCGTGACGAAGTTCAAAGATCCCAGAAATCAAAGGAATGATGTAATCGTAACCCTTCAAAGACTCCGCCTACAGTGGTATAAAAAACGTCTCGGGAATCTCGACCACCATACTTTAGTAGTATAGGTTCCGATAACACTAAGATCTCATCATCCACGTAATACAATGCAATTTGCCTTGATAGTCGTTTATTGACTAGAACCTCGATTACAGACGCCAGAATCAATGTGACCGATGCCTCAACTTCCAGATGCAATTGGCAAAGCCAGCCCAGTTCCGCGATCCGCCGTCCGCAAAGTCATTTGATAATTTTCTCTAGAAACGATTTCCCCCCAAAGCCCCACGCGTGTCTACCACTTCATCTCATGAGGCTTGTCGCCCTTTCGGAGGCTGAAAGAGCTGGCCAGGTAGCTGGCGAGCAGGTCTACCTTCTTGATGTTGGCGATCAGAGCCTTGTCGATGGTCTTCTGGTCCGCCGCTCGGGTGCTGCTGATTTCCTTCTTCTGTACGTCTTGCATTAGCTCATGGCCCTTCTCCCAAGTGATTGCTGATGGTAGTTCCTACCTGAGGCTTCTCGCCCTGCTTGAAGAACGCATCCTCGCTAGCCTTGTCCTTAGCCTTGTCCCGGGTGAAGTAAGAGGCTTCCGCAACCTCGTCAACCTTGCTGGTGTCTAAGCCGCTCAGGTCGATCTTGTAGGAGGTGGCGATGACGTATCGCGAGTTGACTCGTCGCAGGGGAACGCCGTTGATCTTGAAGGGGCCGGTGACGAGGAGGACACCTTGGTCGAGGGTCTTGAGGAGGACTACTCGCTTGCCTCGGAAGCGGCCAGCGAGCAGGATGAGGACAGTGCCGGGCTGGAGGGACTTTCGCGGTGCCCATGGGCGGAGCGCCTTGCGGACCTGTGAAGCGAGTGACTGTTAGCAGGTGATACCGGGAAGTTGCATGCGATATGCTGAAGTGATCGTCCATATCCATCCATTCGGCCTAATAATTGAAGTTCATTTATGACTTCAGCGGCTTCGAACTTGGGACGAAGCAATTTCACCGTGGCCACAATTTTTTTCTCCATTCCCACCAAATTCTAATCCAATGCATCCTCGCAATCCCGCGACTGTATCAATTTCGAGATTCGAATTTTTGCTAGCAACTTACAGTCTTAGGCTTGGGCTCATCCTCAGCAGGGTACCACTTCTGGGCCTTCTGGGAAGGGTGAGGGACCTCCCGGGTCGACTTTCCGAACGTCTTCTGTGTGCTCGGCTGCGACATCGTGAAGGTTGTCGGGGTTGTGTGGTGGTGAAAGGAAATTGGCTGAGGTTCCTCGTTGTTAGTTGGTGATGCGAGGTCAGAAATTCCACTTTGCGCAAAAAGATCAATTCAGTTGTGGGCTTAGGCGAAGCCCTGGTGCCACCCGCACTGGAGGAAAACCAAGTACTAGTTTGGTGGGTCCTAATGTGGCTTGTGAGATCTGCGGAATTTTCGGCGCACCGAATCGAATGTAAGCCACATTACGGAATACATTGATAAAGAGATAAGCAGTATGTACAAAGAAATCCATCTCACTGTGCAGATACAACGCATAAACAGTGCGTCGACGTAGCTCTTACGTAAGCCCCAGAGCTCCTGCATTTCTAGATACTTGACGAAGCTCCTGCAGCCTTGCGTCCAGCTTTGAAACAAACGTCACTCAATTGGATTTACAATAATTTTCCTCATCTTCATAATCCTCATTCAGGCCGACCGTATACATACTCCCCTTACCATACGGACTCCTCATTCACAATGTCCATAACACCCATCATAACGTTCAAGGCCGGTATATGCGAAGTTGATGTGTGTATTCCTTAGCTTGAACTGACAGGTCTGAAATGACAAATACTAACTATAAATCTAGACATCGTCAAGACCTTATAAGGTCCATGCTTCGCCGCGGCCAGGTTATATCTACCTCTACTCTGAAGATGGTAAGGAGTGGACTTCAACTAGATGGCAGGAGTATGTAGGGATTGTAATTGTTAACGTCTTTTAGAGCTGCTTCACTTCTGCTGGCGCGAACGGAGCGCTCCCATCGATCAACCTGAGTTAGACCTCGTTATGGTCCCTACGGATGGTCATTTCGTACCTTACGACCCGAAAGCCCAACCCAGCAACGTCACGAAACCCAACGCCCGCGTCTTCGTCCTCAAGTTCCTCTCCTCATCCCAGCGCCATTTTTTCTACCTACAGTCGAAACCCCAAGGCCGGACTGGTGATCCGTGCTGGTTCAGTCCTCGCGATTTGAAGATCGGAGATATCGTCGACAAGCTCCTACAAGGCGAGGAAGTCGACGTCGCGCGCGAATTAGCTTCCATCAACAATAGTGACAACGACGACCGACGTGGTGACGATAACGACGAGACCATGGAGGACGTCGAAGGTCACGGCGATTCCAACGATCCTCACGGTGGCGCTGGCGCTGGAGGAGCTGACCCGGGTGCGACTGGTGGCGACATACGGGAAGAGGGCGAGAGTGCGCGAGAGGGCGGTGCCGACGGTGCTAGAGCGTAGGTTATCCCTTATTCTTCGTTCGCGGCGTTTTGGAAGAGGGCCTGCTTGGGATGATAATACTGCATACACTTGACACGAAAACAAAAAATTACTAGGGAAAGCACTTCTTAGAGGCTTAGCCTACTGAGCTGCCATGTAGACTAGATATGAGATCCTCAAAAAGAGAAATGATGTGTTTCTCCGCCACGTTGCTTTATGAACTTATTGAGCCAGAATCAGTGCTAATACGATGTTAGTGCTGCCTCGGGCGCAACCGATGCTGCTACAGCAGTGAGAAATTTCCTAGACTCTCTGAAAGGAGGTTCCGGCACGGGAGCAAATCAAGGGGAAGGAAAACTCTACCCGCTGCTTTCAGATCTTCTCACACCGCCCGTCACTGTCCCCATGGTCCAGCTAGCTTCCGAGGAGCAGGTTGACGAGCTTCTCAGCTTTCTGCCCCCTGCGATCCTCGTGTTCGCCCAACAAGCCGACCATGGTGATACTACAGGGGAACCTACTGCTGCCGCGATCCAAGCTGCTAAGGAGGCGATGAGCCTCGGCCAGAAGAAAGCGCTGTTGGAAAAGGTCCTGCGAAGTCCACAGTTCCATCAGAGCTTGACTAGCTTGACGATGGCTATTCGAGATGGTGGATTACCTAGCATTTCTGACGCACTTTCCATTAAGGTCGAGAATGGAGGTTACTTGAGAGGCGGTCAGATGCCTCTTGGTGGTGGAGATGCCGTCGAGGCATTCGTCGAAGGCGTCAAGAGAAGTGTTCAGGAAAAGTAAATAGACCAGGTCCTATGATTACAAGATCAGCTGGTAGCTAATAGATGCACATATATGCATGCTCTTGGTGTGTAAGGCTAGTCCGTCGTCTTTCTCTTTTCCTTACAGCCGCCTTCTTCTTCTCCGGTTTTTGATCTTGATATGGTGATGAAATTTCTAAATCCTATAGGTATTCCCAGCTGTCATCCATGGATAGCCTCTTGAATACTATCTCGGTAGTTTTCACTACTAAGTATCATTGAACCCTGTTTCGTTCGAAAGCAGACGCGATATACGCCGACGAGGAAAGGCAAATGTGTTTTCAAGTGCTCATATTATTAAACATTATCAAGGAACGACAAGAACAGAACCATGTTTTTTCCCCCATAAACCTAGGGGTTCCCCCGTTTTCCTTCCCTGATTCCCTGGTCACCTCAGTCCGGTAATCCGTCACCTGTACCAATAAAGCTTTCTTCTCAAAACCTCTTCCTCTTCCGTTAGCCTTGCCAGCCTCGCCTCCTCTATGATATCCTCCTCGGTCTTTACTCTAATTGGAGACTCGCAGCCCCTTAGCCCGATGAATCGTCCAATGAGTCGCCTCTTCTCCTCCAGTGGCATCTCAGAGCTCCATTTTATCGGGCATGGATAGTGGAATGTCCACCGGCAGGGTGTGCGCTGGTGGTAGAAGTGTGCTAGCTCTTCCAGTTGGACGTCCGTCAGCAGCCAGAAGTTGAGGAGTGTTCCTGGGAATGCGGGATGGATCTCGCCGGTTGTGAGTTGGACTAGAGGCGCCAATGGTAACGCCATCTGTCGTAACTTCTCCCGGAACGCGGCGTTTCGGGCTGAGCGGCGCTCAGTTAGCATGGGCTGCTTTTGGTTGTGTGTCTGGTTCTCCATGGCGGCTGGAGACTATTGGTCGACGAGGTAGTTAACTATATGACGAACCTACGGTTCGGTCTGGTAATCGATTATAGTGTACGATTGGGTGCAAATAAATGCGAGCCCGAATTCTGCTACTTTGCTTGGTCTGGCTAGCTTGTCCTGAGGTTTGGACTCGAAACGTTTTTGCAAATCAACGAAAATATGAATAGCTTCAATAAATAATAAAAACAATGAGAGAAGGCTTGTATGTGATCCGCACTTGTTTGGTATTCTTAAATTTATTTAAATAAAATGGCCTTCGACAATTGTGTCTAGCCGGCCAGCAGCTATGGGTGAATAATAATTTATATATGATGGGACTTTAGGAGAGAAACGAGCACTTGGAATTTCTATAATCAACTACGTAGCTGCTGGATGAAGACCTAGGAGTCGACTGTGTGGTTCGAGGTCGGCTGTTGTTTCTTCTTGTAGTTACGAGGATCGCTACAGCGCTCTTTGTCATGTGCTCGACGCTTCTGAATAGTGTATCCCCAACTTCCGGTCCTTTGTTTGTTAGTGCCGTCATGGGTTTAATGGGAGCCTTGTCTGAGACTCCGAGGTCTTTCATATATGAATAGCACCCAAAGAAATACAGTATCAAAAGTGCCAATACGTTATTCCATTTCGGATCGAAAAGCAAACTATTGGCTCATTCTCCCTACAGCCGTCATTGTGTCAGAATGACCTCCTATTAATGTATCCGAACAAACACAACGCTATTTTTGTGACTCTTCTTCGAGTACCTTAATTTGTAGGACCCTTTTTCTAAAGCCCTTTCCAAGCAAGTTTTGCTATATGATCAGCCTTTTTCCTACTCTGCTTGACAAAGCCCATCGCCCTCATTTCGGCTAAACCACGATAGAACAAGACAAGCGCGGCACGCTCGTCCAATTCCTCCTCATTTTCTTCACCAACAATTGCGTAATAAGCAGACCAAAGGTCAGCGACGTTGATGAGAGAGCCGGTCTCTAGATATAGTTGGTATATAATAGCTGTTGCTGGCAAAGACGGGATGATACTATCCTCCTTTGTCTCGCAACAAGAACAATTGAGATAATCATGAGGGCGTGATAATGCCCGTTCAACTACCCCTCTTGGTCGTGGGATAAACACGTCTCTGTAGGGTGCCTTCGAATCAAAGAACCACAGCTCATTAAAGCATAAGTTCTTTGCGCTGTCACATTGAAGTGTCTCCTTTAAGTGCTCCACAAGCTTGTCCATCATGTCGGTGTAAGCTTTATCTTCCTTCGTAAGAGTCGCCGTGTCTTGGCTGAGCTGAACTTTCTGTGCAATAACAGTAGTCCTCAATACCTTTGTTTGCCCGCTATACTTGCTGCGGAGAACATTGCCTTGTTCTTCTGCATCAGATTGTAAAGCTGTGACTTCGGCTAACATGTTGCTGAGTAGTAAAACTGATTCCTCGCTTTCACTAGCCCACTGATCTAAACCAAGGCTTGAGTCACCGTTCTTGACATTATCTAATACCTGATTTAGGAACGCTTCCGTGTCACTAGGCTGCATCCGTTTTATCGATTCCGTAAATTCGGTAATTTGATCAATGTCGATTCCGCGTGATATGGCGTCCAAATAGAGAACGGTGAAGTCGGCAGACGAATTCTTATCAGCAGTGAATATTTTCAGCTTGCGCAAAACATTCAGTGACCATCGACGAGACTCCTGAAGGCAATCTCGTAGGAGCGATCTGAGATGTTGGTCATCATCGAGAAGTAACCTAGCCTGCTTTATTTCACCTTTCTCAATGGCTGCTTCCACAAAACGACGGAAAGATGGCAAACATCGCACTGCTTCTAGATGTTCCTCCTGAAGCATTTCGGTGTCTACCTCACCAGACAAAAAGATCGTCAGGGGATTTGCATAAAAGTGACACATGTAAGCGTACTGAAAAGCGTTAATATTACGTGTATGATAGATAGTAGGGTTATGAGTACAAGACTTACTTTCAAAGAACTCACGAAGACCGGGATGCTCGACGCCTGATCTCGCTGGCGCTCTAGGAGGCTGTGTACAAGGGAAGAACCTAGGCGTAATGGAACCTCTGAGTGCGCAATGGCTGCCTTGAAAATCTTCTCGATAATTGACGTCGATTGCTCGACATCAAATTGGTCTCCATAGAGACATTGGCAAGTAGATTTTAGGAGCCGCGCCTGGAACAGCTCTACTGAAGTGGCTACCCCAAAAAGGAGGGCAAATGGGATACGATCAAGCCATGAACTAAAAAGTGAGATCAGATCCGATAATAGACCGCTCTCAAAGGCTTCGCTATCTTGGAAAGCAATAATGATATGACGTCGAGGATTAGTCTTGAGATGAGCATACAGAGCCTCCAGATCGTAGTTCAGATATTTGCGGCCCTAGAATGTTAGTTGAACCATATGGATGATCAAATCAACACATCAGCTTACATCTTTGCCCGTAGATAACTCTAAATCGTTTTCATCGTCCGTCTCTCTTGCCGTAACATCATGTATGGTCTTCTTTAAGACGGCTTTCAAGTTAGATGCATCGCCAGACCTCAACCTCACTACCTTTGCATCCACCTGAAGCTGCAGAGCCTCTGAGAGCTGCTCGAATAGGAGGTCCTGAGACGCTAGGTTTGGGCCGGTGATAATGAAGGCCGACGGGATTTTACCCGTAGATGCATGGTCGGGAGTCGTTTGTAGAAATGAGATAACTTCATTCAATGTAGACTGATTTGTCATTCGAAGTATGCGCTATACTTGAGTGTAAGCCACCATTCTGTGAGATTGTGCATGGAACTGGTGACTGACTTGGATCCTCTCATTGATTTGAGCCCAAGACCTCTCAAACAATTGCTGGCGAAGGCGAACACAACGTTCATTTTCGGTGCCACCAAAAAGAGGTTGGAAAGTCAGCCAAGCGTCTGCGTCTTGAATTTCCGGTTTGCTTGGCTTCTTTGACACTTTTCTCCGTTTAGCAGGCCGATTTGCGCCGTCGGGCTCTTCTAAAGGATCGAATACGTAGGCGGCCTAGATACTATTAATGAGGATTCAGTGTAATTCGATGTAGGCATTACCTGGTGCTGTTTCTCCTCATATGTATCTCCAAAAGACTCATCGATAGCCATGGTTAGATGTAACTCTTGTCCTTAAGTACATAGTAGCTAATTTCGAGGTTTGACGCGTCTCGATACTTATAATTGGATGCAACCGCGATTAGACAGGGTCTTCTTTAGTGTCGTTCTATCCCTGCTTGTCCCTTGTCAACTACATACATAGGTACATACCCATGCGCCTAATTAAGGTTACACCCTTGTGATATCGATAAGACTAGGGTACCGTCCGAACCACTCAATATAATATTATATAATCTGTTATTATATAAGAACATCTCTAGAATAAAAAAAAATATCTAGGTGACTATAACTCAGGTATTAGGACTAGTTTTACAGTCACCGGTCAGCCGGTGCTCGACGCTTACAGTGGGGCCGTGGCAGAGAAATCGGGACTCGGGACAAGCTAGAACACGCTAACAAAGATATTAAACCTTATCGCCCATAAAATTTCACGATAAAGATTCTCATCTCTCAATCAACATTTCGCCGACCACATATCCTAATGGGTATATAGGTTGTAATATATCAGCTATTCCTTTTGTCATGCCCCCGAGACCGCTTCTTGTCGAAAACTTCATTTGTAGGTCCTGTCTGTCAACTTTACGGAAGCAAACCCCTACGGCGCAATGGGCGCTCCGGCGCTCTTCTTCGCAAGCCACACAACCCCTCGCCTCCCCATCACATTCTCACCTATCTCGCGACCAGGAAGTCGAGCGCCAGAAAACCTTGGAAACCTTGGGATTGTTGAAAGAGAGCAAGGATAATGGGGTATCCGTCAATTATTTTGAGCAAGGAAAAGGAGGGAAGTTGCGGCGCCTGCGTGACGAAGATGAGTTTGGCCAGTCGTTGATGGATCCAGATGGTCAAATGGAACTCCGCTTGAAAGAGATGGAACAAGAGCTAGAACACGCAACCCAGTTCACAAAAATTGTCGAGGAAATTTGGGGAAAACAAGGCGCCGAGAAGCTAAGAAAACGAGTCGAGTCCCAAGACGAATCCTTACCAAAATCTTCACTCTTATTACCCGAGGAGGATTGGCCGCCTCAAGACCGAATCCATATCGTTCAACTAAATAATATGATACGGACTATTGGAAGAAAACACCGCGGTGGAGTTCCCAATCAGAAACGGATCAATTCATTATGGAAATATTATTCCGCAGCGCGAATAGCTTTATCCAAGAAGTGGGAGTCGGTCCACGCGGACATATGGGATCTTCTCTGGCAGATCCTTGCCGCGGACCATGCGAACAATCCCAACCGCATGTCCCATATACACACTCTAGCAAAGGACATGCAGAAAGCCGGCATAACACTGCGCGATGACCAACAATTACTTGTGGTCGAGGCTACCTTCATAAGCGGTTCTAGAGAAGAGGCTATTACAGCCCACAAGAAACTTGTTACCACACTTGGAGCTACGCCAGAGACCTTTTCGGAGTTCTGGCAGCTTGGTCTTCGAATGTACTGTCTGATAGGTGATATAGCTCGAGCCGAGCGAGTCGTCAACACTCTGCTAGAATCTCCTTACGAAAAGGATCCACGATTTCTACTACCATTCATTCGAATGTGTGCCGAGAACCCTGCAACGGTAGAGAAAGGATTCGAGTTGTATCAGCGACTGCGGTCCGCCTTAGATACCTCGATTACCATCGAGGATTACGACCAAGTCATCTCCTATTTCTTGGCCTCAAACCAGACCGAGTTCGCGTTTTATATCTTCGTCGAAATGATGACTTCTAAAACCGTTGACCTGCGTGGAGCACACAAAGTTCCAGCCAGTGCCTCCAGTCCCTTCTTCTACGGCAAATGGCTGAAGCGACTAATAGGGGCTGGTGATCTGCAAGGAGCTTATAATGTACTCCTTCATATGAAGTCCAAGGGTGTCATGCCTCAAGCCATTGTAGTTAATGGCCTAATTGGAGCATGGTTGAGATCAGGTGCTGCTGACAATATACAAAAAGCCGAAGAGGTTGCCTGGGCTATGATCAATGCTCGGATGCAGTTTCTAGGTATTAGAAAGGACATGCAGGATCTCGCTGCTTTCGTAAGGTTGCGACAGTACGGAGAGGGTTGGCCGAGAGCGAACTTAGAGACTTTCTCCTTGCTTGCAGAGAATTACAAAGATCGTGGAGTACATAAGAAGATGGAAGAACTTTGGACGGCGTTCAGGCAGGCGGAAATCGCCCCTAACTCGTTCATGCTAAACCAGTTGCTTTTCTCTTATCTGCAAGACGGGCTGGGTAAACACGTTGCCAGCCTCTCTCGGGATCTAACCAACCAGTTCCAAGTTGAGCCAGACTCGTGGACATTTCTGGTTTTGTGGCAGGCCTTATCGGTCAACCGTCTTGTTCAGATGCCACCAGGGCAGCTCCTCGAGGAGATCTCAAGGACTCGGTCACTATTTGCCGATATGGTCAGGTCGGCCCACATTTTTGCTGCAAGCGGTATCGACGTCCAACTAGCAAGATATATTTTACATTCATTCCGCAAACTGGGTGACGAATTTGGTCTTCTCCTGGCGTATCGAGCATTACGGCAGATATTTAAGTTCACTCCCCCAGATATCATCGTGCTTGAATTGCATGTGGGTTCCATGGATTTGGAAAGGACTGGAAAGGGCAAAGGCGGCCTCCGATTAATGCACGCGGGGAAGCAGATCGAAGATTATATGAAGCGAAGGCACCAGGAACTCATCGCATCCGGACAACTCCCCGCAGATGACGACATGCCGGACGACGTGAAACAGAAAGAGTTGGGTAACTTCCTTGAGGCATTATTACAGAGCCGGATTACGGAGGACGAGATGACTGAAGAGCTCCTCACACAGGCGGCCAGGGAAATGGGCTTGCACGGCGAAGTACCAAGCTTCGAGACGTCCTCTGACATATGATAATGTGTAACGAAGATATGTACAAAATTTATTCAGTGCCCAGTGAACTAGCTGGATACCATATGTGCCACCTAGCTATTACCCACTCGGAGAAACTGTACCTCCTTGAGTCAAGATATCTGTGGTTTTGGCAGAGCAAGTTTTCATCATAGATGTCCATTGTTCCTTTTGATAGGACTATAGGTTGTAGATCTCTTGTGAACATTTGAAGCAGATAATGTACATAGGTACCTCTAAAAATGGATATATTCACGATAAGGAGATAAAGCTCATTCCACGTTAAACCCGAATCGGTCATGAGTCTAGCTTACGTAAGGTAGGTAGTTATGGGTACAGGAAACCTTTAAGCCCTAGCGGGGGAAGCTTGAAGGGTGGGGCGCTGCACACATTCGGACATCGAAAAAATCAATTAACCGAAATTCCACCAGAGTGTTCAACTTCCAGGGACTTTTCTCAATTTCCAAAACAGCACTCCCAATCTCCATCACTCAACAAACACCCGGCTTTAAAAATCCTAACTTCAGAAATAAGAAGATATGGGAGCCAGCAAGCAGAAGAAAGCGGAATACGTAAGTCGCAATTAAAATACTATTTCAATGGGTTCTCAATTATTGACTATTAGCTTCACAGTTCCCCAAGCTCAAGGGCTTGTTGGAGGAGTACCGCTCCATTTTCCTCGTCTCCGTCGACAATGTCAGCTCGCAGCAGATGCACGAGATCCGACAGTCCCTCCGTGGGGAGGCTGTCGTCTTGATGGGCAAGAACACCATGGTAAGTAATAATAAAAAGAGACAAATTTCTACATTGGCGAATACCAAGGCTAATCGCGCATTTCTTTGATTTCCAGGTCCGCCGAGCTCTTAAGACCTTCATTCCCGATTCGCCCGAGTACGAGCGACTCCTTCCCCACGTCAAGGGTAACATCGGTTTCGTCTTCACCAACGGTGACCTCAAGACCATCCGTGACAAGATTCTGTCCAACAAGGTCGCGGCCCCTGCCCGTGCTGGTGCTGTTGCCCCGGCCGATGTCTGGGTCCCTGCTGGAAACACCGGTATGGAGCCTGGTAAGACTTCTTTCTTCCAGGCCCTCGGTGTCCCCACCAAGATTGCTCGTGGTACTATCGAAATCACCACCGATCTCAAGCTCGTTGAGGCCGGCAGCAAGGTTGGTCCTTCCGAGGCCACCCTTCTCAACATGTTGAACATCTCTCCCTTCACCTACGGTCTGGGTGTTGTGCAAGTCTACGACCAGGGCAACACCTTCCCCCCTAGCGTCTTGGATATCAGCGAGGATCAGCTTCTCAAGTCTTTCACGAGCGCCATCACGACTATTGCCGCTTTGTCGCTCGCGTTGAACTTCCCTACTCTCCCCTCTGTCATCCACTCCCTGGTCAACAGCTACAAGAAGGTCCTGGCTGTCGCCATTGAGACCGAATACAGCTGGCCTGAGATTGAGCAGCTCAAGGACCGTATCGCCAACCCTGAGGCTTACGCTTCGGCCGCCCCGGCTGCAGCAGCTGCAGAGACCTCGACCGCTGCCGCTGCTGAGGAGGAGAAGAAGGAAGAGTCCGAAGAGGAGTCTGGTGATGAGGGTTTCGGTGGTCTCTTGTATGTTTTCCCTTCATGCTACATCATAAACGTTTCGATTTTACTAACATCTATCTCTGCAGTGACTAAATTCCATAGCATGGTCATGGTGTTGTCGGAACGGAATGAAACAGGGCTTCGGTTGGGTTTACGAGATCTAGACGTCCAAAGGTCGGCGGTACATAGGTCTTTAACGATCAATTGAGGAACGTTACAGCATAACCAAATCTTCTAAATCGTGATACGGTGGTTGCACTGCACGCTCGAAGCTTTGCTTCCTTATAAATGGTGAGTCTGATTCTATTTTCAATTTTCCTCCTGTGTTCTATGATTATATCCTGAATTTCAAGAGCTTTTTAACCCTGATCTTCATTGATGACAAACTTCATCACCACCCTATGAGACACTTATCCTACAAATAACTTGTTCATACAATTTTGTACAAGAGTGGACGCTAATTCACTTTTAGACTACAGGCCTCTTGGACCGTAAATTCCAGCCTTCCTTTTTTTTTTTTTTTTTTTTTTTTTTTTTTTCACCCTGCGTCGGCTGACTGCTGCTTCGTATGGGTATCATGATGTAAACTTGTATCCTGGCTCTGGCTCTGACTCAGGCTCTCGTGACCCTTCTTAGTCCTCTCGAGGATCTCCCTCGCAACCGTAATAGCGGCCTCGGGTAAGTTAGCCAGGCGCGCCACCTTAAGCGCGTGGCTCTGCCGGTTGACTCCCTTCCGTAGCTTGTGCACGTAGACGAACCCCCCGGCCCCATCCTCCTCCACATCCGTGCAGTAGCATTCCACAGCGCCTCCCTGATTCACATGCATCCCACGCTCTTCGATCAGGTCGGCTAGACTATGGTAGTGCGTGGCGAACAGCGCACGACACTTATTAATTGTGATTAAATGGTGTAGCGCGGCGAAAGCCACGGCAACACCGTCCTCGGGCGTGGTGCCCCGCCCGATCTCGTCCATGATGACGAAGGAGCGGGGTGTGGCGGACCGCAGGATGGACGCTGTCTCTAGCATCTCTACCATGAAGGTGCTCTGGTCCGCGAATAGGTTGTCGGCGGACCCGACGCGCGAGTACACGGCGTCAGTTACGGGAAGCGAGGCGTAGGATGCGGGTACCCAGGACCCGATTTGCGAGAGGATCGTTATGAGCGCGTTTTGGCGCAGGTATGTGGATTTGCCGGCCATGTTGGGGCCGGTTATTAGATGGAGGCTGCTGTGCTGGTTTTGCGGTTGGGATTGGGAGGAGGTAGCGTTGATGATGGTGTTAGGGAGCGTGGAAATGAGGCAGTCGTTCTTGGTGAAGGACCGGCCTTGCTCACGTAGTCCGGCTTCGACGGTGGGGTGGCGGCCGCCGATGACGATGTGCTGAGTTTGAGTAGTAGGCATAGACGTAGAAGCGGCGGAAGTGACACCAGGACTAGAAGTGTCATGGAGAATAGGCCGTGTCCAACCATGCTCCGAAGCCAACCGAGCGAAAGATGTAGCGACGTCGAGCTCGTCGAGGACAGAGGCATTACGCCGCAACTTAACGAGGTTAGATACGACAAGAGCTCGCAGCTCCGTGAAGAGCCGCTGCTCTTCGACGCCGATCTCGAACCGCGTCTGATGGATGCGCTGCCCTAGTGCCGTCCACTCGGGCGCGTGGAACGTCCGCGTGCTACGGCTCGAGCTGACGACCGTTACTGCTTCGTTGTTGTTCTCGGAGTCTCTGGTCATACTGCGCATGTCCTTCGCACCCTTGACGTGGCACACGTGCCCTAGGCTCGGCGTCCAACGGAGCGTAAGACTAGCTGCGCCGTAGCGTGTTCGTAGGGCTTCGGCGAGTATGGTTTTCTCTTCCAAGAGAGAGGACAGCTTGGCGTGGAGGGAGCGAAGACCGGGGCTCGCGCCGGGCTTCATGATGAAAGTGGTGGTATCGTCGGCTGCGGCAGAGTAGTGATCCCTAATAGAGACAGCCTGCTTCTTTTTCTTGGCAGCTTTTGGTAGGATGGACGCATCGCTCTGAGTGCCTTCAGATGCTACGACGTCTTCGGCGAGCGCCACAAGCTGGCTTGCCTCGCTGTCCTCGTTCCGGTGTTGTTGGACCAGACCTTCTTCGTCAATGGCTGAGTTAATTCGACTGGCTAGGCTGGCTGGCTCTGAAAGGTTGATGCGTGAAATGAGGGATGAGAAGCAAGCAGCCCCTTTACCTAGAGCACGCTGCTCCTCTGGATTAGACGTGATTTCTTCCCCTGATATTGTATCTTCCAATTCTTTCGAGGCTTCTAGAAGGGACACGATATCTTGTGTAGCTCGGATAGTGTTAGCAAGAGCAATAAGATCATCTGGATCACCACGCCCAAGCGCAAACTTCTGCACTAAGCGCTGCGAGTCATGGCTGCGCCTCAGCAACAGCACGATCTCATCCCTTAGGTCCGGATACTGGATGAAGTACTCCACAAGATCTTGTCTAGCCTTAATTGTCTCCAAGGACGTCGAAGGCGCGCTGAGCCATGAGTTCAGTAGCCGAGCGCCTCCCTTAGTGACAGTGCGCCGGATGGCATGTAGGAGGCTCCCCCGGAAGGTACCGTCCCGGATCGTATTCTTAATTTCGAGTGACCGCATCGTGCTCTTGTCGATGGTCATGACGCTCATATTCTCGTATCGCAATGGTGGCTGCAGCTTCATGCTCAGGCCCTGTAGACGGTCACGGACGTACTGCAAGAGCAGACTCCCGGCATTTACTTCATCCGCGGTGAAGCCCTGCACCGTTTGAACCGGGATATCCGATTCGAGCATCGGGTTCCAGCCCGATAGTGGTAGGAGCTCGCTGTGCGGCGCAAAAGTGATCAAGTGCTTGTCCTCGGCTAAGACGGAGAAGAGCTGGTGATCTCCTTGGGACTCTAGAACTTCGTCGATGACTACCTCCCGTGGGCCGACGCGAGAGAGAATGGATCCTAGTGATGCGACTGTTGTCGACTGTGTGTAGAATTGTCCTGTGGAGATATCTATCCATGCTAAACCTATAGGGGTGGAACCATTGGCTTGTAATGTTGCTAGGGATTCTGAGCTTATACTATCGCCACTGGTCCTAGTACTGTCGGATTCAGCGGAGCCGTAAGCGCCGTCCTCTCGATGGTGATTAACATGAATGGCCATAACATAGTTATTGGCATATGGATCAATAAAATTCTCATCAATAAGCGTTCCCGGTGTGATGACGCGCGTGACTCTCCGATCGTGCATCAAACCGTTTGACTTGATTTTGTCACCCGGGTCATTGGGAAACTCCTCCGCTATCGCGACGTAGCAATTCAGGTCCAGAACCAAAGTCTTGAGGAACCGGTCCAGCTGGAAGAATGGGAAGCCGGCCTAGAAAGCATTAGAAGTCCAGTCGCTTCAGTAGCATATAGCATAGACGTATAGCAAATAAAAAGAAGTAGAGAAAAAAAAAATACCATTGGGACCGGCCCAGCGCTGGTCTTCTTCTGCGCGACCTTAAGATTCAGCATAGGGCCGTATTCCTCGGCCTGGTTGAAATACAACTCATAAAAACCTCCGACTCGCGTGAGAAGCACGCAGTTCTCAAACTTCTGCATATTTTGGCGGGCCTGCAGCACCACAGTAGGATACGCAGGCCCTTCATCCTCCTCCGGCTTAGTAAGGGGAAGAGGGTCGTCTGTCTTAATAGGTCCTTGTGGCAAATCCTCTAATCTCACAGATGATCTCGTTTTCTTGCCCCGTGCTTGCTGGAATCTCCAGTTCGGCGCTATATGGGTACTTGGAGATGACGCTGATAATACGAGACTCTGCCATCGCGGTAACGAGTGCTTGGCCCGCCGACCAACAAGGCCTCGGGCACGGCAAGCAAGCATATTGGGTCGTTCATCTGTTTAATACGCTTCTATTATGTAAGTTAGACGTGTTGAGGTACTTCACATAATAGTGAGTTATGATAGCTATTATCCTTGGGTTTTCTTATATGAAATTGTTGTGTTGTAAGTTTAGGATGTGGTGGGATTTGTAAGGTACTGGATACTGATTGGCTCGCTACAGCAAGAAACCTTACAAAACGACGGCTCATACTGTGTTTCCAGCCAATTAAGGCGCATTATACAGTCTGTACAAAAGACACATACTGTAGCCGACTTCCTAGGAAGTCGGTGTAACGTACGCCCCTTTTCAAATAATACATGTATACTATAATCAATCGTATATGATGAAATTAAAGGCCCAGAGTTCAACAAATATAAGACAAGTCACATCTCACAACACTGGACAATAGATCGGCACGTTAAGATGGAGGAATTTGGGAAAAAGCCACTTTTCCTTAACATTTCACGGCCCTATGCCCATACCATATACTCAGAGAGCTGAGAGCCGGTAATGCGGAAATCTTGAAGATTAGGTCGCAAGCTCGAGAGAGTTCATCTAGAAAAACACAAGTTTCACATGCGATGACAAGCTATCTGTTGATAAAGTCCGCTATCTAGCATCTGCCTAACTTAATATGTTCCATACCTTTTCTATATAACACAAGTGCCAAGGATCACAGCCAACCTATTGCCTAGGCCAATCGTTTCTTCACTTCAATCTGTGTTTATTCTTAGAGTCCCAATTACCTGCTAACCACCATTTCTTCGGCACGCGGTATGACGTGGTCGCACATCGAATGCTTAGTAGCATAATCACAACTGCAGTCTATAGGTTGCCACCTCGAATGGCTTAAGCGTAATCGAGAAAGTGCCGTCCTTGTTTACCTTGATTTCGTGTAGGTTGTCCTCCAAGACATTCGTCTTGAACACCTTCTTGACATCCCAATCTGTCTTGATTATTCCTGTGCTGCGGCCGCCAAGACTGTCGTAAATTCTGATGATGACACTTCGTCCCTTGCGGGGAGGAATCGATGTATCGCGAGAAATGTCTTCGTCGTCCTCGCCACGCTTTACACAATCTAGAATCAACGAGTCATCACCCTTCAGCCTGATAGGATATCTCCTAAGCACAGAGATATCGGAGGCCTTGGATGTTTTTGAAAGGACTGTCAGCGGGTGGTTGAAGTTATACCCGGCGCGGACAGTTGTAGCGCCTAGGTCGCCCTGATGTGGTAAAATGGCCCAACGGATCGTATGTTGCCCCATATCCGCATGGGCATCAGGAGCCTTTGGAGATCGTAGAAGAGAGAGACGCATTAAGCTTCCGCAAGTGGCGAAGCCGTATTTGCTGTCGTTAAGAATCGAGACACCGTAGCCATGCTCCGACAGGTCGGCAAACTTGTGGCAGCATACCTCGAATTTTGCCATATCCCATGTCGTATTATAATGGGTGGGTCGCTTCACAATACCGTATTGGGTCTCGTAAGAGGCTTCAGTGTTCCTGATATCCACAGGGAACTCAACCTTGAGGAACTTCATGGTCTCATGCCAGTTCACATGCGCAGTGCATTCAACGTACGACTGTTGACCCTCTAGAGCAGCGGACAAGCTCAAAATCGTCTTAATCGAGCTGTTATCACTAATCTTAGCTTCGGTCACGACGCTGACTCGATGTCCCTTGTTATCGAGGATCTTGGTCTTTCCGTAAGGTACTACTCTGCGCGTATCGAGATGATAAACCTCAACATCCCATGCTTGCCAGTACAAAGGTTTGTCGTCAAAGATTACAAGTTGGTTCGCTTTGCCTCCCTCTGAGATGATTTCGCGCCCTTCCCTGCGGTCAACGAGAGAGGTAATGGTACCGTCCTCAACTTTAACGGTCAGCTGGTCATTCTGCATAACGAAGACACCCTCGCGAACTTCCTCGATGGTAACAGCTTTAACTGGCGCCGTCCTAAATGGCTTGATGTTAACAAGGTTTTCAGAGCCGGAAGCGATACCAATCGCGGTCTGGGGAAGTTCAACAATTTCCTCTCTGTGCCATGGGAGGGTATTTAGAGCAAAGAGTTCACCGTCAGAACTACCAGATCCCACTTCAGCAACACCGAACAGCTTGTAGATGTCTTTGTATATAGCCTTGCCAATATCGAATACCTTGGCATATAACTGATCTAAATTAGCATATTGTATTAGCATATTCTTTTATGTCAGGCTTACCTCGTCCGAGTCATCATAGCACATCTCGATGGCACTTCCGGGGAGACAATCGTGGAACTGGCAAAGAAGTGTCGCCTCCCACATTTCGTCGAACTCTGCCTTTGGATATTTGTAAGAACTGAACTTCAAGGACGCAATAGTAGCTAGTAGTTCGAGCTCCCGAAGCAGGAATTCGGATTTTCGGTTGTTGCGTTTGTTGTTCGCTTGGGTTGTATATGTACCACGGTGAAGTTCAAAGTAGAGTTCGCCGTACCAGGTAACCAATGTGTTACCCTTCTCCTCAAGCTTGTCGAAAAAGTCATCAACGCTATTGCCCAGATGCACTCTAGGCAAACGGCCAACTTGGTCGCTGATGCCACGGCAACGTCGCAGCTTTTCTATGTGCTGCCAAGTCGGGCCACCACCGCCGTCTCCTTTGCCGAAAACCAGTAGCGAAGTGTGATCCTGATCCATTGATTTATGCTGTGTAACACTGCGCTTGACATCTCCAAACTCGGCTTCCGCAGTGTAGGTCTCGGAGGGGGGCATGTGACATATGACCTGGCTCCCATCAAGGGCAACCCAATTGAAAGTTGTGTGTGGGAAGTTATTGATGTTATTCCAGCTCAGCTTCTGCGTGAGGAAACGATCCATGCCAGCAAGCCGACAGATTTGGGGAAGTTGACTCGAATACCCGAACGTATCCGGTAGCCAAAACGTTCGGCAGCGCTCCCCGAAGTTGCTCTGGAAGAATCGCTGGCCGTAAAGGAATTGTCGGACGAGGGATTCGCCGCTTGGCATATTTGTGTCATGCTCAACCCAACTGCCACCAATGGGATGGAACCGGCGTTCCTTCACCTTTTGCTTGACTCGGTCAAAGGCATATGGGTAAAGGGTCTTTAGCCATTTGTACTGCTGTGCTTGGGAGCACGCGAAGTTGAGCTCCGGATATCGCTCCATCAGGTCGCACTGATTTGACCAGGATCTTGCCACTTTTCTTTTCGTCTCGGCCCAGGGCCATAGCCAACAAGTGTCAATATGGCAGTGACCAATGCCGAAGACTTGAGGAGCAAGTCCGCTGTCGTAGACTTTGGAAGAATCAACGTTAGACCCAATGTATTCCTGTGCAATCTTACGGCACTTTTTGAGGGACTCTTTGTCGCCAAGGACGTAGGAATCGATTATATCTGTGACGACATTCAGGGCCTTATGTTGCTCCCACGAATCTTCGGGGAACTCTCTCGCGGCGTCACCAATGATCCAAGTGTCAATCCAGAGCTGTCGGGCATCCATATTGACGGCACAGATATCAGCCTTGACAAGCTGGAAATACTTGTTGGGGTCCGGAGGCTGAATAGTATCTCCTCCCGTCGGATTGCCGAACATACTATTGCAGGCCATCTCAATGTAGATGGTATGCTCCTTACCGTCTCTGAAGGAGTCTGGAAGAATCCACTCGACACGTTCACCTCCGCCGGTCAGACCTTGTAAGGGTTTTCCGTCTTCAGTCCAGACCATGCCTTCACTGTTGGAGTCCCATTGGAATTCCAGGTGCTCCTTATCCCGGAGATCGACGGGAACCTGGAGCACAACCTTGAACCAGTGGGTGGACCAAGAGGGGCCGAAGAATTGGCCAACTGCGGCTGGCTTGTACTTACCAGCTACGGCTTCCTCAAATGTCGGTCTCGAGAGACCCGGAGCTGGCCATGTCCAAAGTTTAACGTGAGGGGGGCCGGATGCAATACCCTCGTACATCATAGCGAGGAGGTTTCGCTTCTCCCATTGCCCCTTAGAGTAGAACTGGGTGATGCGTTCCTTGTATATGTGTGCTATGCGTTTCCCAACCGGGGCGCGTGCCCGGATGGGGTATTCGGTCGTAGCGACCTTAGGTTTCGTAGTTTCTCCGCCCATGGTAATTGTTATGATGGATTACTGCGATAAAAATTTGTAGTCCTGCTACTATGTCGTCTCTGGATAGGTCAACCATGCGTTAGATAACTATGGTATATGTGAGTTGTCTTTTTGAATATGAACGAAAGTTGGAGAATAGTCCGTGTGTTATGATGAGATTGGCTACGGCGGAGTGTCAAATGAAATACTTATATATAGATGAAAAGGGAAGCGTGCTACAACAGACCGAAGCCTTAGTGTGAAATGTATGGTAATATAGCGGTGCGGTTGTTTACATAAATAGAGCTATCGTGACCAACGGGAGAGAGAATACACGTAATGGTGGTGAATTGGTTTAGGTTATGAGCTAGGTAAGTTTACGGTAGGTGCCGAGGGTTCCTGAGACGCAGGGGCTGAGGGGCACCTAGAAATGGGGGGAACAGCTGACTACCAGCTTGTTTATAGTCGTTGCGGGGAAGAGCTTGGCGCCTCCAAAGTTGAGTCTTGAGGACAAATCGTGCCCCAAACGGCCCGCACTTACCCCACTGGAGCTACCTGTGTTATCAGCCTTATTACGTAGTGGCGTAGGTAGCTGATGAAGGTGGTGGAATCAATTTTCACAGGTGGGAGTTGTGTTTCAATAGGTAAATATAGGTTAAATTAAATCTTAGGTCATTGAATAGAGATATGAAAAAGGGTTGGATAGGTATGTAGGTAAGGTTAGAGATAACTAGGGTCGAGAAGAATCGAAGTTGGAATGTATGGAAAGACGAAAGAATGTGGAGGTGACCTAAAAGTGCACTGTAAATTAAACTGCTAGTATGGTAGGCGGAAAGGGGACACTCAAAAGTCAAATAGAAATAAGGCAAGTCCGATCAGTCTCATATAAAACTATATATCGAAAATCAGCTTGCATTCAAACTTTAAGAAGTCCTAAGGATAAAATGAGTAGTTGTATTAGACCTCATAACAGCCTAACGCACTAACTAGGTAGCAAGTAGTAATTTGGAAGTAATCCTTCTCACTTCGTGTGGGCAAACAACTATCATATTAAAGCAGGGTATCAACATATTAAAAACAGAGAAGGAATAACAGAACAGTAAGGCACATCAGTGACCCGCAGTCAGAAAAGACACCAGGCTGTGCCGAATTATAATACATCTACTGAAGTAGTAGTCGAGGCGGGAAGAAATACCCTATACATTTGGTCTCATCACCTCTCTTTTAGTTCATTCTTCTAGAGACACCTTGGCCCTAGAACCTTTTTCCCCTCCCAAGCCAACCCTAGTGCATATACATGCAAGAACGCGAACGAGAATATAGGGCACAGTTGAATTAGAAGGAGTAGTAAGGTGAAATTTTTGGTATCATGGTTCCGGAGCAGTCGTTAGTGGCAATGTGTGTCCCGTAGAAATGAAAGGCCCAACTCCAAAAGCGGACAGAAGGAAAGGATGCAAGACGCGTGCCGTCCCGTTCCTTCTAATGGACACTCAAGGATTTATATATGCGTCCTTTTGCAACTTCTCGTGTTCTTAGTCATTGACTCGTATCTAATGCTGTTGAACGTCCCTTAAAATGCATCCTCTAGGGGGCAATCGATGCTGTCGTGTCCGTCGCGTTCACATAGGGCACACCACTTCTCCGGATCTACTACTCCGCTATCCTTACCGGCTAACGGCGCGGAATCTTGCGGATTAGGCAGAATCTTAACCGTAGGAGGAACGAAAGCAGGGGCAGGAGCTGGAGCAGGTGCCGGCGCTGCCTTAGGCTTCATCGGAGAGAGAGGACGGGGAGTGTCTTCTTCACTGGCGTCAGCGGGAACCGATAAGTTCTTAAGACCTTCTCGAACGGCATCCTTGCCCGTCTTACCGGAAGCCTGGTCACTTGGCTTGCCTTGGTCCTTCTGGGGTCCAAACATGTTGGTGCACATGAGAATATCATGCCCACCAGTCTCGCATATTTCACACCAGAGGGTGCTAGTTTCAGTGACCGATGAGTACGCATCGCTCTCAGGCATCGTATCCAGAGTGCGCGCGCGCTTGTGGGTAGCTTCAGGCGAATGCGGTTCACGGGCAAGAATAACCGTTCCCTTGGAGTCGCGATACGATGATCGGTGAGCGCTGCCAATGGTAGTGGAGCTAACACGATTCGTTGCCGCATTGTTGCGTCGGAGATTCTCAATCTCGTGTTCGAGTTCTTCCTCTCGGGAATTCTTGCTGTCGATGATACTACGCAGCTCGAGAACTTCTCGCTCCAACTTGTCTTTTGCGACGATCGAATCCGGACGGGCCCCGATGAGCGAATTATTACGTTGCGGCTGTGTAGGTGTCTTGTCTGGAGAATCTGAGCTAGGGACGGAATCCCTACTAAGGGAGTGGATGATAGCCTTGAGACCTCTAATCTCATCATCTTTTTGTTCGAGTTCTTTCGACATGGACAGCTTATCGTCTCCGTTCTCGCCTCCATTCAGAGCAGCAGCGGCTTTCTCGCGTTCCCTTCGTAACTCCGTCCGCGTCCTCTCAACTTCGCCTCGCAAAAACTCTACTTCACCACGGGCTTCTGCTTCTCCTCGGCGAGCGTCTTCTAAGCCTTCCTCGAGCTCCTGGACTAGTTCTTCAAGCTGCTTAAGCTGACGCGCTACACTATCGACATCTTCGTGTCGTTCCTGCGCCTCGCGAAGCTCTTGTTCCAGTTCGCGAATCCTGGCATCGTAAACCCTTTGAGTCTCAGTACTGGCCATCTCCAGCGTATCAATAGTGCTGCGGAAGTCTGCTCTATGGGCATCAAATTCGGCAGTAAGCATAGCAATCTTCTCATTCTTTTCTCTGAGCATTGTTCGGAGTTGTGAGGTATCCTTGTCGTCTAAACTTCCCGCCCGCATTCTTCCAGTATCCGACTGGTCTATTAACATCGTCAGCTCCGAGAGACTACCCTCCATTTCGGCTAGAGTAGACGCCTGATCCTTCAATTGGCGATCTCGATCTTCGAGTTGAGCCTTGAGTCGTTCGATCTCTTTCTCATTTGTGTCGGCCACTCGGGAGACGGGGCGCTTGAAGGATAATGATGAGGCCGAGCCAATACTTCCATTGGTTTTGACGCGCGTACCAATAGGCGTAATTTCATCCTCATCGTAGTTAGAAATCTGACCTAGCGCTGATGCACTCCTAGGCAGTATGCTTGGTTTCCTTTCCAGTCTCGATGTCTTGTTTGGATCGCCAGAGGTGCCTCGCACACTTGATGCGAACCTAGAAATGGTAGGAGTCCCATAACGAGGAGGCACCTTCGAGGGTGGCGCCGCTATCGACGGTCGGGGCGCTGGTGTTAACTGTAATTTACGAACAGGCGAGTCTGGCCGTGGTAAGGACGTTCTAGGTCGTTTCCCTTGTGGACTTGGTGCTCTGCCTTGCCCGATGGATTTGCTAAATGCTGATAATGATGGAGTTGGAGGCGGGGGCGTATGATTCGTAGTGTTCTGACTTGCGACCTTCAATCCAGGTGTGAGGGAATAGGAACTAGAAGGCGTAGGCGGTGCGTCGCGTTGTTTGTAAAGTTTACCGACTGGCACGAAGATGCCGGAACCAGGAATCGAGGTAGTAAAATAGGAGACACTACAGGAGGAAAACAATGGTAAGCAAGTGGCATCAAATCGGAATAAACTAAAACAGAAGCAAACGCAACTGCGGCTAGATAAGACGATTAGATTAAAGGATGCTGGTTACTTACCCGTCAACGTCGCCACTATTTTTGCCGCGCGCAGCAAAATCCGGGTGCAATTCGACACCAGCGTATGTACCTTTCCTTCCGGCGACCGAACCTAGAAATCGGATGGTTCCTGACATATTTCCAGGAACCTCGACATTATCACCCAGGGCAAAATCATCGCCTGCCCCGGCGCCTTTGCCCGGCGTTAAGGGGGGCATTTTGCGGGATGAATCGGCTAAAACACTATGTATGGCGTAGCTCTCACTGTCATCAGGAATGGCGGCGAGCGAACCAGGGGTAAGGGCCGCAAAAGACGCTTTGCGCGCAAGAACGCTCGAGCTCGGAGTAAGTCTGGAATGTGCGGAATAGACGCTGTTAAGATTCGGCGTTGAGATGGTAGCGATGCCAGATTTTCTAGGAGTTCGAGACAAAGTGTGTTGTCTCTGTGACAGAGAAAGAGTTGTTGACGTCGAAGTCATAGTGGGCTTTGTTCCCCCCGTTCGGCTTTGTTTTTACACTCCTTGGTGTGTAGTAGTTGTTATTTTTTACCCGCTATTGATTTCGGGGGCGGGGACCTTGGGCTCTCGTCCAATCCAGTAATCCCACTCTTGTCAATGATGGGGGGCACTCCTATAAAATGTCCACTAAAACAGCGGCTGGCTCAGCGCTGCTGGTGGCCGTCGCGTTCGCGTGTGGGAAGGGGGGATCTGATCTCGACCAATGAACGATGACGGAAGCCCAACAAGCTGCTGCGCTAGAACCGAGCCGATTAAATGTTAATCAGAGATGTACGAGGTACAGTGCCTAGCAACCCAAAATGGTAAGAAAAACAAAACATTGGGATGTGCAAATACCAAAAAGTAATCTCAGTCAAACCTAAAGTTGGGTGAGTTAGGTACCAGGTAAAAGACCTGAGTCTGAGCACAGCGGGACGCTTTAAAGCCGGGAGACGAGATTGCGGCAGTGGTGCTCAATACATGTAGGTACCAAGAGAAACTGAGGGGACACTCGGCATGTACCTATGTATCTTTGAAGCATAACATGGAAGCTACAAGATGATACCGTCAGATCCTAGAGAAAACAAAACGCATCTATCCAGGAAGGAGAAAGATGTTCAATGATCTCTTACCATAAAATGCACGGTCGACATGCAATAGCTGTTAGGGAACACAGAAATCTGAGGGGGGGATCGCAGTAGTCTGTCGCGATGGTGACTGACTCTCCCTTGACAACCTTTGCGGTACTGTGGTAACACCAACTAGGTGGTGGCGGCGGTGGCAGAGATGATGGTGTGGTGGTGGTGGTGGTGGTGAGAAGAATTATCAAAGTCAGATATTAAAGAGCAAAACATGTATGTAGACACCTGGGTCAAAGGTTGTAAGCACTCTACTGTCGTTACGAATTACCATTTAGGTATCCCACGGGAGTTTCGTGGGGGGTTGTAGCAATCATGAGGCTATAAACAAGAATCAAAAACTGTACCAATGACAGGTCAGATCTACCACGCGCTTTGGCGGTGAGACCTATCGTTTTTGGCAATTCTCGACGCAGCAACGCCGATGATTCCTCTAATTCATCCGAATCATTCCTAATTAGATCTGCGCTACTGTACCTAAAGGGACACTGCTGCAACATTACATGCTGCGGCACACGAGCATCTGCAAAAGAGTGCATATTATTGGCTTCTCCGGCATTATCCCAGCAAGGGATGTAGGCATTTTGTTTACATTGGCAACGCGCGAATGATACTACGAAACTTGTAACGACTTCAAAGATTATAGTCCGAAGATTCAATGCTGGTCAGCTCTCGGACAGACCCTTGGAATTCATTCTGTACAATACAAAGTGTATGTATATCGCGCCCAACATTGAAGTTACGAATATAAATTACTACATGCCGGTACCCCTGATCTGTAAGACACAACCTTGAATTCAACCGTTTCACGTCACTCAGGTTATTATTGAGACTTATTTCCCAAACCACATTAGTCCTTTCGGCACGGCTCGGAAACTAATATAGCTCGGGGCGTACTCCGTAAATACAATTATAATCCCTGCGACTGGGTGGAACTTGGAAGCTGATAACACGTTTATATTAGTGATATGTGTGCTCTCTCAAGGATTTGAACTTTCTTTTATTATAGCACATACAGGTATCGCAATGATGAGACTCGTATCTGGTGGGCTCGCGAGGCGCTAAGTCAATAAGTCCTCGATGCCATTGCAATCAAGCAGATTGTGAAGGTATAATACAATGAACCATGGCGCATTAATGGGCTTAGCGAGGTTTCTTCGTACGTCGGTAAGCTTAGCCGAATCAGCCGCACCACTCGACTCGGCACGTCTGTGCGAAATATTACATGTATATCTGGAGCCTCACGATATGTAATCACGAGACAAGGCACGCGGTCTGCGTCGTATAGGAACTTAGTTCCTGGATATCAAAATTGGCCAGAATCCGCTTGATCCTGGAATCGTACGTAGGCGTGAATGAATGCATGTGTATAGCATTATCAGTGATGCTAAGTATCAATCCGAGAATATTGACAACGTTTAATTGTTCGGTGTCGAACGCCGCCAGAAAAGGTTGCGGCTAAGCAGTAAAGAGTAGACGGCGGTCAACTGTTAGAGTCGTGCTCCCGCTCGATGATGTCGCCGCGGCCTAGGGAATGAGTTCCGTCATTCAATACCATAGCCTCTCGATGCCTTCTGCGTAGACGTTGCTCCTCGACGCTCTGATCGTTCACGCGAGGGACAAGTTCGGCGCGTGATATCCCATCGTGACCATCTTCGTTTGTCATACTTATTTCCAACACAACTTTAATGTGATCAGACCGGTCCCGCTTCTTCCTCATTTTGTTAGTTAGCTTCGCCTTGACCAAGGCTTTCCGACCCGCCTTGGTTGCTCTAAGGTGGAAACAAATATCGCTAATGCGGTTCTTTCTTCGATCTAAGTACATAGCGAAATTGTTCTGTCTTTCTTCGTCATCATCGCCCCACGGTTGTTTCGCTAACCATTTCTCAACGAATCCAGCTTGAACTAGTTTGTCGACACCATATCTGTGAACGAGTTGAGAAATCAGCATAAGACAGCGTCGCTCGCCAATATCTCGAAGATAGTATTCGTCATATAAAGGGTCGTCGAGCTTCTCGTGCTTTACATCGTCAAGACATAGCTCAAGCGACCTAACAAGGGCGCTGTAGGCTTTCTGGTTGTTAAGAACGCTCAAGGGCTCCTGGAAAGTGTCTTCTGTAGAAGATTAGCTGGTTATTCATCGCAATGCCCAAATAGCTTGGCTACGTACTGTCTTCCATCGCAAATGCGAGCGCTCTCAATGCCTCCATACGTTCCTCGTAGTCTTTGCGAGTAATTCCCCATAGAAGGTGGTAGATGACCGAGCTGTCATTCACAGCCCGACCAGCAATAATCTTCAAGGCCGTGTCTCGTATCGCGAAGTTGTAGTGGCTGAGAAGGCTCTCAAGAGTATTAAGCTTGAGTGAATCCTCAGTGTCCTGTGTGATATATTGGGTTTTCGGCGGTGTTGGTTTGATCTCAGCTTCATCTCGGTAATATTCTAGGATTGTTCGCATAGCGAAGAGGAAGCCGACGGTAGTCAAGCCAAGACCAGCGGCAATAAGCCGGTCATCTTTCATGAAGGAAGGGAACCTCATCTTGAGCTGGCCATCGAATGTCCATGTCAATAGAGATTGTTTATAAACCGCGACGGCACGAACTAGAAAATGGCGGTAACTATTGAATGGAATAAGATGGAACTACCTAAGTATTGCGATGCGAATGGTGGGTAGCACATGTTTAGCACGCTACCGAGCGGTAGCTTATCGATAAACCTAGTCCCCACGAATGGCGCAGGGGACCTGCATGGTGGGGCGATAAGATAAGAATCCCCCAGCTCCATTAAGAAAAAAAAAAAGTTCGAATGAATTACCATACAAACGTTCACTGTCCCTGTCGACTCCCTCCATTACGACAATTCAAGTTCTTTTGCGATTGAGAGCCTCATAATGCCAGGTTCTCAGCTCAAACGACTTAAGGCCTCCCTCAGGGAGAAAGGCGTCATAGGCCCACAGCTATCTAAAAAGCAGAAAAAAAGGAATGCGCAAGATGGCAAGACGAATAACAACCGAAGATTTCAAAAGGCCGCAGAGTTGGAGGGCATCCGAGAGGAATTCAACCCATTTGATTTGAAACACAATGCCCGAGGCCCCAAGTTCCAAGTCACCACCAATAAACCAGCAAATAGCAATGCTGCGAAAGGGAGGCCAAGCGAAGCGAAATCACTTGGAGAGGAAAAGGTAGGTTCTCCTCGATATGTGTCGCGCATCTCCCAGCTAACAACTGCGTATAGCGTCGCCAAACTCTTCTTGTGGAACTGAACCGGCGCCATAAGGTAGGCGGTATACTCGACCGACGATTTGGCGAGAATGATCCCCACATGGCACCCGAGGAGAAGATGCGGGAAAGATTTGTGAGAGAGAAGCAGAGCCACAAGAGCTCCATGTTCGACCTTGAAGACGACGAGCCTAGTGAGGGTTTGACCCATCTTGGGAAGTCCTTATCGTTCGATGGTCCAGATTTAGTCGATGATTTTGAGGAAGACGACCTTTCGGCCGGATCTGATGCCGACGACGAGCATCGCGGCTCTAAGCGCTTGCGGCCCTTCGACGCCGACGACCAGGATGATGACCAGGCAGAAGGACAGCCAGAGAGGAAGAAGTCAAAACAAGAGGTCATGAAGGAAGTCATTGCAAAATCGAAATTCTACAAGGCTGAACGACAAGCGGCTAAGGAGGCTGACGAGGATCTGCGGGAGGAGCTTGACAAGGAACTTCCGGTCCTCCACGATCTACTGTTCAACAACAGGAAAAAGACAAGCGAGGGCACAGAGGCTAAAGAGGCAGAATCCGCAGCAGCCGCTAAAGAGAGGATGGAGCGTGATTACGATATACGACTCAGACAATTGGCGCAGGATAGGAGAGCTCAACCAGCGGACCGGACAAAGACGGACGAGGAGCGAGCCCAAGAAGAATCCGAGAGGCTTAAAGAACTTGAGGAGAAGAGACTTAAAAGGATGCGAGGGGAGGAAATTAGCGACAGCGAGGATGAGGAGGACATTGCTGATATCCAATCAGAAAGAGAGCCGATTAAAGGTCCGGCTTTATATATGGAAACGGAAGAAGACGACTTTGGGTTAGGGAAAGGAATTAAGACTCGGCCAACCGCGACAGAACTGGGATTCGATGACGAGGACGATTTTATTATCGAAGATGATTTAATAACCAGTGACTCGGATCTGGAACCCGTTGAGAGCGATGCATCGTCAGACGAGGAAGAATCAGACGTCGAGGATGATGATGAATTTACGAAAGGGTTATTAAACGAGGAAGAGGCGCAAAACCCGGTATTCAGTAGTCGGCTTACGGGTGTTGATGCGTCAACTGATACCAAGGAGGATTCGAACGGACTACCCTACACCTTCCCCTGTCCACAGACTCTGACTGAGTTTGTCGAAATAACACGAGCCGTTTCTATAGAACACCTTCCGACCGTGGTGCAAAGAATTAGGGCGTTATATCACCCAAAATTAGACAGCGACAACAAATCAAAACTCGCCAACTTTGTGGCCGCCCTCATTCAATATCTAGCATACTCTTCCAATCTTACGAAGCCACCACCTTTCTCCGTACTTGAGAGCCTCGTCCGACACATACACTCCCTCGCGAAATCTTATCCTATCGAAACCGCTAATGAGTTTCGTTCGCAACTCGAGAGCTTTGGTCAACTGAGACCACTTGCTCCTAACCTCGGTGACTTGGTTATTTTGACTGCGATAGGGACCATATTCCCAACATCGGATCACTTTCATCAAGTAGCGACACCGGCGGGGCTTCTCATTGCACGAAATCTCGAAAAGGTCCCGAAAGGAATAACAGATTTCGCTCAGGGGGCTTATCTGTCGACCTTAGCTCTACAGTATCAGCAAGTCTCGAAGCGCTATGTTCCTGAAGTGATGAATTTCTGTCTCAACACTTTGTGTGCACTCGCACCGGAGAAAGCGACAGGAAATTTGGGGTATTTCCCGATACATGAACCTACGCCAGGAACTCGTATTTCCCAAGCTCAGTCGCTCCCTGTAAGGAAGCTATCTCCCGCAGACTGTGTCAAGAACGATCTATCCGATGCAGACGCTGTCTCGACCAAGCTTGCAATCTTGTCCACCACACTTCAGCTACTGGACGCGGCAGCGGACACTTTTAGTGGCAAATCAGCCTTCTTTGAAACATTCGAGCCGGTTAAAAACATACTCGTCCACTTGGCTAGCAAGCCATGTAGGACAAAGCTCCCAGCCGCTCTAAATGAACGGGTTGAGAAGCTCCAGTCAAAGCTAGACAGAATGCTTAAGCTCGCCCACATGGCTCGGCGACCTCTCGAGCTTCACCATCATAAGCCCCTCCCCATCAAGTCGGCTATCCCTAAATTCGAAGACTCGTTCGATCCCCACAAGCACTACGACCCAGACCGCGACAGGGCCGAGCTGGCCAAGCTGAAGGCGGAACACAAGAAGGAGCGCAAGGGTGCAATGAGAGAGCTAAGGAAGGATGCCAACTTCATGGCCCGGGAACAGCTAAGGATCAAGAAGGCCAAGGATGCCGCATACGAAAAGAAGTACAAGAGGCTCGTGGCGGAGATCCAGGGCGAGGAAGGCAGGGAGGCGAACGCTTACGAGAGGGAGAAGCAGATGAGGAAACGGGCCGCCAAGAGGTAGACGTGGTGGACTGTTGGATAATGATTGCTGAACGATGTGTCTGGAGACACATGGAAATAGTAGCAGCGCTTTGCTGCAACGGTTTAATAAGAACCCTAGGTGTTTTGTGTTCATGAATTTTTAAATTATCTCTGTTGGCGTGATTAAGCAACAGTCTTACTTACGTACATGTACCTATGATTATCCGAACGTTATACATAGTAGGGAAGGACCACCAAAGCCCAGACTTGGATTTAAAGTTTACATGGTGCTTACCTACATAGGTAGTTAACGAGTGACCCAATCGATCTTCACTTCGGTAGCCATCCTGGTCAATATCTACCCCTAAGTCGCGGTTCCGAAATTTAGGGGCACTGTAAAAGTACGAATTCCCTAATATAGATCTGAGGGAGGAAAATGTCAGCAATTCCACCGATCGATCGAACATCATGTGTAACAGAAAGGCATTGGTTGGCAGGATTCTCATTTATTTTTCCTGATTTGGATTGAAGTGGATAGTAGCCTGTTAGAGTGCTTGATGGTCCACCTAATAGGCTTTGTTTGATGAAGGATTCGTACGGTCACAGTTCAGTGTGTTAAGTCCAGGTCGGTATAAGGAATTTGTGGGTATCTATCTAATTTTTGTTTAATATTGCTATTCATTGTCTATACACATCTTTCCTCCCTTTAGAGACATTGACAAAAGTACGTCAGGTAACTAAAGAGTAAAATATCGGCGTTGGGATATAGGTGCTGGCAGCTGTTAGACATTCCAGTGTATCTCATGAAATGCTGTCCGGGATGGCGAGGATAATCTGTGGTGTTCGTTGACTTGAGAGATCAGCTTTTACTCCCAGTTCATCGACTCCCATTAGGAACCCACAGAGGGCGACATGGTAGCGGCGCCCTTCTCATCCTAGTTTCCTCTCTAGCCCACTTTACAGAGCTAAAGAGTGCCATCCCATCTGTATTCTGTGGAAACCACTCATGTATCCCCACCAGGTGTCTTGTCCCAACCCCATCACACACCCAGGTACGTAGGCTTGCTTTCACCTCCTATTCCTTGGTCACATCACACATTTCAGTCGTGACATCTCCCTATCGGCTATATGTAGCCTGCTAAGGAGACACTTCGCTTCGACGTGTTCCTCGTGTAAATGCAACGGGATCATATTGATATCTTGACCTTTCATCAAGGAGTCATGCCTCCCGCGAAACTCATACAAATCTCTCTTTTCTCGTTGAACATCTCCCGTTAGATATTCCTAAATGGTCTCATTTATCGACACTGACAAAAAGCGAGGTAGTTGAGTGCATAAATGTAGGGCAGTTAAATAGGATTTGACACGCCCAAGCGAGTCTTGGAGGTGGTCCAGCCCGTAGTTTCTTTTTTTCAGTCCGGAAGTTCGAAGCAGGCTGGAGGCGCCGTTAAGTACGCCTTGTTCTTTTGTCGAGTATAGCGGTAGAGTAAGCGGATCCTACTCGACCGTACTCGAAAGGGGCCTAATGGTGGCCACTTGGGATAGGTGATCCGGAAGCCTGCCGCATGGTTTGGTACTTGCGGTAGTCGCTGTTAATAAACTGGGCTAAGGATTTAATTAGTACCTCATTGCGAACATTGGCAAGTCCAAGTGCGGAAGATGTTGATGGTAACGTAGTTTACTTACAAGTTGGCGGAGGCGTAGCTTGACATGTCGGATATCCGTACTCCATAGCCTGGTGACTAGACGTATTCTGCGACATATTCCTTCTCTTCCTTATCATAGCCAAAACCTGCTGCTGCTGGACGTAGCTAAATCCCGCAAACCTCTCAAGTGCGACCATTGCATTATCCTCAAGAGAGCCAACCCACAGTTGTCTTTGGGTCTCTTCGCCACCATAGGTCGATGAATTTGGCAAGTTTGGATGCTGTCCTGGTTGTGGATGACGTTGCTGTTGAGTGAAATGGTTGGCAACAAGCATAGGGTCCAACGGAACGGGAGCCACGGGAGGCGTTGAAGGCGCCGATGTTATTGATGTGATTGACTGTACGTTATATGGAGCAGAGGTGCCTAAGGCATTATCTCCGACTTCATTAGGAATGTATGGATGCACGTAGTCGTTGCCTGTAGAATATCCATTGCTTTGCTGGTCGAAAGAGTTCATCCAGCCATCGTAGGCTTCATGCCCGTAGCCTGGCACCGATGAAGACAAAGGCGGACTCATCACGGGCCACGGCGAGTTAACAGGCACTGCACTAAGTGTTGCTGGAACTGGACTGTTCGAGGCGTGCCGACTCAATGACCATGAAGTAGTATATCCCTCGTTGTCATCAGATACTGAACTCATAGAATCTGTCTGAGAATCAGTTTTGAGAATCTCGTCGAGTAACGCTAGCTTTTGTTTGCGCTTCTCTCCTAACAGGTGGCGTCAGCGAGATCTTCACTGAGGGGAACTATACTCATGATAGGGCTGTTCGGAATAACATACGATATGCACGGGATGCGATTCTATTCTGTTCCTTTCGAATGTCGCTGTTTCTCTTCTTTGGGGCTTTCGTTCGCCCAGTAGCAGCGGAAGAAGTGTTAGTGTTAGCCTTATCCATGACCGCGGCAATTATGCAGCACGTCGACGAGATATTTTATGTCGTTGTGAATTTGGAGATTCCGTACGAGTCTATTAGGTCTATTAGACAGCATAATACGAACATAAAGGGAATGAAGCGACTGGTTATATAAGATGGCGTTAGGCGATAGGTGGTTTGGTAGCCAAATAGAGTCAGAATACGAACAGCCCTATCACCTTCAACCATTCCGAGCTAGTACCATTGTACAGCGTGCCGACCTTAATACCCGTCTTCACTCCACGCTAGGGGTTTGCTCTTCTTGGGTAACAGTGTACCTTTTCTCAGACGTGACGATCATGATGTGGACCACGGTCTTTAAGCTTAAGATTTAAAAATGCTACACATCGTAAGATGCTAGTAAATCTCCCCTTCGATGCGACTCCATTCGCGCAAGCCGATTGGCAAGAGCGTAATCAACGTTTCTAGTTTGATTTCCTATGTCCTGGACTCCCATATTCGCTTCGCTTCACATAGGTGAAAAACTGTATGGGTCGATAATGGGGAGTGTTTGAAAATAGAACAGCACGCGAGATCACCATGGTCAGGGATACAAAACAAGCCCTATAATTGGCTACCCTTAGTCATCTGGTTACCAAGCATCTAAAGCACCCAAAGCATCTAAGAAAGTTATGGTCAACCAATAGAAAATAACCTTGGCTCTTCTCCGGAACTCTAATTCGGTACCCTCTTCAGAGCTCACCCTGCTCACCTCAGCACCTACCCATGCACCATGCACATTCTAATGCATTTAGTGTGCCGTAGGAAAGATATCGCCTGTCTTTCAACTTTCATTGTTATACTCATTGTAATGCAAGAATAACAAGGCTTATGATAGCCTCAATTCCGGGCCTCGTAGGGCTGTAGATAATCTCATTATATCATTGCTATGCAACTCTTACAAAAATGACGACATTTCGGGAGATACAGTATTAGAGAGCTTATGAGGTGTCGCTATATACGGTACACTTCTTCCCGAAGCTTTGCTAATCTTCTGTGATTTCTGTATTTACATAGTTTCATGATCACATGACATATATTGCAATCTATTCTAAGCCGCATACTAAATAAGAATTCCTCGCCGATATGTGACATCCACTTGATGAGACGGAGCACTATATCCTCTAAGTTGTGGAGTACGTTGAAGGTCGAGACTAAGCTCATGCTAACATAGGTATTTTAGCTTATAGTAATGAGATCGGCGATAACATGGTTGTCGTAACGAGGAAGAAGTAAACATTACATATTTGCGCGGGTTGTGGACTACACCAGGAAGTGAACGATGCTATATCCAATATAGTAGCTACCTATCTAGCCAAGTGAAGCAGGAGCATGGAAGTGTTGGCTTTGTCGATGGACCCTCTGTGTATATTAATAGGTCCCAGCCCACCAGGGGGGTTTAACGGCCCACATACACCCGCCCTAACCCGCCCGTTAGGATTCCTCAGCTTTCAGCCTTATTTTTATTCCCACCTACCTGGCCTTCGTCCTTTAAGGCGTAGCATAATAAGATGGATGCTCTGGGTTAGTAAAAATGAGAATGACTGATTATTATTCATTTTTTCCACAGGAAAGATCAATTAAGTGAAGATTTGCGTATACTGCTATATCTATCATCATTGAGAACTAGCGCGGGCTCTTACTAATGACACTTATGTAATAGCTGTGGAGAAGTCCTTTTGCTTTCCCTTGTGCGTTCTCGAACGATGATACTGTACATAGGTACCAGAAAACTCTAGTGGACTTAGCAGAATCAACTTTGCGGCTGACGCTCAAATCAAAGCTATGGTCTATTTAATTGGACGAAAATGATACGACGAGAGGAGAAAGCTTTGGGACCCTGACCCGGCTGCCTCGAAAGGGGGAGTTGCATCGGAAGCGTAGCTCAGCTGCATATGTATTAAGGGTAGCTGTACGATTCATCATGGGGGCATAGGTAATCGTGAAGGGGCTCTATGTTCAGTAATCTATCAAATCAATGGACTAGGTAAATATGTAGGGTCCTTGTTCACCTTATCAAGTACCTTACTGTATTCCGCTACTTTTAGCCAATAGAGCAGAAGTAGAAAAATAATTAAGAAAATAATCGCTCGGCACACGTCAGAGCCCGCGCGGTGTCTGACCTACGGTAGTCATTTGTTAAGTAATTACGTAAGAATGGATTTAAACAACATTGAATGTATCAGACTTTTCGTACATAAGTAAGCGGGCAACAATATATTCTTTTGGCCCATCTTCTGACGAGTATGTCTTGTCATTGTGATTGTGGATTATTGTACTTAGAGCCTTGAAACTCGCGATAAAATAAGGGATTCTCAAATACTCTTAAGACCTCTACTATGTCGGACAAGACAATGGCGAGCATACGGTAGAAGCACAACATTTGAGTATTAGTCAACTATACATACATGTATGAAAGTCGTGGCACCACGCAGCTAACGACTTTGCAGATTCTATATGCGGTGAAGAGGTGCACACCGCACTAAAGGCGATTATTAGTTAGGTGCCTATTTCCAAGATGCCTAATGGTCGTAAGGCTCAGAAAGACGAGTCCCCGCGTACTTAGGCAATTGGACCCTTAGTGCTCTTAAGGAAAAATTCCCAAAGTCGCTTGTCTTTGGGGAAAAGATGCGCTGCCGGAAGAGCCGAGGTCCGTCGGACTCGTCAATTCTTTCCGTACATGTTTGCATACATGTACGGGCTACCTTTGGTAATAGAAGAATACATCATGGATATGGCTTATATGTATACCTACATACTGGAGATGTATATATGTGTGGGAGTTTCAATGTTGCTTCTGATATACTGCCATTTTTAATAATACGTAATGGTATGATACTAAAACATGAATGAAATCGCCGTCTAATCCGCTTGCGAAAGTTGAACTAGTGGGAACTTGAGTTCCTTCCTGAATTGGGGAGGAGCCTGGACCCTTCCAAGGCACTTGTGTACGGTCGCATTGAGAGAGATGCGGTCCGTGGACCTTCCTCCACATTGATGCAGCACAAACCAAATTGAATGCCGAAAAGAGAAAAGAAGGGGACCAGGGACCAAGTAGCCAGAGGTAGATTTGAGGCTAAGTTAGAGTGGTCCATACCTTAATTTCATCAGAAAGGTCTCACATTCCAGCCTCCAAGTACAACCGAGTACATGAATGTCGCAGCCACGATTCCATTAGATTCTACGGCAGAACAGTGGCGCACTAAGAAAACATCAGCCTTGAACTGTGTGAGCCAACAAATGAATGTCACTACTGCCCGCAGAGGGGATAATAGAAGGTTCGTATTGCTTGGTTTTTCTAGGTCCCTTAAAAAGTTGCTTGTGAATTACGAATTACTCCCCAAACATCTTCTTCGCGACTCTTCCCCTCTTCTATTTCCATCCATCCTTTCTCTCGAGAAGTACCTAGGTATCATTGGTTACAGACCAGAGCCTTCTCGAATCAGTGCGGCAGGCTATTTTCAGCAAGAGCGCAGCCAGAACCTTCCAGCAACCCCAAACCAAGTACCTACTTACGGGGGGTGCAGTCACCAATCTTGCACACCGGAACTTTGTCAATCTTGTTGCCAAAGCATCTACGCAAAAGACCATTGTCCATTCCATCATCGCCCTCTTTTAATTTTCTTAATCCCACAACTCTCTTCTACTTTATTGCACCTGGTAAGTTTCCCTTTCAAGAAAAAAAAAAACTAAACCACTTAGATACCTTTCTATAATTTTCTATCACTCCCACCAAAATCTTGTCCACCCATTCGCGCATTTGTGGGGCGCCATCTGACTCTTTTTCCCTCTTCGATATACAAGGCTCCCTTTCACTTCTCAACCTTTGAGAAACTGATTTATCTTGACATCGCATTATAGACTGTTACTGATCAATACTTGAAGATCCAGTCTAATCTAAACCGATTATCCTGTCTCTTCTTAGATACTACCCTTTACAAGTTCTACGTCTGACCTACGAATTCGGACGACAAGATGGTTAAAGAAACCAAGCTCTACGATGCTCTTGGCGTATGTTTTCTCCCCGGTATCAATATACAGACTCGTGCAAACATATACTGATTCTCTTTGTTTAGGTCTCGCCAACTGCAACTGATCAAGAACTCAGAAAAGCATACAAGACAGGCGCTTTGAAGTGGCATCCTGGTATGTTCTAGTCTATATATAATATTATGACGTTATAAACCTAGGATACTAACTCTGGCCCTGCAGATAAGAATGCGCACAACCCCACCGCAGAGGAGAAGTTCAAGGAGATCTCACATGCTTACGAAATCCTATCCGACCCCCAGAAGCGCCAAATCTACGATCAATACGGCGAGGCTGGACTTGAGGGAGGTGCCGGAGGCGGTGGTATGGCCGCTGAGGATCTCTTCGCTCAATTCTTCGGCTCCGGTTCTTTCGGCGGCGGTCTAGGCGGTATGTTTAGCGGGATGGGCGGTGCACCTCGGGGTCCTCCCAAGGCGCGTACTATTCACCACACACACAAGGTATCCCTGGAAGACATCTACCGGGGTAAGATCTCCAAGCTAGCCTTACAACGTTCTGTCATCTGCCCCAAGTGTGAAGGCCGAGGTGGTAAGGAAGGTGCAGTCAGACGCTGCCCTGGCTGTGATGGTCATGGTATGAAGACCATGATGCGACAAATGGGTCCGATGATCCAGCGCTTCCAGACCGTGTGCCCTGACTGCAATGGCGAGGGTGAGATCATCAAGGAGAAGGACCGTTGTAAGTCTTGTAATGGCAAGAAGACCATCGTCGACAGGAAAGTACTTCATGTCCACGTCGACCGCGGTGTTAGGAGCGGCACGAAAGTAGAGTTTAGAGGCGAGGGTGACCAAGCTCCCGGTGTCCAAGCTGGTGATGTCGTCTTCGAGATTGAGCAGAAGCCCCACCCTCGATTCACCCGAAAAGAAGATGACCTCCTCTACCGCGCCGAAATCGACCTCGTCACAGCTTTGGCTGGTGGCACAATCTACATTGAACACCTAGATGACAGATGGTTGAGCGTTGAGATCCTGCCGGGTGAAGCCATCGCACCAGGTATGTATACGTCGTATGCCCGTACTATAACCAACGCTAACATGTATACGTAGACACAGTAAAGATGCTACGGGGACAGGGTATGCCCTCGCCCAGGCATCACGACTTCGGCAACATGTACATCCAGTTCTCCGTCAAGTTCCCTGAGCGTGGCTGGACTGATGACCCTGCTGCCTTTGATGCGTTACGTAAGATCCTCCCGGCACCAGCGCTGCAGAATATCCCTCCTGCGGATGCGATGACGGACAATGTGGATCTAGAGGATCTAGACAACCAAGGACAGGCCCGGGCGTTCGGTGGTTCGAACGCCATGGACGATGAAGATGAGGATGGCCACCCTCACGCCGAACGTGTACAGTGCGCATCTCAATAGACGGTCCGTCCGATCAGGAGGACCATTAATTCTTATGAGATAACCCGACTAGATGAAGTCGAGTGACTCGCATAATATGCCGACACCTTCAGGGATATTCTTCCGGTTGTGTTGGTAGAGGAGACTACATTCATGGCGTAACGTTTTCGACGGGTTGAGGAAACACGAATGTTTTGCATGCTAAGGGTCGAGAAGGAGGGAAGGAGGCTGCTATACATTTTGACATGAACGGTCCGCTATTTGATTGGAGGACAGGTTCGGGTTTTTCTCTTTGCAGCTCCCGTTCCCACATCGATTACACACAGGCGTCATCTTACACTCCGTGACGCTTCTTGCGAGTTGGCGTTAGATGGACATAGAGGAACTAGGACAGACGTGTTTTTACACAATTGCTATTCCGGTATTGATTGCATTTAATCAACCAGGCCCGGCTACATTGATATTGTGACACTTGTGATACGACTTTAAGCAATGTGTATCCTTTTATTTGCGACGTAAGCTGCCGTTAAGTGAAGCGTAGTATGTATTACTTTTTACTAGAGTAAGCTTGCGTCCAGTCTATCGCTCTTAAACAGCCAATACTTGCTAATCAACAGTCTACTAGCTAGCAAACGGCGTATGAACTAACGACCATGCCGATACCTAATCTCCATCTTCCCCGTCCTCAAACTCGGTCTTCCGCAAATTTCCGACTGGGTATAGGATATTCTCCAATTCCTTCCGAGAAATATCAAGGTTCCCATCAGCGACACCCTGGATATCCCCGCGACGGACCCAAACGCCTATCTCATCCCGCTCGAATGATAGAAGCGATTTGGTTTCTCCCTGTGTTTCGGCGCTGCTGGTATCGGGCTTGTGAGGATCAATCGCAACCACTAGTCGCGGTGTTCCATCGGATGTGGGCATAATAATGGTATCCAGTGGGTTACCGTCTAATAGTAGAGTTTGCTCATGCTTGAGTTCGGTGTCCGACTCGAGCTGGAAGATGAAAGTTGCTGGCACCCTGTTCAGATCGGGGTTAGATTCTGCATACGCACCAACCAAATACATTAGCTAGTAATGAAATAAGGGATAGCTTACAATTCACATATGGCCAACACATAGGTCCGTCCTTCCACGCCATACGAATACAGCCGCGCCACAGCGATCTTATTCGCATCAGGAACCACCTTCCGAACATATCCCAGAAGATCAATCTTCCGCTGCAGATGTCCAGACTTCCAAGCCCAGAGATACAACTCATTATCCCCGCCCCCGGAGACTAAAAGCGACCCGGCGACGCACAGCGCGTTGACGAAAGACTTATGCCCCAGGCAATAGGTCTCGATGACGTGGGCCTGCGGGACGCCCCGCGACACGCGGATGTGCTCGTCCCGGTCCGCCGTGATGATGTACGGCTTGCTGTCTGAACTCGTCGCCAGGACCAGCGCCGTGAGCATCGAGACGTGGCCTAGGATCACCTCGTGCTCGAAGGCTGGGCCTTCCTTGCGCGCTTCTTGGGGTTGGCGGGATGCGAGGATGCGCTCTTGCTCTTCTAGGGCGCGCAGGTTGCGCTTCGAGTGCACGGTGAAGCGGTTGGCGGCGGGTTTGAAAGATGATGGTGCTGGAGCTGAGGAGGGGGTGGATGGGGTTGAGGCGGGAGTGGCTGCGGCTTCTGAGAGATGGATGAGGGGAGCAGTGGGAGTGAGTAGACGTCTCCGAATTTGTCTGCGGATAGGATGGTGATCCTGTTCCCATCTGCGGTAAGAGTGATGGAACTGGGTCGCTTTGGCATGACTCTGAATCTAATGAGAATGTATTTCTTTGAGTGACTTTGAATAGATATCTCATACCTTTGACTCAATTCCTTTAATGTGCCCTTCCCGTCATGTTCGAAAACCCATAGTGTCTTGTCTTGTCCAGTCACGGCAACCAGATGGCTCCCATCTTCGGTTGCTGCCAGTAGACTTACGAATGGTAACTCTGGCCGCTGACCTCGAGACTCGGGTTTCTGCTTGCTCTTCCCATTGCCATTCGATGCTGCTTCCACTGCTTTGGTGTCAGCTTGGCCTTTTCCCTCAACATTCGGCTTATTCTCCGAATCGAGCTTGCGCTTCTTCGACGGAGGCTGATCACTCTCCTGCTCATTGAGATCCTGACCTTCTTGGGTGGTCTCTTGAGACTCGCTATTTTCCAATTGCTTTTCCAATTTCTTTGTAGCTGGATGAGTCCATGATGATAGAAACGAGGATCCAGAGTCTAGATCAAATGTATGGATGCTGGTTCCTTTTGCAGCGCAGAGGATGGAGCTCTGGCCAAGTCGGGTCAGACATTGGTAGGGAAGATTCATGGTGTTGAGAGCCTAGTGAATCTCAATGCCAATCACTCATGCCCGTCAATCAAATTTCTTGAATGTAAATCAGCCGTAAATCCTGTAATTCTTCTTTGAAATAGTATCTCATGTGGCTATGTATAAGCTCTTTACGTTCATACTTCCTTTAGATTCGACTCGAAGTCTTAGTGAAAATTGAAAATTATCCGGCCAGTTGCACAATCTAGACTAATTGCAAAAGGTTGGTGGTCACGGTGTATTTATACCGTATTATACATCATACGAGTACTGTTCCTTTTATAGCTGCATAATTTCTAAGTTTGCTGCATCCGGGTTCCTTGTGATTGGGTTCAAAGTCCATAGTGAAGACTATATTCAAGTCGACCAATTTCCGTATCTACATACATATTCTTGAATCGTAGGAGTTTTGTGATCACGCTTCGTGAGATATTAATATCTCAGTACCTTGTACATATCCATAGTTACCTACAGTGTTATGCCTCAGCCGCGTACATGTATTGTGGCGCAGCTTAGACCAAGTAGCTCGACTCCCCAAGTGCATGTGGATCCTCCTATCTTTTATGTACCAACTCGCCCTTCGTCTTACACGTCTCACGATAGCTTTAAAGACAGCTTTAACATTAATTGCACATTTGATAGTATATGTACACGTACAAATTTAGGATCGATTTCACGCTTTTCCTTTAGATTCCCGCCGTTGCGCCTCGAACCTTCTCATTAACATCGGATTGGGAATTCAAATTGAGAAACGCCGACTTATCCGTCTTGGGGACTTTGAACGATAGCTCGAATTCGGCAGAGACTGTGCGCACGCAACTTTCTAATCTACGGTAGAAGAATCCACAAAGAATACCCATCCCTAAACCCGCCCATCATGGCGCAACTTCTACTTGACCTCGTTTATTCCTTTGGCAATTGCCTGAATTGCTTCCCCGGATCACCGACCCTCAAGATCAACAGCCGATCCTTCAAGATATTGCGACTACTGGGGGAAGGTGGGTTCAGCTACGTTTATCTCGTACAAGACACAGCAACGGCAGAGCTCTTCGCCCTCAAGAAGATAAGATGTCCATTCGGTGCCGAGTCGGTTCAGCAAGCGATGCGAGAGGTCGAAGCCTACAAGACATTCTCCCACACGCCCAACATCATCCATAGCGTCGACTATTCCATTGCGAGTGAACGGAACGATGCGGATTCGAAGACGGTATACGTATTATTGCCATATTACAGACGAGGCAACCTACAAGATATCATAAATGCGAACTTAGTAAACCACACGAAATTCCCTGAAAAGGAACTCATGCGCCTATTCCTCGGCGTGTGTAAAGCTCTCAAGGAAATGCATCAATACAGAGGGCCTCCAGCAGGAGAGCGCATGGAGATGGGCAATGCGAAAGCCGGCGAGGAAGACGGAGGACGAAATGGAAGGGGAAAGCGAAATAAAGCTGTTGCGGCAGCAGACGCAGATGACGAGACAGAGCAGGCTAGGCCGCTGATGGTAAACGAGGAGGTCGTGGCACCTGGCGAACGGAGATCTTATGCACATAGAGATATTAAACCAGGTAAGATTCTTCACCGGAATATAAGCTATACTAGAATACATACTGATGAGAATTCTCAAGGCAACATCATGATCGATGATTCTGGCTCGCAACCTATCATAATGGACCTGGGCTCTATTGCCGAGTCGCCTATAGCCATAACGTCACGCTCGCTTGCCATCGCCACGCAGGACATAGCAGCAGAGCACAGTACGATGCCCTATAGGGCGCCCGAACTCTTCGATGTTAAGACTGGTACCATCATCGACACTAAAGTCGACATTTGGTCTCTAGGATGTACTTTATACGCTTGCTTGGTAGGCAAGTCGCCTTTCGAGATGCGTAGTGATGAAACCGGCGGTAGTCTGAGCATGTGTGTATTAGGAGGGGACTGGAGATTCCCGGATGAGAGCCCAAGAGGCCAGAAGAAAGGAAAGGGCCCAGCCAGTTCTAGCACAAGCCGCGAGGAGGGTGCTATCAGCGAACCGATCAAGGAGGTGGTTAGAAAATGCTTAAGAGTTGAACCGAGCGAACGACCAGATATTGACGAATTGATAACTGAAGTGGAAGAGGTTATTGAAGAGCTACCCGATGACGACGTATAGGAGGCGAGAGTTGAAAAGCGTTTTTTCTGTATATTATTATATGCTTCTGTATTAGATGACTACCTAGGGATAGGCCACGGATATTGGGATGACAACGATGATATTGCTCTGGGAGCAAATAATTGATATGAGGATACTGTAAACTCTTGGAAGTCTTTACTTCAATGTTGCCTCTTAGATTCATATGACTTTTTACCTCTAGATCTTAACCAATCGCAGCCTCCAATTCGTGTCCGAGTATTGCATTTCGGGTTAGCCCCACCCTTAAAGTCCGTGGAACTTTCTTACCGTGGAACTCTGATTGGTCGAAGCTTTATATTTATTCAACTACGTACTGCCTACCAAACTTCAAGGCCTATCTATTCACACTTATCTTATGAGTTGAACTGATTTAAATACTACGCATCTGCTATCTCATATATTTGGCTCTTTGGGCTAAAAGTACCTAAATCTATCTATACACCCACATGAAGCAGAAGCCGTCGATATGACATCACCAGGGCACGGAGCAAACCATGCTCCGGAGGAAGAGGAGGAAGATGACTACATGAACATGACATTCGGCGAGGAGCTGAAAACAACAGAAACCTCTCTTCAACGGCGCCAGCGGCTCAAGCGCGAGGGCGAAATCAAGGGCCGTGTCAAGTCCAAGGCCGAACAGGCTGCCGAAGAAAAGGCGGCGCGAGAAGAAGCGCTCTCCCAATCCCTGCTGGAGAGTGCGAGAGCCAAGAAGAGCAAGGGCTTCGCTATGATGGCTAAGATGGGCTTCAAGGCTGGCGCTGCACTCGGCAGTCAGGATAATGCGGACGCGAGGCTCGAGCCCATACGCCCGGAGATGAAAGAGGACCGCGGTGGCATCGGCCTCGATTCTGAGAGGAAGCGTAAGCTTAATGAGGCTGCTGCCCAAAGCGAGAAGAAGCTGAAAGTTGACGAGACGGAGTTCCGCGACCGCGTGAGGAGGGAACGGGAGCAGGCGAGAATGGAACGACAGTTTTACGCTGGCATGAAAGTATGCGAGCGCATGGACGAGGAGAAGCAAGGAGACTCTACGCAGGAAAAGAACGGGGATGAATCGGAGGAACCGCCAAAGAAGAAGAGGACACTATCTACGCGACCTCTGAAATCCATCCCTGTTGTATGGAGAGGACTAGTCCGGAGCCGTGAAGAGGCCGAGCGGGACCGTAGAATGCGGCACGACTTAGAGCAAAGTTCAACGCGGCTCCCAACGTATGTGGACGACCTAGAAGATGAGGACGACAAGAAAGCGATGGGGAAGATAAAAACGGCATACGTCCCTGTCGAAGATCTCGAAGAAGAGGATCCGGAGCTGGAAGAGTTCAACGCGCTCGAAGTCGAGGAGAGGTTGAGGAGGCTGGTGGAGTACCTCAGGAAGGAACATAATTATTGTTTCTGGTGCAAATGCAGCTACCCGGGTGAGACTATGGAGGGGTGTCCTGGGCTGACGGAGGAAGATCACGATTAATAAGTCATCATGGCATCGGTTGATTTTCGCTTATACTGCATCATACGTCATGCAGTAAGTATACTCCAAGGGAATCAGTCTATGGAGTCGCCAGACCAGACGGTCAACGTAAAGATGTTAGTTGTCATCGCATCCACCATAGGGCCATCTCCATTACTAGAGTTTTTGGATGCGTTCAGCTCTTTCGCGACATGGCTGATCCCCCGCTATTAGCATTAGGCCGGGTAATGTTGGAAGGCATGTGATTGTGAATGATGAGCTGGGGGGGCATCTACATAATTTGACAACCGACCATTCGACCTCTCAACCATTACTTCCGGCGAATTATCATTCAAGGTCAGCCATAAAATTTATGAAAAGGATCTAGTTATCGTCTCGATACCGTCATTTTCTATAGTTGAGGTCTGAAGTGAGTATTCACGTACTCACAGCAAATCATGAGCTGATAAAATTATACTTATTTTAGTTGATAGATCCGTCTTCTACATCTCTAGACTCTAAATAATGGAGAGGACCATATGAACATGACCCAAAAAGAGCGCGTGACTTCATATAGGTATTAGCTATGCAAGCATTTCATTTTGTAAATATTGTGACCATGTGCGCTGTGAATCCTTACGCATCAGCAGGCGCTTTAATACCTTCCCGCGAATAAACCCTTTCCTCGACACCAATATCCTCATTCCTATTGTCAAATATCTTAGCCTCGATAGCTTCCTATACGCGAGAACCAAACAAAAGAAAAGGACCTACCAAACATCCGGCTTCTCGGCAATAAACCTATCCATCAACTCCTTGCACTCAGGTGAGTCTAGCACAACGACTTCAACGCCGCGCTGCTTCAAATACGCCTCACCACCGAGAAATGTTTTGTTCTCGCCAATGACTACGCGAGAGATGCCGTAGAGGAGACAGGCGCCGGTGCCTACTGACTCCGAAGTATTTGAAGTCCTCTTAGCCGTAGACCCGATATGTGTATGCAAATTTCAAGACTAGTGAGAGGGAACAGTGGCATGGATGACGCAAACTTTACTTACACATATCGCAAGGCGAAAGCGTCGTGTACATAGTGCTACCGCGGTACGCCGAATAGGGCAGACGGCCCGCGTTCTGGAGGCATGAAGTCTCGCCCTGTGATAATATACATATTGTGTTAGCAAACTCGGGTGTATCTTACTCAGTGTGTGGATGCGACAAATTGTAAGTACGTACGTGAAGAATCGGGTTGTCGCTCTGGACTCTCATATTGTGACCCCGACCTAGTACTCTGCCGTCGGCAGCGACTAGAGCAGCGCCAATCTAATGTGTAAATGTCTCAGCATAAAGTCTCGTTGTACGGTTAGTCTAAGTACACAGTATGATACGTACTGGGACGCCACCCTCTTGGTATCCAATCTTAGCTTCTTCGATAGCTAGGGCGAGACCCTTTGAATCGTCCATCTTAATGGTGTTCTATTTAATTAAAAGAGCGACTTCGCGGCGTTCTTCCCGGAAGCTGAATTACTGGTATAATTATTAATAAGCTCCCAGCTTCCTTTAATATATGCCGGAGATTACTACATGTATGTCTTTGCCGTAGTACAGTGAGCGTTTACATTGATAAAATTGAAATACGCAATATTGGAGATAAGCAGCGGTCTCCGCTTCATGTATTACCAAGGGTCTAATCTAGCAGGACCACATAAGAGCTTAGTGCCTAAGTTAGGTAGGTACCTAACCTATCTCCTATTTTCATACACCATCAATAAAATGTGCAAAGGGTTCATCAGGGGGTACAAGCACCGGACAACAGGGACAACAGAGCTTCTGAACATGATTTTATGAATTATGTCTGTCATACACTTCAGCCGCTTCGGCTTCTTTCGCGTCTAATTTACGGTATCTGCCCTTTTGCCATGAATCTTGGTCTTGACCAAACCCTCTTCTATGAACCGTGGTGACGCCTTTGGTATAAACCCCTATGCCTCTACTTATACAACAATCGAGTCCGGGTAAACGCCCAACGTTGGAAAAGGAAAGTTGCTATGCTAACACGAATCACAAGTCCTAAAACCTCCCTTTATCCTTTAACTCCTCAATGCTCATGACAGAAGATTGCGCAACGATGCATTGGCGCTAGCCCCGCTTGCAGGTCGATTGTCGTTCGTTCGTGAAGGTACGTTATTATTTAGACTTGGTTCACGACTCATGGAAGCTCCCCGGTCTGCTGAGACGGGATTTCCATGTGGATTCAAGAAAGGTGAACGTGATCCAAGTAAACCCTGAGAGAAGGAATGTTCCGAAGCTCGTGGTGGAGGGCTGCCGTTTGTGAGACCGTGATGAGAGTTATGCGCCGAATGATACGGTGGCATATACGAAGAAGCGCCATTCTGGACCGACGCAGGGCCTCGCCGTGGCGGAGAGGGAGGGATCCCGTTGAGCATGGGCTGGCCGAGGCCGTGTTGAAGTAATGGTCCCTGATGATGGGATATCGGAGCAATAGGCGGTGGCCGTAAGTCACGGAGATGGTTGTGGTGAATAGGGCTCGGTCCGCTGGAACCGCCATTCACATGATGAAGAGTTGGGGGGTGCGGAGGTGGGCTGCGGTGCCAGTCTGGAAAGGCGGCACCAGGAGGTGGGTAATGGTGAGGACCCACAGGTGGGACACCGGGGGCAGCAATCGGACTGGCATGAGGAGCGGTCAGTGGTAACGGGGGAGGGATATTTGCGGAAGGAGGATGTAAGGGTGGCGCTGCGATGGCCGATGTAGCCGTAGGTGTCGTTGTTTGTGCCGGAGGGGCTCGAGGTGCCCATGAAGTTCCTAGGTCCATTCTGTTTGCGGACTGTGATATAGGCGCGGGGTGGTTTGTTAGACTACCGGGAATAGAAGCAGCCCTTGAAGGTTCGTTTGATGGCCCATCCAATTTCGGCGGGGCGTGAGGTAGGAGCTTGCGCTTCTCTCTGTGACACTTATGGCACTGTGCGCTCCTTTGAGCGACGAATTTCATGGCTTCACTACTAAGACTGCCATGGTGCCCATTCGTCAGGACCTTCTGTTGATTCTTATCGATAGCCCACCACTTCGGGCTCACATCAATGCCACAAGTAATACACACTTTGTCGCCAGGTTGGGAAATAACAGAGGCGGCATCGCTGGTGTTATCAATTGAGCCTGCCCTCTGGCCTGTCGGCGCTGAGTTGGAAGCCGTAGTAGTTGATTGCCTCCGGTTTGTGTTCGTCTGATTGGAATTGGGCGTTTTAGTGGCGAGATTGGCCAAATTTGCTTTTCGGACGTTACCCGTTAGAGTAAGATCAGCCTGCTTGTAGTTATGCACGTAAAGTTGTAGTGCATTAGCAACTAAAGAATCCTTGCCTTGGCCGTCCGGCTGGGGTACAGGATCGTGCATTCGGTGAACGACGCTCTTTTGAGGAATGTGCTCCTTGCACCAGACGGCTGCTGACATTATTCCCGTCTCCCCTCCAATAGTCACAATATTGTGCTGGTCTCGCCGAGAACCTTTCACGGGCGTAATCTCGAAGCCAAGTAGATACCCGTTCTGATGAGCACATTCCACATGAACTAAATGTTGTTAGTAATAGCAATCGGTCCAGTTAGGGTATTATACTTACCAGGTGCGCGACAGTGATGACACGACACGCAAGCGCCTCCTTTTTGCTTGCAAACTTTACAGACTTCCTCGTAACGGCTGCGCGGTATAGACGGAATGCCTTCTGAGGGGCCTAAGGCTAGGGCGTTGCCGAACTTGACCTCAGGCATCCAAACAGCACAAGTGACATGTACCCAGTTGTTATCCGCTGTCCTCTTCAGAGGTTCCCTGGGATTTACAGGCCGATTCATCTCTTCCTGCTTCTTGCGATAATAGTCGGCAGCTTTCTGAGCGAGCTCACGGTCCTGTCGCTCCTTCTCCTTTTCTTTCTCAGTCTTCTTCTTGTGTGTATTCTTGGGTGGTTCTACGAAGTCGTGTTCTGTGAATTCTACAGGACATAGCACACACTTGTAATCCTAGAGGCATTGGTTAGCTTTGTGGAACAGAGGAATAGATCGGGTGCACTTACGATCGAGACTTGAGGATTTTTATCATTCAGACACATATCGCAAGTCCATTTGCCAGGAAGACGGTTGTCCATGACGCCATAGCACTTTCGATGAACAGTAAGTCGGCACTCCTTGCAAGATAGGTGGGCAGACTCCCCCAGTGGCGCCATTTGATGGCATATTGCACAAGGCAATGTGCGAGGCTTTGGTAGTTCCGGTGCTGGGGGTGGCGCAGGTTTTTCCACGGCTTTCTCCTTCTTCTTTTGCTGAGTGCTGTGCGAAGCGCTACTGGAATCCGCGCCGTTGACTTCCGCCTCCTTGTCGGCGATGGTTTTAAGCTTCTTGCGCGGAGGTGCCTCAGTACTGGCAGGTTGGGTGGTAGATGTCGCTGCGGAAGCTTGTGGCGTTGATGCTGTTCCATTTGGCGCATTGAAGACTGTCACTTTCATCATCTCTTCTGCAGCCGTAAGCTCCTTTAACAACTCCTCGTCAACCCTTCGCTTCCACGAACGGCCACCGGCTGCAGCAACCTTCTTGGCAAGGTCCTCTATGTCTTCCCATTGTATAGCATATCGTCGCCATAGCTCCGCACAGCGTCGACACAATGCTGCCACGTAATGGACTCCCTTGTCTTTATTTGCATGCTTCCCACCTCCCTCAGTTACTATACCTGACGCGCTGTTAGGCGCCCGTCGCCACTGTCGAGAGGTTTTGGTAGAGCAGAATTTGCAAATAAAACTCCTCTTCAATTTAACAGCCTTCTCCGTGTCAAAAGCCGAGTCATCCTGATCGTCCGCAACATCATCCTGGAGCTTGTTGGCTGTCGCCTCGGCCTTTTTGGCTTCCTTTTTACCCTTTCTGCCGGAAAAGTTGCCCCATATTTGCTTTCCTCGATCGGTTTTCTTCCAAGTGTAATAGAACCGAACGATCGTTGAATGTTTGACTGTTTTGACATGCCTCGTGACCAGGAGTAACTCTGAGCCAAACTTTGTAACACCTTCTTCAAATTTCTTGATCTCGGCAGCGGTAAGCTCTGGCTCCTTAAAAACAGATTTGTCGACCTTGGTCAATGCCTTTGACGCCTTGGCAATGTCGTAGTCGTTTTTGAAGAGGGTGTTCATAGCTACATCTCGAACATTTGTCGACTCCTTCGGAAGATTAAACATGGGGATCAGCTTCGCTTTGGAGGTTTCCATGTAGTCATCAAGTTCGGTTTCCGTAATCGAAGCCCCTGCCTCGTCTAATGGCTTCCATAGTAATTGCGCTGTATTTTTCGGGTCGTCGTTATCGTGGTCATCACCCCTCGCGACGTATCCAGGGGGTTCATCCTGAATCCATCCCGGACGTTTTTCTCGGGCTGCTTTTTCAGCTTCAAGAGCTGCAAGGGCTTCCTTCGACTGTTTGCTGTCCTTCTTGCCTGTCTTCTTAATCTCTAGGGGCTTCACTAGCTGGACCGGACGACCGTGCCAAGCAGGGACAGTTGCTTGATGCTTCGGTCCTAGACGAGAACCTGCTCGAGGATATATTCGATCATCGTAGTCTAGGGCATCTTCAGGTTTGCAATGTTGACCCAAGTAGCGGTAAGGCCAGAGACTCGCATGGTAGATTTGTTCTGCGGTTGCGGGTTGGTGAGAATCATCAATGCCATCGGCAGGACTGGTGCGATCAGTGTCAATAACTTCGTCATCATCTTCCCATGTCTCTTCCTCCTCGGCTTCGGCGTGCGAATCTAGCAGACTCGGAGTGTGGCGAGCTTCTATCTTCCTCTCCTGAGCACGACTGCATGCTGCACAAGCCCAAGCAAAACCACGTGACGGTTTCTTCAATAAAGGCGGGCGGACGCAATTCATATGATATGTCTGCTGACACACCGCGCAATCGACAGAATCGTGGCTGTTCACTTAGGTTAGTTATCATTGGCTATGCATGACTCCCCGTTGCATTGCAAGGGGGGTTAGTAGGAGAAAGGGAAAGGGAAGGGGTATTGATGATGACGTAAGCGGAGAGGACGTACTTAGCACAGTACCCACTACATCTTTTGCACGATTTGACGGCACCAGTGTATTCCTTGCCCCGACCCTGCTCCACCAAAATGTACTTCCAACGCTCATCCAATACTTTCTTTACTCTCTCGGGCACGTTAACGATCTGAGAACACGGAATTACGTCGTAATTCTTCTGGATATAGCGATCGTACAGCTTCTCGTACCAAAAACAGTCGGGTGTTTTTCGGTAAGCTTCCATGTCGTCAATTTCGGCTTTGTGGCAGATTTGACACTTGCCGCGCAACGCTGTCAACGGACTAATGTCCGAGTGCATGGTGGCGAAGACCAGTCTCGTGTCATTGACCTTCCTGCCAATATCCTTTGGCCGGTAGTACCAATTGATCCGCAATGCTTCCACGGGTTTTGTAACATCGTTCTGCACGTGGAGGAATTCCATAATGCGCCCAAGATAATACGGCTCCCCCGGCGGCTCACACACAAGATACACATGGTCTAAATAGAACAGAGTTAGTAAAATAAAAATTACCAAAGCAGGAAAACATGCAAATTTGGGTTTTTGGCCGAGTCGTACCATTTGCTTGCAGCGTAGTCCCGTCGTCTGCTACCAACTTTCCATCCTTCGGGATTGCACCGCAGTTCTCAAACGAAAGCATGTTGGTCATCTTGTATCCTACACCATTCTGCACGGCTGGTGCACTCTGCGCGGCATTACGTCTCGTCGCGGTCGCGTTAGAGCTGGTCGGCACTGGGGTACTGGAGTGGCTATGCGCATTACTCCCAGTCGATTGCGTGGGCGCTTTTCGCTTCTTGGACGTGCTAGAAGAGGTGGTGGCGGTTGTAGCATTTGAGGTCGCGTTAGTCGTTGGGTGCGAGTCCTTCGCTGCTGTGTGTGATCCACCACCAACTTTGCCATCCTCTGCTACTGCACCTTTACGTGACGTGGAATTTGTGGTTTTCGATGCATCGCCGGTACCATTTGTGGATGCACTAATTTGTCGCGAAGACTTCTTGTTTTCTTCGTCCTTCTTGTCCAGGTAAGAATCGTACATGTCAACGTCTACGTCTTTGTCTTCCGCGTAATTCGGCCGCGCTTGACCGCGATTGCGGGAGCGCGTGCCATACGGTGATGGACCCGTCATGGCCTCCTTCGCTGACGGGTTCGATCCCGAGGAAGTAGATTTTGTCATGGGTTGCGAGTCAACTGCATTTTCCCCGGAAGCCTTAGGGTTGGTAGTTTTTGGTGGTTGGGTGGTAGGTGCGGTTGCGGATGTGTGAGGTGTGGATTTATTTGACGTGGTGCCGGAATCTGGGATGTCCTTATTATTCGAAGATGACGAAGGATTTGACTGGTGGTCATCGGGGTCGGTAGACTTCTGCGCCATGCTGGGCGATTAAATGGCGGCGCATCCAATGTGACACAGAGAAACGCCGAAAAGTTGACGGCGTGCTAGTTGATGCAGGCAAATCTGTGTGGCCATAAGATTGGCAATCTAGGTGCAAACCTCCCAGTCAGAATGTTTCAGACAAGAACTGGGCTGGCGGCCATAAATTCCATATGAGCGTTTCGCCGGTGGTACCACAGCAAGCTGGAAACAAGGGTCCGTGGGAAGCTTACCGAATTATGTCCCACGATGGCAAAAGAGGGTAAGGAATGGGAAGGGGGGAAATGATTATGCTGTAATGCCTGGTTGGCGAGTTAGATATATAGGAGGGTAGGAAGGAAAAAGTGTAAATAAGAAGAAAGGAACGAAACATACAAGGTAAACTCGCGAGGTACGTAAATGGATGGTGAAGTTTGCGAGTAGTGTAAAAAAGAAGGTGGGAGAGACGTGACGGTGATGTGGGACGGGAAAGATGTACAAGAAGAAATAGAAGTGAAGGTTTATGTAAAGCAAGGCCAAGATAGACCGGGGAGGTTTGAGGCGGCGGGACAGACCATCAAATCGGTGTCCACTATCCACACGACTAGCCGGGCAGGTAATAGGTCATAAGGATCACACAGAATGGACAAGGTAGGCGAGGTGATGTTATGTGTATGAAAGGATATGGATGGTATGGTATGGATGAGCAGACTAAAGTAACTTACCCGACTTTGTAAGTACGCATGTAAATATTCCAAGGCAGGGGTCGCCAAGAAGCATACGATGATCGGCCTATGATATCGAGATGTCAATAGAAGAATTCGAGGCCCGCACTGGGAAGTTGATGACACGGATGCTCTAACTTAGATGAAGCAGATTGGGAAACGAAACTTGGGATGCTGGGTTTTGAAAAGGTGACCTACCTTATGGAGGAATGGATTAATAGAAGGGTCGCTTTTTCGACGAACGTTAGACTGACTGGAATACCTAGCTACATGGGGTACCAGGGTACCCTAATAAAGCTAGGAGGTTCACAAGGGCTGATATTGACTGGTCGGTGCATCAGAGGAGGGCGAAAAAAAAGATCAAGAGATGCAAATGCAACATTTAACTGTATGGCTGTATGTATGTATGGTTAACGGCAATTTTAGTAAATCATTTAATGGCAGTAGGTTAGGTAGGTACGTACAGTACACCCACCATACGTACGTGCATCTACCACCTCAATACGTACATGCATACCTTATAGGTAATACTGTATGTGAGAGACACACAAAGGCAACGGGGAATATTTGATGTGGATGGGGAAAAAGAGATGGAGTTGGGATCTTCAGCCATTCAAACTCTGATATTGTACCAGCTGGAATTATTAGCAGACGGTAGCGCGGCGGTACCGATACATCCTGGTGGTACCCTAGACAAGGTTAAATATGCAGGATTGGAGGGCCATGTGTTGTACATACACTTCGCAAATGTGGAGCAGTACTGAGGTTAAAAAGTCTCGCCTTGGAGCCCACTGGCCCACACCTCACCCTACCACCCCTGTCAGTCCAACCAACTTACGCTTCCTGCTGAAGGCTGCATGTTCTATTCGACTTCATCTCATCATTCTTCGATCTAAAATCTACGCTGTGCCTATGTTACTTTTCCCATCAACAAAGAAATATGCCCACGGCCGTATCAATGGGACAAATCTTCTTGGCCAATTTTTTTCTTCCTGTCTGGGTTAGATATAGCTACCAATTTCAATGAATCGTCGATATACTCTTTTTTTTGTTCGATCCAGCTGCATATCCGTTTCATTTTGCCTAGCTTGCTTGCTAATACGTATACCATTGATGCGTTTGTTGCCTGTTGAGCGCTTTCGCTTAAGAGCGACCTACCTATCTAATAAGTAGAGTAATTATCCTTTATATCAGCATAGGCCGTCGCCGCCTGGTCATTATTGTTCCCTAGGGATTTACAGGTGTACCGCGCGTCCCGAAGTTTCGAGCTCACCTCATCGGGGCAACTGTGCAGAGATGACAGGCAGCATTCTTATCACCTGTCGCACCCTTTATAGGTGGGGATCTGGCTAAGATTGGTCGCGAGTCAAGACCGTCCATCCCGAGATTTTCAACGCGAGCAAGCGTCGTTGTCCAATCTATCTTTCTTACACCAAGATGTTGTTGCGGCAACCAAATAAGCCGCACTACATTTTTCCCTATCCATCCTAGATTATCTGATGCAATTCTATTAACTGCAGTGAGCACGTGTTTAAAGCATGCTTGAGGCAATTCGGGCTCGACCTTCGAGACGCTTCGAAGATGAGGCAGTCAGTCTGGCGAGCCTGGGCACCACTGGTCAAGCGGAACAAAAACGACAGGTATTAAGCAGCCCCCCCACCTCACGATTCAATCGGCCAACCAGATCACATGGAACAGGGATCCCGCCCGTCACCGCTGTGCAATTACCAGAGACATACCCAAGACAACCGAGCTCATAAATCTGCGAGGAGTACGGCAGGATGAATCACTTTGTAGCAAAAGTTATCGCAATAAGAAGTTTACAGTGTTGACTAACAGAACAATGACTTTCTTGGCGCGTATTACCTATTATTTTCCCGTCCAATACAAACTCACGTACCTTAAAGCCAAACGTAGCCCGAGCCACATACCGTAGAATAACCCTACTCGGTGTGGACGATCTAATCTACATAGGGTCTTTAAGGGGATAGGACTAGTCTTTAATGCTGTGGAGGAGTGTTTTAGCCTCCTTACTGTTTGTGAGCACATCGGCCGAAATGGCCTTGCATCCTCGTGACCGAACGTCATTGGATTATGAAATGATTCTTCAACAAGGAAAAGATTGATCGACTTTTCGCGAACTGGCTCTAAATGATATAACATCCTATGTAGGCATCTACTAGTCGGCAATTTGTCTCGGACCAAGAAAATTGGTGGTAGGGTTTGCTAACTTGCTACCCGAAAGACATCACGCATCTGCTCTTTTCATTGATACTGATCCACAGTTCTAATCGCAAGGATGGGAGGTCCCAATAATAGTTGGCTATTGGAGAAGGCTTGGCATCTAGGGCAACTTCCATTTCAGCATCAGCATTTCACCATCCATCATATTACTTTTTATTCTCACCGGTTAGACAATATCCCCGCAAGCTAGAAAGTGCCCGAGGGGCACTCATCGGGCAAAGGTGACTAGTTGGGAGCAAAGCAATAGGGATGTTACAAGCTTCAATATGTCATATACGTACAACTCGGTCTGTTTTTTTCTTTCGCCACCCACATAGATAAACTCGGAAGCGAACTCATTGACACTAAGCAAGCTGTCAATCATCCACCGAATAAATTAGAAGCGTACCTTACTTATCGAAATACACAATTGGATAGTTGTGTGAGATGGAGCCTAGTCGCAAACAAACACATGTCGGACGTGGATGCAGACCGAATAGAGGGATTGAAGCAGAAGATATAACTGGATATATTCAATGTTCTCAATGACACTTAAGGAGAAATGACTGAGCTTCTTAGGAACGGCAAGGTACATATGATATGATGCCGGGGATGTAGGCAAGAACCAAGACTCCCACATGTTGGTAGAGGTCCTAGGCCGCCCACCCGTTACATTAGTACCAGGTACATACATATGTAGACCTAAGAGGCAATTAAGTTGGGATGGGAACATTCGAAGTTTGACGTTGGAGGAATGACCCGACCGCACGAGGTTCGCAAATCGGCACGGGCCACCTCTCAAAGTTCAATCGGAGATCCAATGAGAGACAGCGGGATTAGCTCAATGCATGACTTCCCTTTTGGGATGACGGCAACAATGATTACGCGATGCCGTACCTGATTATGTCAAATAAAGTGGGGACTCGGAGCCCAGACGCCATTCCCGATGCCTTGGGGAGGGTCTACGCACGCTGCCTTGATTGATCCTCCACTAAACTTGGCATACATGTATGCAAGGGCATCCCGTAAGATACCCTTCCCGTCCACGTGACTTGGTGTTTCTTTCGTGCCCAACACTATTTTATTGCCGCGCACGAACGTCTAGTGATATCATGAACCACAAAACAGGCCTCATACGTTAGACCTATTACCTACATTTTGCTTTGCTTTGCATCCTATTGCATATCATTGCATACTGTGGATTGGAACCACAGCCGCCTGCTTTGAATCGGGAACGAGCTGGGATAACTAATCAATAGCTTCGATGCATCTTGCCAGCGTCTATCAAACAAAACCCGTCGCATGATAGCCATGTTCTTGCTCATCCAGAAAGTTCATCATGGAGCCGCAACGTGGCATTTTGCATAAGACAACATTAGAGTCGACAACCTTACAGCAGAAGTCATTCCACACAACCACCCTCGCAAACCACAAAAGACCACACAGCGATACTACCGATCCCGGACAGCAGTCTTCCGCGCCGAAAAGGCCGAATCAGTTCCAGAGAGCATCTTCCATAGGAAAAGAAGTGCCTGAACTGGCTGCTAGTATTATCACTCCTGTCGATTTGGATGCTACTGCACCAACGTCTGAATATTCGCAACGTCGGGCAATATTAGCTACCCCTAGAGCGACTGTCGATCGCTCACTTTCGCTGTCCTTTCCGAGATATGGCTTACCCGATTTGTTAGTAAGTAACTTGAGTGCGCTTGGAATTAAAGAGATCTACCCATGGCAAAAGCAGTGCCTCTTAGGCCCGGGCCTCTTGAATGGCTCGAGAAACCTCGTCTATACAGCGCCGACGGGAGGCGGTAAATCCCTAGTTGCTGATATCCTAATGCTGAAGCGAGTTCTTGAAGACGCCAATGCGAAAGCTTTGCTAGTGCTTCCTTATGTTGCCTTGGTTCAAGAAAAGGTTCGATGGCTACGGAATGTTGTCCAAGGTATCAAGCGGGAAAACCCTAGCAAAGATACGTCGGAAAAGAAAGACAGTTCGCTCTGGCAAAGACGGCCCGATGAAGATACCGTAAGAGTTATTGGCTTCTTCGGTGGCGGTAAAGTTAGGGCGACATGGTCAGACTTTGATATCGGAGTTTGCACTTTCGAGAAGGTCTGTTGTCCATGACAATTCATGTGATATAGGCCTAATAAGAGTATAGGCAAATACACTTATAAATACTGCCATTGACGATTGCACTATCACCAAGCTTAGAGCTGTCGTATTAGATGAACTCCACATGCTGGACGACGATCACCGAGGTTATCTTATGGAGCTTATTGCTACAAAACTTTTGAGTTTAGGACATGAAGTCCAGATCATTGGCATGAGCGCAACACTACAAAATATTGACCTACTCTCACGATGGTTAAATGCGCACATCTACAGCACATTCTATCGACCGATACCCATTGAAGAGTACCTAGTCCACGAAGGCAAAATTTACCCGGCTTCGTCGACTACTGGCTTACTTAAGACCGCCAGTCAGCTCGCTTCGAATTCCAGTGGAAGCCAACTACAGAATAATGCCGTAAGAATAGTTCATCCTAGTCCACACAAGGAGTTCAAAGACCCGGTATTAAATGCTGTCGTTGCATTGGCAGCGGAGACAGCAAAGTCAGGTTATGGTGCACTCGTATTCTGTAACAGCCGTCGGTTAGTCCCCGCCAAGAACTGCGATTTTTTCGTATCGAGTCTCTTGTTGCTCCTTTCATCAGCCTTGTATTCCACGACGGCTAACATACTCGCAGTATGTTTCAAGTTATTCTTTGTCTTAATACTCCCTTTCTATTCTTCATAAAGAGGAATCCTAGAAGTGTGGATTCTAGACTGGGCTCAGGTAAGCTAACATTTAGCAGATGGCTGTGAAAATGACGCGCGGCTTATCAGCCGTACTCTACGCGATACCTCTCAGATTGCTCCAACTATTATCGAGAAAAGGCTAGACCTATTAGCAGATCTCCGTAGTCTCAGTACGGGACTTGACCCTTGCTTGGCGGAGACAGTCATGTCTGGGGTCGCCTTCCACCATGCCGGCTTAACAACAGAAGAGCGCGACTTGATTGCACATGCTTACGATAGCGGCGTGCTGAAGGTTTTGACAGCAACTTGCAGCCTTGCTGCTGGTATCAATCTTCCAGCACGTAGAGTCATACTTCACAATGCACGAATGGGTCGAGACTTAATCGGACCCTCTATGCTTCGCCAGATGCGCGGCCGTGCAGGGAGAAAAGGAAAGGACGAGATTGGTGAGACCTACTTATGTTGTCGCAAAGATGACCTCCTAGCTGTTGTCGAGCTCATGCACGCCGAGCTGCCCCAAATCTCGAGCGGTTTGACAACGGATAGACATCGCATACAACGTGCCTTGTTGGAAATCATCGCTATCAGGCTTGCAAATTCAAGAGACAGTGTCGATGATTATATCCAGAAGACTATGTTGAACCTGTCTATGGACTCTGATGTAATAAGGACTCATGTCGACTCTAGTTTACAAGACCTCACTGAGATGGGATTTATTCATTGCGACGATTCTGGCTTGTATACTGCGACCCAGCTGGGTAAAGCCGTTGTCGCTTCGTCGCTAGAACCAGAAGATGGTGCATTCGTTCATCGCGAAATGCAGCGCGCACTGCAAGCGTTCGTAATGGATGGAGAAATGCGTAAGTACTCATTCATTTCAACATTATGATCACTTACACGATTTTCTGACAAGAGGATCACAGATATACTATACATGTTTACCCCAGTGCAGGATTCATCTGTTGTTATCAACTGGAAAGCATTTAGGTCGGAAATGGAAGGCCTTGATGATAGCGGGCTTCGCGTAATGAGCTTCCTAGGCCTGAAACCGACACAAGTAAACAAGATGTAGGTAATCCCATCCTACAGAAAAACTAGTATTAATTATTGTAGGGCACAAGGCGGAACCCTTAAAGAAACAACACCACAAGAGAAAGAGACCGCTCGCATTTATCGCAGGTTCTACCTGGCTCTTCAACTGAGGGACCTATGTAACGAAATGCCTATCCATATAGTCTCTCGCAAATACGACATGCCACGAGGCGCCGTACAGACGCTCGCGCAAACCTGCCAAGGATTTGCTGCTGGCAGTAAGTACCTAGGCGTCGGAGTTATCCATCGTCTTCCCTAGCCACCTGTAATAGATCGTCATTACTAACTCCGGCCGGTCTAGTGATTAAATTTTGCGAACAAATGAGTTGGGGGTAGGTTTGACAAGAATATCGGGCAATTCCCTTAAATGTGCTTTTTGTTGAGACTAATCATGCAAACTAGCGCAATGGCAGCTGTGCTCGACCACTTCTCAGATAGGTTAAATGCAGGTGCAAAGTCAGATTTGCTAGCGCTAGCGAAGATCACGTTCATCAAGAGTCGGACAGCAAGAGTTTTCTACGAAAATGGATTTAAAACGGTCGCGGCGGTTGCGAATGCGGATCCTAAGGAGCTCGTGCCGATTCTTATGCAGGTCTGTACATACAGAGGATAACAGGGAATCATCTGCTAGAGACAGGGAAAGCTGACATTATTTAAAAAGGCGCAACCGAGTAAGGTGAGGCTCAAATCGAAGGATGAGCAGAAATACGAAGAAAAGCTGCTAGCCAAAGCAAAAGTAATCGCAGACTCAGCGAACAGACTGTGGCGTATGCACATGACCCCGCCCATTTACAGCAGCGGCAGCTAACAGTTGTACAGAAATGGAGATGCAGCAGCAGGTCTATGAAGAATAGGCAAGGTCTTGCGTGTTACCCCAACTTCTTCTGTACCTTGCCTTGTGCCGTAGCCTGCATTTGGGGCAGTGTACTTTGTGTGATTCGATAAGCCGCCATACTACTCCAACTCGGGAATCTTGAGCACCCTATTAAATGACTAGTCGGAATAGATGGATCTCGAAGTACCATGGAGTTACTATATAACCGTAAGTCATTGTGGCGTAGTCTTTTTAAGACAAGTCGAGAAATTTTCTTGTCGAACGCCGAGCCCTGTAGGATTAAACCCGGGTGTACAAGCCGCGGCTTGTTGGTTGTCCTTGATTGCCTCAGCCACTTACAGGGGACGGTCTCATTCCGTTACCAACAAGTTGCTGCAGGCTGCCTTGTTCTAGAGTGAACATTACAACCCCCCTTCTTTGGGTATGGCGAGCGATTCCCACCACACCTAATGCTAGCGTAGATAATTCTCTTTAATCGCGTGGGATATGCGCTGCGTCCGCCAGAAGGCTTTCTAGGCTGCAGCAAGGTGTGATACATCTATTGTCACGCCAATTCCAGGCCCTTCCCGTTTGGTTGCCTGGGTGTCGGTATAACCGATTTATATGACAAAAACGGAACACAAGTGATTTGTTAGCCAGCTGGTTAAAAGGTAGCATTTCATGTTTATATTTCATTCGTCCCCAAAGGTTAGGTAGTTTTATCGCTCGCCATATTGTTCGGCTTTCTAAGTTGAACCCCAGTCTTAAGGGATCCGAGCTCTAGATTTCTCCGCGCCGGCTCGCCTCATCAGAATGGTTTCCAGCATGGCTCGAACGGAGAATGCCGGCGAAGGGTCCAGTAGATCGAGCGCAAGGACGATGACACTCGGCGATGCTATGAGAGCACCATCCGTCAACCCACCAGGCGTCGTCGTGTTGGACACATTGCACCATGTTGGAGAACGCGAGGAAGCTATAGACCCAAAGGAGGATTTGTGGCTGACATCAGCGGATGGGTGGGTTTCAATTTGATACGCTCACGATCCTTCCCGTACGGCTTATCGACGACAGCGTGAGTTGCGTTGGTGCAAAGAGTCTGTTTCAAGACTGGCGCATTTTGAAGAGTAGATATCATCAGCTCCGTCACGTCGATTGGCTCCAAACTTAATATAGACATCACCGATCGTTATCCTCTGCCAACACATCCATTTAAAATCTAGCTTAGCTAAGTCACATATCGCAGACGATACAATTCCCCGATTATTCCGCTGCGTGTTGGCACGGCACCAGAACGCCAGACGTTTTACGTAAGTTACATGACTACCTCCAACCAGAAGCGGGCACTGAACAAGATCAGGTGCATAAACACGTCCTCATAAAAGCAGAGTTCTTCAAGAAAGCTCTATGCGGCGAATTCAGGGAGTCGGAGGCGCAGGCGATCGAGTTGCCGGAAGAAGACCCGGCCATCTTTCACTTCGTAGTGGCCTTCCTCTACGAGAATAAATATGTGCCCATCCAAGCTGCTGCCACGGTACTCAGTACGGTACCAGATTTCATATGATTGAAGAACAAATGTACTAATGGGGATCAGTTCCCGACAACAAAGTAAATGCTCGAAGAGAAGACGAGCATGTCGGCTCAGACTCGGACTCTAGCGCCAGCATCCTAAGCGACTCATCCACTGCGAGAAGCCAGAGGCGACGCGAAAGAAGACGGAGACGGGAGAATCGCCAGTGGGAGAGGGAAAGGCGAAAACATCCGGGAACGCACCGTCCTGGTTGTGCTTGTCGGCAATGTCTAACGAGGGGAGGTCCACCGTGTTGGAACTGCATGGCTCCACGTCTACCACCACCGCCACCGGGTCCGATGCCCATTCACGTACCTGGCGGAGTCGTAGTAGTAGACACGAACCCCCCTCGACAGCGCAACCGGCGCCGGCGACCTAACCACCACCGCCCACCGTCACCCGCTCCCATAACGCCGGGCGGCAGCAATGTCAATAATATTAATCTAACAGGTAACAACAACGACGACATCCGCATCCAGGGCCAGGACCTTCGCACTTGGCTTCTGACGTACGAGCTCAACCTCGACGTCTACATCTGCGCCAACAAGTTCCTCCTCGACGACTTCAAAGCGGCCATCGCGCGCGTCTGCATCGACATGCTGGAGACGGCCGGGTCCGACGCAGCCCAAGTAGAGGTTCTTCGCCTCTGCTACAAACTCTACGAGGGGTTACCGGAGTCCGATCGTCTGCTTCGTATGATCTTCGCGCGCGTAGGTTTTCTGAACACGTATCTATGGAGACGGTACCCCGACGAGACGTCCGAGTTCTTCCACGCACATCCCGAGGTCTCGGCGCTCATGTTCAAGGAGACGCTTGTTAGGAGGGAGGAGGAGCATGGCGAATTGCCAGCGAGTATGTCCTATTGAGAACCTTTTTTTTTTTTCTCATTTCCCTTTTCGGTCCGTTTTAACGACTTGATCGAGCTCATTAAAAAGTACTATTTTGTTGCTCCCGAGACATGACTAAAACACCTAGAGCCCTTGCTTGGAGAATTAATTACTGACTCTTATTGCTACAGTGGAACGTCCCGTATTTACAGGAACGGGGATGGGACCGCCGCCTTTCCCGCCGAATGACCCCAGGGCTTTTATTAGGCCGCAGAGGTGGCGAGGAGCGGACTACTTTTGAAGACTTGCCTGTAAGAGGTAGAAATTCATACGGGGAGTGTGGACGTTCGGACGAAGGGGGAACCAGTTTGTATCAATGACAGTGGATGACTTGCGGTCGGAGTTTGGTCGAGTGATTCTGCAGCGCTACGTTTCATATCTATTGGAAATTCCACGGTTCTTTTCCTCTGTATTCATTGACGGACTAGCTTGATACCTATGATAATTGCGAGATGGGCTACTTTAATCAATTGTATCGTCACGTAGTTTGAGCAACTGTGGGATCACGTCTTCCGTACGCGAACGTAGTGCGTTATGATACAAGACGTTCGTCTCGAACACCTTGATCCCATTGATCCTGGAAGCCGTCACTCGCGCCGTATCTGGATCGACATACATGTCGTTGTAGCTCGCCGCGTAAACAGGTACCTCGTTTTTCGCCAACTGCGGTATGTCATACAGAGGCGGCCATTGATCATACTCAGCGAGTATATTAGCAGTCTCCTTGAGTTTGATGAGCTCGGAGCACGTCTCGAAGTGGAACGGGTAGATCATCTCGCCGGAGAAATACAATGGCTTGTCGCCCAGGCTCGCGGGTCCTTCCCAGTCCGTTCGAAGCCATTGGTATTGATCCAATGCCTTGCCAACTCGCTCCGCCGCCCACCTCGAGGCTATACCTGGGACATAGCACCAAATCGGCTCATGCAGCACCGTGTAGATAGGGCAGGTATCCCACGAATTGTCGTGTTCCAACTCGTTCAAGGTGTAGCGGGTAAAGAAGCCGAATTGATCCAGGTCGCCCTTCATCCTAACAATATAGTTGTGAACGCGATCAATGCCACCGTGAGTGCCAAAATTCAGACCCACGGTCATCAACCGCTGAACCGTCAAGAAACCGCCTCCAGGCAGTGGAATTCCCTTCTCGCCGCCGAGTTCGCGGATTTTCTCCGCGACGAACTTGACTGTGGTAATGTCTTCTGGGAACTTCTTGTAGTAGGCTTCGTTTCGCTCTATCACTTTTCGATAGGTTGCTGCGTACACCTCATCCGGGCCCTTGTCCAGTGCAGCGAGTCCTCCGGTAATAAAACACTCTCGGAGACCTTCCGGTGCAAATGAGAGATAGGTCAGAGTCATCATGCCGCCGAAGGATTGGCCAAAGGTAGACCATTTTCTTTTCTCCGGTGGGTAATCTTTAGTTAGGCAGAGGCGAACGGCCTCACTATCTTTGACGAGAGTATCTGCTCTAAAGAGCTTGAGGTAGTCGGCTTGCTCCTGCGGGCCACCGATGAGCTCCAGCGTGTTGGCGGAGACAGTGGTGCTTAATCCGGTTCCTCGCTGGTCTAGGAAGAGAAGCTCGTAACCTCTGTCGAGCATAAAAGTTGATAAGGGGGAATCTTGTGGCGCAGGTGTGCCGCCCCCGGGACCACCTTGCAAGTACACAAGAAATGGCTTTTGCACGGGTTCGGACTTCTCAACGATGGGTCGCTCGTACTTGATAGCACTTCTCGCAAAGAGTTTGATGGGCTTAGATTTTGGATCATCGTGGTCTAGCGGAACCTCGAACCAATACTCCTTTACAAGCAGCTTGCCTGGCGCACTATGTCTTAGTTGATATAGGACTAAGTCTATGGAACAGAAGACTTACCTGGTACGAGGTACGGCGTGCTCACAGAGACAAGACGGGCGACTATCGGAGCCATGACTAGGTATCAAGTCTGATCTATTCTAGTCAGTGGCTCTGTTACGATTAGGTCCGTCTTGGGGTTATTCGTAGGGAGTTGGGTTAAGCGGGGAAGAGGATTGATTGCGATGCCGGGAGGTGGAGCTTTATTGTAACTCGCAGGAAGTCTACATTGCTTCAAAACGAATCATTTTTGGGATTTGTATTCATTCAGATGATGTTACTCTTCAAGTGACTGGATAGCAAAGTTGCCTTATTGGAAACGACCTACATATGTAAAGCAAACCTCAAGCAAGTGGTTGGTTACCTAATATCCCCCCCAACTTCGAATCTTGAGAGGAGAGAAAGATATGTTTGATAGCACTATTATTCTTAAGACGTACAATTAATTTGATTACAAGAAGGAAGGACTTAGCAGATGCATTTCTATACTTAAGCCTTATTCATTTTGATAAAGTACCTACCGTATATAATAACGCGCCTACTCCGTGTAGTTGATGGACTCTCATTAAATAGGTACATGTACCTAATAATACATACCTATGAACTTTGAAAAAGGGCTAAGAGATCTACTGTATGGAGATACATGGGTATGGTTCCACAAATATACGTCCTCTCCACACCGGGCCTCGGAGCTGACAAAATCCAGCCAAGCGTCGGCCATGTCGGACCTTCTTCCATTCCACCATCTGCACATTCTTCCAAGGTTCTTTTTTCTTCAAATCTCAACTCCTCTCCTGTAACTAAAACCCGCATCGACTCCTTCATACGGCAGGAGATGAATTGTCAAAATCTTACTCAGACATTAATCGAGTCCTTTAATGCCTTAGCTGATGAAGTTCAAAATCTGAGTGACAGGCAGACTGTCTTGGAGCATAAGCTCCGATATGCTCAAGAGCAGGTATGGTTTATTTTTCTCTGTCTTTGAATATAGACTGGCCCTGTCTACACCATCTCCGCCCTTAGTGATGAGATATTATTAGCTCTAGATCAAGAGCTACCTTTGTCGTAGCACTGTTTGACAAATTTCCTTCAAGTTTCTGATATATTGCGGACAATATTTTCTGTTGATTACAAATGATAACTTTCTCTCCGACCTGTGACGCTAATATTGTTGGCTACCACAGTTCCAGTATCTAGCCGACAAATATGCCCCGGCGGCACCTGAGATCTCGGAGACCTTGCTAAACCTGCAAATCCCCCCCGAACTGCATAATCCGTCCCTAGCAAATAATAGCTTCGTTCCCTTGCCTAAGAGAAAGGCATCCGACTCGAAACATCAGATTGCCGTCATCATCAGAGAAGGGAGACGCGTCGCTTCATCCCTAACAGCCACTAGCAAGAGTAGTCGGTCCAGTAGAGATAGCTTCCCTCCCACCACCATGACCACTCTCTCGACCATCCTCGAGCAAGACTTCACCGTCGAGGGGAAGAAGAGTAACTTGAATTGCCCTTTCTCCCAGCCTTCCCCCAACACGGGAGAGAATCAGGAAGGTCCTCAGAATCACAGACGAGGAACAACGCCACACGATGCCCAAGATCCTATCTGTGCCGCCATGTATGATGATCCTGCTTCGCAACCTGCTGCCTCTAAATGCCCGATTCGCTACTTAGATCAACATTCCCCTGAAGAGATCGCGCAATACTTAGAGACTCACAAGCATGAACTGCCAAGGAGCCACGAGGTTTGCGTGCGAAGGTATCAGAAAAATGAAGAGCATATCAAGAAACTAGACGCCAAGTATGGCAATCTTGCAAGCATGGTTGAGGGTCTTAGTCGGATTCACCAGCCTATGTTACCCGAACAGGATACCCGACCTCAGAGCGAAGTTGAAAAGACCTCGAATGAGCGGGTTGAGAACTGGGCTCAGACAGTCAGCGCAACGGTCTCGGATGACCTGGAACGTACTGCTTTGGAGAATGACGATGAAGGCCTCGATAGACAAAGCCACTTCGACCGACCGCTTAAGGAGGTGCGAGTAGGCGAATCTCCTAGCCGCCCCTGGGGTATTTCAGTCCCAGTTTTTGACGCTCCACCTGGTGGTGATGGCTTAGATCGACCAGAATCTCCTCCACCAGCCCCTGTTAAGATCCCGTCGTTATCACCGCAAGAGACACCAGCGAAGAAGATGGGGAAGTGCCCCTTCGACCACACGAAGTTGACAGAGATGATGAACGGCTCAAGTCCTATCAAGCGTGAAGACAAGGGTTCCGTAAGACTTGCCGACGTTCCGATGAGCAGTCAAACTTCCGTCCCGGCGCATGAACCGCCTCCTACAGCTGCCAACCCAACTCAACCTTCTTTCATCAACGCGGACGACCTAGATCGTCGAAAGCAAGATAATAGGCCACAAATGCTATTTACTGGCCCTGTCTTCATCGGTTACCCTATCGAGGATGCTATTCGATTCATGCAGAGTTTCCAAGGGCAGCGGTAATGGCTCTTCACCTTGACTTCCCATGAGACGCTTTGATTCATGTCATGATTTAAGGGGTAGTTTATTATTTTGATATTATATTATGATTACTGGGGGAGTTAAACGCTTAGCATAGGCGCAAGGGGCGTGGCTTGATGCGTTAACGTATGCTTCTTGGAAGAACTACTTGATTCAAATTAGAAGAATGTTGACGTAACGCAATCATGTTTAGGTATGAAGTGCTGGATTTTTACTCTTTACTTTTATGATAGCATCTGCTAGGCGTTAGGAACTGGACATAGGACGATACCCTTCATAGTAGGAAATTGAGGAAAGTGCTTGATTTATAGTTATGACAATCAATATTTTGCAACCTTCATCAAATCAGAGTGCCTGCCTATCCCGTCTAGCTCTTATAGTAATCTGTATGCCGTACATCCCACCCGTCCCAAAATGCAATGAGCTGGTATGTCTTATGCTCTCTTTACCTCGCATCGCTAAACGCCAAATACACGCTGTACGTAAACCTCGTTGAAAGTTACATATTACAATATTCTATGCCTCCTCCTCAGCGTTTATCAGCTTTGTTACCTTCGCCATCAGACTCGTCTCTATACCCGTCTTCCACTCCATCCGTATCCCACAACGAGATGTCATCGTCATCCATCAACGCCGCCTCGTCCGCCTCCCCAGGCCTCTGCTGTCTCCCGCTTCCGCCGATGCCGCTTAACACGCCCTCCTCGAGATCCTCGTAGTTCAGCTCCTCGTCGCCGTCGATCGTCACGCCGTTTTCCGCCGCCTCCTCTCTGGCTAACTCCTTCGCGCGCGCCATCGTGCGCCTGTAGATGAAGAAGCTCAGCGCTATACCTAGAACAGAGCCCAGTAGCATGCTCATGTAATTTACCACCTTGTCGCCCACGCTCATCTTATCTCCGGTCTCAGCCAGCAGCGCCAAACGGCTGCCGATGAAAACATGCACCAATAACTTCGGCGTCGCCATAGCTGTCGCGAGTGCGAAGCGCAGAGGCGTGATGCTGGGGATGGTAGCGAGGAAGCCGTTGCTCAAGCTGAACGGCAGCGGACAGAAGCGGATAGCGGCAAGCACGAACAACCCGTCTCGCCGAAGCACCTGGCCCAGCGCCACGAACCGCTTGTCCGCGCCCACCAGGTTATGCACATACCCGCTGAGGACGGTGCGGCTGGCGACGAAAGCAGCGAGCGAACCTAGCACGGTCGCGGAAGCGACGATAAACCACCCCCCCGGGAACCCGTACACGAAGCCCGCGATCGTGACGCACGTGCTGTACCCGATCATGGGCGGGAACCCCGACGCGCACGTCATCAGGAACACGATGATCCACCCCCCGGGGAGCGCGCGCCATCCCGCGGCTACGGGGGATAAGGCGGCGAAGATGCGGTGCGAATATACGAGGAAGACGACGAGAAGGACGTTGACGATGAGCAGGGCGAGGACAGCGAGGACCCGCTGGATGGGGGTGAGGCTGAAGAAGAGTTGTAGGGTTTTGTTGAGGATGGATACGCTGGTGCGCATTATACGTCGGCCGAGTGGCGCGCTGGAGTCGTCGTTGGCGGTGGAGCGGGAGTACGGTGTTGAGAGACGGCGGGCGTTGAGGCCTGATGTTGGGCGTTGGAGATTCGGACGGACCCATGGAGGGACTGGGCCTTCTGTTCGAGGGGACGGAGGGGTCGGAGAGGGGGATGGCGAAGGGGATGGTAGAGGAGAGGGCGAGGGTGAGAGGGAGGTGCGTAGCATGGGCACCTGGGCCTTGGAGGAATTGGGTGGCATTTTGACGAATAGATGCGTCTACAATAGATCGGCTTCTGTAACGGTCGTATCGGAGGTGCTCAGAAATGGTAAGCTACCGGTGTTGACGATATGGACGGAAGCTCTGGTTAGGAGCGCAAGGGAGGTGGTATTCCGGAACGAGACGGAAATCAGTAGTAGAGTGAGTTGCTCCCAGTCAGCACTACCTGTCCATATTTTGGGTATAGACGACAAGAAGACGTTGGAGTTCTTTAGCAGAAGTTGACAGTTCTGGCTTGAAGCTAGGGAGCTGAAAGATGTTTCTAATGTTGGCAGGATGACAGGGACAAGTGTTACTACCTATCCACACATTAACGTCTGTAAGATATGAGCGGCTGAGAGCTAAAAAAGAAGCCAATTGGAAAGGGTAGGTATTACGGGGAGCTAAGCACCTTACATGCGTGTGCTATGTAACGATTCAATGTTTTAACAAAGGTGGGTTGGTACCTACAATGTATGACTGCAGACTCAGCCACGATGTAATGGCGCGGCAGATGTTCCGGTTGCTTGCTTGGTCTCAGGATGATGGCTTATGCAGAGGCATAAGAGGAATATAGAGAGGAAGTATGAAATCATATCCATAAGCAAATGCATGAAACACACTTGAACTCCCAAATCAGCGCCTGAGACGTAGCGACTTGGACAGTCTTTATAAATACTTGTAGGTACTTAGTCACGTCTCAATGTACCGTACATCCATACCTACATCCATGTACCTATGTAATTACATCATGCTCTGGTTAACGCTGAGTCTGGACCACTGGATCGCCCCGCGGCGGGCCGTCAGCCCCTTGGAGCCCGTTCCCCCGGACACAATTGGTAGCAAGTAGGATTACATCAAATCTCTACATTGGTAAATATTAGCGTCCGAACCGTTTTAAGAGAATATTTCAACTTTCTTTATTAGCCGCATTATCTACTGCTAGTCATCGGCCTCTACTGCTACTCGGACCCTTGGGAGGGTCCCTAACAAGGAGTCGAACTTTCCCATCGCCAATCTCAACGCCTTGGCTCAAGATATCAACGTCCTCCTTAGCTTCCTCTTTCTCCTTTGACCCTTCTCTTGTCAACGATTTATCCCAGCTTCGCGCATCGATCCCGAGAATACCCCCCATGTTATTACGATCGCCAGGCACCGAGAACTCACGATACACATATCTCCACTCGTTGAGGAAGTTCCGGATAGCCTTGCCCACTTTGTCCTTACCATTCTTACTGTGGTGACCGGTTCCAGTGATGGCATACACGGGCCTGCTCTCCTTGCTGTTCTCCAAGAGAACTTTCTCCAGATATTCTACAGCCTCGTCCGGGTGTAGCCCGTGTAAATCCACAAAAATTTCCGAATTAGACGAGTTATGTTTATTGCGCTCCTCGTATAATTCACGTGCAGCCTCACGGTGAGCTTTTCGCATGAGGTCGTTTTCGCTCTGGCCACGAAGGCTGAGAGCTTTAGCCGCTCGAGCATCGTTACGGTTCCACGCCTGGGCAGCACTAAAGAGATATTAACTTCATGTACTTCTAGGAAAAACACTGAACAACAAACCTTTGTAAAAACTTATTTCGGAGACCACCATGCTTGATGGCCTCCTGGCGAGCCTTCAGGTAGGCTTTGTTGGCTTTGTCTCCCGTCTCCAGCCACGGAATGTGTTTAGGCATAGGGATAGCTTGAGCAGCAGCGCTGTTTTCTCCATTCTTTACGTTTGTAGCGCTTCCATTGCGACCAACCTTCTTTGAATCTTGACGGCTAGATCCAGATCCGGGCCCTGGAGACGGGGACATCTTCACAATGTCCGCCAGAGAGCTTGGTGTAAAATTTTCTTTGTGGCCATGACCGTGGCCACCACGCTTGCCATGATGTTTCTTATTGGGCTTAGCTGAAGCAGATCCGAGAGAAGGAAATGCATCGTTATCATCTATCGATGGTGCACTCACGCCTTCCTTTGCCTGATGTCGGCTTCCAGGCCGCGAACGCGGCCGAGATCCATCGCTGCCTGCGTAACCGTGTGGCTTCAGCCCGGGTGGAGGAGTAACTCCGGCGGGTGGGTAATTAAAGCTGGCAGCGTAGGGATTTAGTTCCGGAGTGCCTGGTCGAAGTGATGGAAAAGAACTGAAATCCTGAACCTGCAGATTCTGGCTCTTCTGTGGTGGCGTATTGCTACCGTCTACGGTGAGGCGGTTCATAAGATGAGCCGGGTCGTGAGAGAAAATGCACGTATCTCCGGCCAAACAGTTGCCCATAACCCAATACCTAAGAGATTAGCATGCAAAGTAAGCTTGAATATAAGAAGCGGAAACTTACTTGCAAATGTGATTGCTAAGATCATGGCTAAACCGGCAGTCCGCCCGGAGGCATTGCCCAGTAGACAGATAAAATTTGCAGATAATGCCAGCTTTCTGCTGGGTCGAAGGTGTCGTAGGTCTTCCGTCTGGTGTCATAGACTTCCCGATGAGAACGCTCTTTGATTCGGGTGTAAGGCCAGAAGCATTCGTCGAGTCCTGGGCCTGGGTTTCCATTATAGACGCGATAGTAGCACTAAGATCATAACCATGCATAGAGAGAGCTACCTCGATCTCTTCATCGGTCTTGGACTGCCCGAGAATAGAACGTAGCATGTCATACGGAGTCATGTCCGTCTGTTGAGAAGACACATACTCAGGGGCAGCAGCGTTCAGACCACTAGAAGTGCCCACGGAGGAGGTAACACTGAGTGCGTCGTCACTCACTAACCAATCGACATTCTCGGTCTGCAAGTCACTGAATATCTCTTGTGAGGGACTCGTATCGTTGGCAAACTCGTAGGCGTTCAAATTTGGACTATGTGGTATTACTGGGGCAGCGAATGCGAGTCGCGGTGACGGACGAGGAGATGAGAAAGGAGATACCGTCGAGGACTTAGTTCGGCTCAGGCTGGTCGGAATGAAACCTGGAGGAGCCAAAGGGCTCACTCCCAGCCGAGGAGAACCAGACAAGGGAGTCGACGAACCCCGCCACGAGGCTGGAGAAGGTCGCCGAAGGATTGTTTGTCGTATTGGTGGAGGCGAAGTCGCACTACCTCCCCCATCGCGGTATCTCCATAATACGTCGAGTACTGCATTTTCTAGACTCGGGCCGCTCAAGCTGGTTTCCTTCTTCAGCAGCTCCTCGACTTTATCTGTTTTATCATCGTCGTCGAGGTTCGGGTCCTGCAGGACAGGAAGGCATATTTCGAACGTTTCGTCGGAAACCATGATTACGCGACTTGAATGGGGCAGTGAATGTTAGCGGAGGGTTGGAATCAGGTAGCAAAAGCACGAAAGAATAAGCAAGGACGGGTCGGGACGCTGATGGAATATATCAAGCACGGACGGCTTGTAAGGGATGTTTGGCGAGGCCGGCCGATGCCAAGCATAAGCAAACCGAGCTGTTGCGTAGGAAAGTGGTAGATACTTACATATATAGCCTAGACAACCCAGATACGAGACGGGTGAGAGAAAGAGCAAAAAGTAGGCGCAAGAACGCGAAAAAAAGGCGGAGGGTTAACTAAAGGATGGGTGCCACAGAGAATAAGCGACTATTCGCATTATGCGGATGCCGTGAGACAAGATTCGTGTATTGAAGGGAAAAAGCCCTGGCAAAGCAGGTAGAACGAGTGTGTCGAGTATTTCGAGTATGTCGAGTATCGTAGTACTGAAATGTAGTATTCTCTCAGAGTACCTAATGAACCAGAAAGCCTTGTTAGGATTTCAGCTCCCAAGACTTGGGCCTGGTTGCCTCGTAGTTGCACTTGCGTGTCGCGGGAACAAGGAGGCTTCACAGGAGAGACGTGGGAAACCAGTAAAGTTAGCAGGTCTGACGGGGTTGATGCAATCATGTGGGGGGCTCAGCTAGGTAATATTAACGACTTGCTAATAGAAGGAGGTATGGACCCAGTATAGCTACTATGCTACTATGCTAGGCGGTATAAGATACACAAGTGCACCCAAATTATACTCCAATTATACGCTAATAGGGTGATACTCCACTAAGTATATATACTAGGCTGTAAGGTACAAAACTCAAAGTTCTAAGTCGGGGACCGGGCTTTGTCTCAAAGACGCCCCGTACCACTAAAGACCTTCCGTCGTACATCATCATGGATGTAGTTACATACATGTATGTACGCTTCAATGTCTACATACACATGTACATCTGTATGCAGGCAACTGACGAAGTACATACATATACCTACGTACCTATATGTAGTGTCTCAATACGGGCGAGTGCTCTTATCTGATTTGAACACATGTGGACTTTCTACACCGAAAAGCAATTAACTTCGTAGCTATTCAAGCTTTGTTTTAGCTTACCAATTCCCAAACCAACGAGACACTTCCCAACAAACATCAGCTAGAATGAGGCGATAGATACGAGTGTTTCGCCCAGATCCAAGCTACTCCAGGGGAATGGCTGTGCCGAAAACAGGTAGCACGCCATAGAAATTGTACCAGAGCGCAAGCCACCTACATTCTTTGAAGCACCAGTCAGCCGCTTATCAGCGAGACAAGATGCTCGTTTGGTCGGAGCCGAATGCGGTCTTGCCGTCCGTCCTATACATAAAGAGCACCTCAGTTCCTGTATTCTTGTACTACCTACCCCCACGCATCTCGAGGGCTTTCTTATGGGCTTCTATCGTCTTAAGTCAACTTTCGCAGGCAACAGGTGTTTCTAGCTAAATTATATTCTCAAGGTATCTCGTCCTCGTCCTCGTCTCCGAAGCCGAAGCTAAACCCACCCGCATTATCCTCAACGTCGTTCTTTTTCCCAATCGCATCTTCCCATTTTCGTTTCTTGCTCTGATTCCTTCGGTCTAATTCTTCAAGAGCACTATCAAGCAGATGAGGATAATGGGTCTTCAGCCGCTCTGCAAAGAGATCGTAGGCGCTTTCAATGTTCCTTTTGAAGCCGGTAACTTGATCGGGCTTGTCTTTAAGGAAAGAGAGTACATCCGCCAGATGTGATTTGGGGACGAAGTTCTGAGTGAGAGCTATCCCAGCCTCAAGATTAACAACCAAATGCCACCAACCACTAGGAACGTGGAGGATTTCGCCTGCTTTGCAGACACCTTCAACGCAACCCGGCAGAGCACGTGCTTCTTTATGGAACTCTAATAGCCATTCAGCTATGCTTAATGGACTGGTGACTTCGCTGCTATCCTCTGAAACATAGACACCTGGGACCTGCGCTGTCGGGGGGAACATGATCCAATACTTCGAGCCCTCTAATACGGCGTTCCACGCGCTGGTTCCGTTCGGATCTTTGTGGAAAGTCGAGCCGCTGCGCTTCGGACCGATGATAAGCCAACGGTGGGCAGGTCGTTCTTCGCCGAGCAACTCGAATAAATCAGAGCCGAAGCACTCGGGTGGCCAATATACGGCATCTGTATTGTGTCCGATTTGAATCTTCATCTTCTCGGCGAAGCCCTTATCAAACAGATATAAAGGGCTCTCATCCTCATTATTAGACATGTATTGATGATAGATCGAAAATGGCCAATCTACAGCTTCAGCTCGAAACTCAACATCCGAGTATCTCCTTTTTAATTCCTGGATATTCCAGTCATTGCATACCGGCCACCGCTGTATGCAATCTGTCAATATGAACGGCTTACTGCTCCAAGTCTGCGCAAAGTCATCATAGCTAAGTCGTTCAAACCTGCGAATCTGGTTCGCTTCAGGAATGCCAAGTGAGTATTTTTCAAGAACAACGTGAGCGCAGGCAAATGGCCTATGTATGACATCGGAAAAGACATCGCTACAGTCGATCCTAGCTCGCCAACTAGCTGGGATTTTTAGGAGTGTGTTTCTCCATGAGCCTTCCCATGCGAGCGGTTGGAGGCTAGTCCTAGATAGTTGATAGACAAATCAGTCAAACAGAACATAAGATGCATGGGCGCTTTCGTCAATGAGTCACTAATGACTATTTTACTTCACATGATTATAGTAGGACTTACTCAAGAAACAGCGTTTTCCATAGCTCGTCTAGTTGGCAAAAAGCATAGAGAAAGCGGCATGTAAACCCGGTGTTTTTCAACGACAGAATATCAAGGTATTCAAGTATTTGCAAGATCATCTCATCTGGAAGATGACCTAACGAACCAAGGGACAGACGGGCGGTTGGGCCAGATACGAGATATTGGTTTCCAAGTGGTTTGACACCCAATGGGTGGACCGGAATCGAATTTGATGACATCTCGGAGATTGGTGCCTCCAATTCGCCTCCATTTGCCGTCGCATTTCCGCTAACGCCGCCTCGATTGATGTCTTTTGCTAGGAGCATGGTCGCTAGAATTGGCTTCCAACTACCGCTTTAGGCCAAGTTTTTTTTTTTTTCGCAATATACTCTTGATAGTAAGAGGCTTCGCCACACAATATTAACAACCAAGACTGGGTGAGTCACAAAACTATATCCATCATACTCTCGCCCACGCTCGAAAATTCGGCTCTGTAATGCTCGGTTTTGTGGGCCCTATATATTAAGAAGTCTGGATTCGAGGTTTTAATTTTTTTTTTTTTTTTGGAAAATAAAAATAACCAAAAAAAAGTTTATCTGATAACTCATAAGATAGAACCTTCCAAAGTTCACAATCCACAATCTTAGCTCCCAAGGCCCCGCATCAGGGTTTCACCGAGGTTTAACCCCACTCAAATTTTTTTTTACTGCCTCTCTACGTCGACTTCATTGATCGGGCTTTTCCTCCCACCTTCGATTTTTCCAAATAACAAAACAACCAAGACAACAAAAAGAACAACTTCATTTGGACAGTTCGTTCTCACAATAGTTGAGAGCTTTCAGTCCATTTTCTTTCACACACTTCATTTATTTCTACGCGAGACGACTTGCCTTTGTGCAAAGATCGTGCGCCCATTTTCTACATAAACCCCCACCAAGATCGCCCGCTCTCAAGTCTTCTTGAATTCTAAGCTGTGCTTGGAATTCGAGGAGTCACATCGATTCATTATCTGCAATTATGGCTACCGACAAGGGGCTCGAGGATATCGAGCAATCCCAAATTGAATCTAACTATGACGAGACCGTCGACTCTTTCGATGAGATGAACCTGAAGCCTGAGCTGCTTCGAGGTAAGTGGCGCCAACTTGCAAATGTCTACAAAAGTTTTCGCGCTAACTGACGATGATTTACAGGTGTCTACGCTTATGGCTTCGAGCGTCCTTCTGCTATTCAGCAGCGCGCCATCATGCCTGTCATCAAAGGTACGTTCTCGCCTACCTACTTCCCCTCAATGATTGACACGCCAAATATTAACCCGCCATAGGTCACGATGTAATTGCGCAGGCCCAGTCTGGTACTGGCAAGACCGCCACCTTTTCCATTTCCGTTCTTCAGAAGATCGACCCCAACCTTAAGCAGTGCCAGGCACTCATCCTCGCCCCTACCCGTGAGCTGGCTCAACAGATCCAGAAGGTCGTCGTCGCCATTGGTGATTTCATGAGCATCGAATGCCATGCCTGCATTGGTGGAACTAGCGTCCGTGAGGACATGAAGGCCCTTCAGGAGGGACCCCAGGTCGTTGTCGGCACTCCTGGCCGTGTCCAGGACATGATCCAGCGACGATTCCTGAAGACTGACGGCATGAAGATGTTCGTTCTCGACGAAGCCGATGAGATGCTTTCTGTAAGTGTTATTATTATTATTATTGTTGTTGTTATTATTATTTCTAATGCCTAGGAATGCTAATGTCTTTCATCCAGCGTGGTTTCACCGAGCAAATCTACGACATCTTCCAGCTCCTACCCCAGTCCACTCAGGTCGTTCTTCTATCCGCTACGATGCCTCAGGATGTCCTCGAGGTTACGACTAAGTTCATGCGCGACCCCGTTCGTATTCTCGTCAAGAAGGACGAACTTACTCTTGAGGGTATCAAGCAATTCTACATCGCTGTTGAGAAGGAGGAGTGGAAACTCGACACCCTTTCTGATCTCTACGAGACAGTCACCATCACCCAGGCTGTCATCTTCTGCAACACCCGCCGAAAGGTTGACTGGCTTACCGACAAGCTCACCGCCCGTGACTTCACTGTCTCGGCTATGCACGGTGACATGGACCAGGCTCAGCGAGACCTGATTATGAAGGAGTTCCGTTCCGGATCTTCTCGTGTCTTGATTGCTACCGATCTCCTGGCCCGTGGTATCGATGTCCAACAGGTTTCCCTTGTTATCAACTACGATCTCCCCGCCAACCGTGAGAACTACATCCACCGTATTGGTCGTGGCGGTCGTTTCGGCCGAAAGGGTGTTGCCATTAACTTCGTCACCGCTGAGGATGTCCGAATGATGCGTGAGATCGAGCAGTTCTACAGCACCCAGATTGAGGAGATGCCGATGAACGTTGCTGATCTTATCTAAAGAGTGTTCCTTTTTCCTACTTGTAGGGGATGGTCTGTCATAGCATGAGGGATAAAGGTTTCTCGTCTTCTGGCATGTCTAGGAGGTATCGGGAAATAAACGGACGGGGTGATGATGTTACGTCCAACATGATTTCCATAGGCACGACTTGGCAACGTGCCGTAGTTGATACGGAAGAAAAATGATGCATCTGGGCTTTTGCGGCTAGGAATCTAGCACCTAATACTGGTAATGCATGTGGCCTGATGATGGTGGTGGTAGACAGGTTATTGCTCCCTTCCGTGTTATTCTGTACCTAGGCCGCCAGACTTTTCCTAAATAAATGATCTGAATTCTACGTTTTGTTGGTTGGCAGTAATTGATGTGAAATTTTAAGCTTACTTATCTTTAGGTTAGGACCAGGACCTATAAAATGTATGCCCTCCTAGCTGTGTCATCTGAATATCTTCATCAGCAACCTACAGCCAGTCTGCCCGTCCAGTCATGTTTAGGGATTTTCTAGACTTACAGATTCAATATGCCCCAGGATACAATTAATACATATACGGAATATGTACATACACGTAGGCACCATATGGGGGCAGGTACGTCTTACTTCTCTGGAGATTTGATATTTGTGAAGCTAATGTTAGGAAAGGGGAGGCGACTGGGATGAAACAGAGTGCCTTCCTTGAACTGTATATCATCATCAAACTTTTACCTCTCCTACCGAACTTTCCTCCTTCATCTCCAGTAGTCAATTGATAGCGTCCTTATTGGACTTTATGCCTTTCAAGTTAATAACACTATTATTGAGTTGATATCATCGTTGTCTCTTTCAAATCTGACTAGAATTCCCTGCCTCCGCAGTCTAAATATCTTGCAGTTAAGCATCCTATTTCTATCTTACAATTAGAGCCACTTCCGTCAATCGTCCCATAATACCTGTCCTTCCCCAATATCGCCCATTCGTATCTCTTCGCATTACACTATGCATGCCATGGAAGAGACTCAGAGGCTTTTCAACATTGCCAGGCTTGAAGAGAAGCTCCAGAAACCTGAGAACCAACAGAACGCCCTAAGGCTTCTCCAAGCACTTACGGTTAAGGAGATCTTCGCCGCCAAGAGGAAGTTGGACTCAATTGAGGATGATCTGTGTAAGCTCCGAGAAGCTAACACTACAAACGGCGTTAGCAACGAACGTGTTGAAAAGCAGCTAGAAGAACTGCGCAAAGATCAGGAGGCTTTCCATGTGCTGATAACCAAGGCGGACACAATCGCCCATAACACCAAAGACGATCTCGAGAGCCTCCGCGCCAAGGTCAGCGACGAGTACTTTAAATTAACTGCGGACAATGTCCGGTTTAGCAAAGACATCAAGACGTTAAATAAGCAAGTCGACCGACATAAAGAACAAATATGCACTATAGAGACAGCCCTCGAGAATTTTCGCTCCAAGTTACCTAGGACTCAGCAGATCGCCCAACTAAAAGATGCGGTGGCCCGCCTACAGCCCTTGGTGAAATCTCTATCCGAGAAGTTGGAGACGGCTTCCATGCTTAACCCAGATCAAAAGAAGGAAATGATGAAAGCCATTAGCGATCAAGCGCGAGTTCGCCAGTTTCTAGACAGCTTCATTCCTAAACAAGAGGACTTCTTCCAATTCCTAGAGAAGCTTCCCGAGATGTGCTCTCCTACAATGTCACATGGTAAGATCAAGTCATAAAATACATCACTGCAGAGAAACTTATACAGGCTTCCTAGAGTCCATCCTAAAGAGGGCGATGGATGAAGGCAGGGCAGGTAGTCAACTATTCAACCCCACTTCATCAGGACCGCAACCGCCCCTAAAAGCAGTCCAAATGCTGGAGCATTATAACCACTTCAGTAACTCGTATCGAATAAAGCGCCCCAAGAGTGACGCTAGATTTATCAGACAGTACCTCAAGAAAATAGACCACAAGGCCGCGTGGTTGATTCAGATGAGGCTTCAACAGGAATACCCTGATCTAGTGGATATACTCCAACATGCCGAGACGAGCAATAAGACGGACGTGATGATATTCATTAATATTGACAAACTATCTTGGGACCATGTCAAGATCATAATGCGCAGAATTAAGGGCAAGGAATTATTCAACCTGCTAGAGATGACTGAGGAGCAGGAATCAGGTGTGTCCTTACCACATAAGAGGCCAATAATGGAGGCACTGTGACCGAGTTTCGCATTCAGCCTACACGAATCGAGCAGGATACTTCTAGCAATAATGGCTGAGCTGTGTGGTCGACTAGGTATTGACTCTTACACCATATAGATTATTTCTACTACTATGAGACAACCTGAGCTATGTGCTGAATTTGCTCAAGTACACCCAATATTTACCGTTTGTAGCCAACTACCCTGTTATCTTATCTTCGACCAGATCAAAACTACAAAAGCAATTCAACCAATCCTCAAATTCTTCGTATCATCTGATAGTCCCGTGGTATCCAGACCAGTGTACTTGTTAATCCAGCCCAACACTTCCTTGTGCCAATGAAGCGAGTTCTCGGGTTTCAACACCCACTAGCACAATTCGCAGTCAGTTATCACTTACATCGCTAGAATCTACCAATGCGGTTTTTTTCTAATACTAGACGGTATATATATATCGGTAAGACTTACATGGTTCTCATCCGGGAACATCAAAAAGCGACTTTCGACACCTCGCGTCTGGAGGGCTGCAAGGCACGTTTTCCGTTAGCATTTCGTAACAAATACCCAATACCAAATACCTAATACCAAATAGGCAATATCTAGGTACCATCTATAATATTCCGCTTAAAGGTAGGTACGTACCATTAAACGCAGCCAAGCCCTCCGAGATGGGCAACCGATAGTCGAGCTCGCTGTGGATGACGAGCTGCGGCGTAGCCCACTCGCCGACGGAGGCGGCGGGGTCCCAGCGCGCGTAGCTGTCGCGGTTCTCCCAGAGCACGCCGCCGAAGTCGTGGACTGGGAAGAAGAGCTCCTCGGTCGACCAGTTGCTCATGGTGCTGAAGATGCCGTCGTGGCAGACGAGAGCTTTGAATTTGCGGCCGAGGTCGTGGCCTTGGATCCAGTCTATTGGGTAGGGAGGGTTTATTAGTATGGTTTATGAGTATTTTACGGGGTTGGGGTTGGGGCGGGGGGATGGAGAGGAACGGGACTAGGAGAGGCTTACTGATCATGTAGCCGCCGTACGAGGCGCCTAGAGCTACGGCGTTGGTAGTGTCGATGTAGGGGATGTTGCTTGCGATGTATTCGAAGCAGTTTACCACTATAGTATCCTTAAGTCAGCATTCATCTCTCATGGACGTATGGTGAAAGGGAATCTGTGGACTTGACTATGTTCCACAAGGGTATTACCCCTCAGAAAGGAACCCATGACTCGAGAGGTGGATAAAAGGGATACGTCCAAGTTAGAGATATAATACTCACGATCGTTATAAGGTCTTCCACCCCAATCCTTAGCAATCCCATCCGTAAACGCCTGCCCATATCCGGTACTGCCTGTCGGGTTCGGCATAACAGCAACGTAACCCTGTTCAGCGAACACTGCAGGATTCCACCTCGTGCTCCAACTCTCCGCCCATGCACCCTGCGGCCCTCCGTGTATTAGAAAAGCCAGGGGATACTTCTTTCTGGGGTCGAAGTTAGACGGCTTCATCACCAGCGCATGGACCTGGTAATCACCCGCGCCCTTAAACCAAAACTCATCGACTTGTCGCTTTGTCAGGCCAAACGACTTCCCCTCCTTCGAACTCGAAGACACGAGCCCCTGTTCCTTCGACTCGGGGTCGATGATCGAGTACGAGGAATTGTCTATGAGCGATGTGGACGTGAAGAAGAGACGGCCATCATCCCTAGAAAGATTGTGGAAATCCCCCACCGCCCCGTCTTTCGTCAACGGCTGCGGCAGCTCCTTGGCTTTCAGCGGGCTCGAGGGAAGCTTGAATAGGATCTGGCGCGCGTCTTTCTCGGCCGTGACGTACAGCTCCTCGTCGTCGTTGCTCCATACGATGCCCTCGGGCCGGAGATCCCAGGCGCCCTCGCCGTCGGCCGTCTTGTAGAACTCCTGGACGTTGCTCAGGTCCTTGACGTCGGGGATCAGGAGGAGTCGCCACTTGTCCGATTCGTACTGCTTGTTTCGCATGCGCTTGAAGGCTATTCTGGTCCCGTCGTGAGAGAACACCGGGACGCCCGTGTAGCCCTGCAATTCGCCCGTCTTGACGACCTGGGGGAACGGGGGCTTCGATTCCGTGAAGGTCTTCAGGGGAACGTAGTAGAGGTCCGTCTTAGTCCATAGCGCGGGGTTCAGCTCCGGATCCTTGGACACGAAGATAAGGCCCTCTTTGCCGATGTCGTAGTCACTCGCGTCTCCGAAGGGAGGTACCGGGCACTCGAGTCCCGTGCCTGCTAGAGCGTTTACTAGACCGGGTTCCTGTAATCTGTACTGCTCTCCCTCCTTCTTGAGTGCTCCGTAGAATAGACCCTGCTTATTCCCTGAAACATAGGTGTCCCAATGCCGCACAAATAACCCAGTGTAGACCCTGCCACTTGATCGAGGGTTCTTCTCGTCTGCTAGGTTTAATAGTTCCCCCGAGGAAGTGGTGGGAGCTGTGCCGGCAAAGGCGATGGTCCCATTACCAATATCTTTTGCCTTGATATTAGAGATTGAGCCATTGAAACTCTTGATCTCATATGGACTACAGGGATTTTGTGAGCACGGTCAGCTAGATATGAATAGAACAAACAACCTGTACTCACTCTGAGCCCGGCTTGGTAGCATCAGCTACTAGAAGAGAAGTAGTAGATTCTCCATTCTTCAAGAATACAAATTCGGTGTCTGAAACCCATGTCGGCTCAGTATAGGTCACGTCGTCAAAGAGTTGAGTTGATAGGCGAGTCTTAATATCCAGTACTTTGATAGCATAGTTCCTGGAGTGTGACTCGAATAAGTATTGAGACACTGGGTAGCATTAGCTTTACTCCTGTATTGTGAGACCCTAGATCTGGGGTATACCGGTGAATAGAGCGAGTGTGCCGCTAGAATTAGGCACTGCCGCGCTGCGGCGTGGGGCGGAGAGTAGCACCTCCGGGGTGAATTTGGTGGCCATAATCGTCATGGTGGATGTGAATCGAGGATGACGGATCGAATTTAAAGTGAATATTCCCTTTCTAAACTCAGTAGATACTCCAATACGAAACGATACTTAATAGATGATCACAACGACCCTTTTAGGAAGCTCCCTCTGATCATTCTCTCCCTCACCGTTCATCCGGGTGTCCACTATGATGTCTTGGTTGTAATTTAGGTAACTAACGGGACATTGGTCCTGTCCCCGCACATTTAATAGGGGAAAATTCACTCTTAGTTGCATAGTATCTAGAGATTCATAAATTTAATCAGAGCCTTGTTTTGGGTTTGCATATCATATAATAGTCAACTTGAGCATTGTAGCATTATTTAGCCAGGCGAGTTCTATATTCGGATTTGAAACTCTTCTCGAACATAACCTCTCGTCTCACCCGGTCGGAAATATCCTTGTGAATATTCCTCGTTGCGAGATACTCATAGAAGTTATGCGAATGTATGATACCGACCCCAAGTCGAATTCAAGCTCCATAAATACACAGTCCGCCAACCTAGTCCATCGGGTATCTCGAGGGAATAATGCAGCGGCACAAACCGCGAGGCCCTCCTCTCTAAGATATCAGAATAATATAAGCCTCTTGTCCTTGAGCGATCTCCCCAAACCAACGCCATACATGCTAACCTTATGCCCGTTCCTGACAAACGCCGAAATAATGCAATAAGAGAGAGGGAGTTGTCTTAATCGTTTAACACCGCCGTTTTAGTGTGGGTGGGCGACAGTCTACTTGCGTGAGGCGCCAAAGTGCGTTCGCACTTTCTTTGTTTCGCGGGAATCGGTCTCGCTATCCTCGTCCGCATCCTTGTCTTTCTTCGCCTGCGTTCTCTTCTTGCCAGTTTTGCTGGCCTTGTTGGAACCCTTATCGGTCGCGGAGGTTGGAGTTGGCTGATTCGAACCGCTATCCTTGTCCTTGTTATTGGCGAACGATGTCGAAACCGGTGTAGGCGCGGCAGGAGTCGAGATTGCGGATTGGGGTTCAGTATTATCGGGCTAGAAATAAGGCACGTTAATATTCATATAGAGGCTGATGCAAGAAGGCACGGAGAGACATACGTGAAGGCTATTATAGGAAATCGAGGATCGCGACCAGATATAGTCCTCCTCCTTTAGCTCGCCTTGCTTTCGCTGGGCGGCGGAACTGGTGCCCTTTATGTAGTTATCGAAACCCTTGACTATGTTGCCGAAGCGAGTATTGCTCAGGTATTTTGCCTCGAGATCAACGATAGTTTGCTCTAGTTGCGCCTGTTATATACCTAATGTTTAGCCACTACCTGTCTCGAGTCGCGTTTGCAAAGTGGACGCGACTCACTAGTTGACGATCTTGCTGTTTTCGCTTTGCCAGAAGCTCCTTAAGATTTTGGCGTTGCTTGTTGTACTCTGTGAGCGCAGCCTGGCGGTCACCATTAGCGGCGCCACCATTGCTGGGTTGGGCGTTTTCGCTCATCGTGAATCCAGATTCGTTCGGTCACTGTGGTTTTTGGTGATGATGAATTTAAAGTTTGACTCTTCTGTTCAGCAGAGCAATTCTGGTCCGAGCGCTCAGCCTTCCCGCTATTCCCCTATAGAGCTAGCGACCAGGTATTGAACTTGATTGGTTCCATGTTTGCATCCCAAGCGTCACTAGCGCTAAAGCTAATATCTGGGGCGTGCATTGGCGTCCCTCACGGGTCCTCAACCGTGGGTCACGTTGTTACCATATAGGGTATACGTAGATAAGTGTGTATATATGCAAATACCGAGATTTTATGAAGACAGCTTCGTAAACTTTGGAAGATAGGTAAGAGACAGATGTATTTCGTCCCGTAGATAGGATGAATTATATTTCCCTGTAATTATGCTCTTTATACCAACTAAATGTTCTGCGTAATTACCCGTTGACTTGAAATCAATAATCTATAGGTAGGTAGATTATAAATATGATGTCAACTCTACATATATACGGAATTGGGACCATGATTAACCTCTGGAGAAGATGCGATAGAATTATAGCATAGATGGTACGAGGAAACGGGGCGGCTACGGTTTTCGTCTTAACTATAGTTATTACTCACCTGTGCTGAAAACCTGATTCTTGTCATCTAATACGCTCATGGGATTGCTTACCAAGTGTTTCTATCCAAAAGTATTTCATAGCCGAGTCAATTACCGCTTAATCTAGTAATCAATAATTTGTGAAGCCTATACCAATCATGTTAGTAATGCTCAACTTCAACGTACCACCACGAAACCGATAGCTAAGGAAAATGTTTGAGGTTACTTGTTCAATTAGAGATACGTTTGCATGCACGGGTTCCAGATCGAGGTTTTGTAGTAACTCTATTGCCTGATCATCTATCTGCTAGTTTCCATATTATGAGCTAAAACGCAATGCATGTTTTATATGTGACTAACCTCGAGGCCGATACCAAAAATAGAGTCCAACTGGGCATCCATGGACTACCATGCCTCATAAGATGACCGGGTCTGCAAGTCCTGCGAGTCTGGGAAGATTAGCCTCACCCCTTGACGTTGTCTCTACTTGTGGTGCTTCTCATCTTCTTTATTCGCTCCTTCAGAAGCTTTTCTCGTAGCTCATTGGCCCGCTGTTGCGGAGTCTTAGTCTGATGATGAATGCGAGAGTCAGCTCTTCGGTCTGAATGCATATGACGAACTCCCTAAGAAGAGGTACCAACCTCATCGGCCGTCGAGGCCGCGTGGTGTCTTGGAGATTGGGGTCTGTCTTCATCTTCCGAAACATCAGCTGATCTGTCACGGGTACGAGGGGAGTTAGCAGAATATCTCCGCTTTCTCGAAGGGACATCTCTAGATCTGCTATCCTCTCTGCTTCTTCGTGGACTTTTCCGTCGCGGTCGTCTGGTATCCTCTGGCGATTCTGAAGGGGTTGGACTTCGCGTTGGAGACCGTCTTAGTCTTCCACGGCGGTTAGGTGAGGGGCTCCGGCTGATAAGTTCACGGACCGGTCTTCGCCTCGGGCTGCGGCTACGTGATCTCGAATAAGATGACGACCTTGACCGACTTAGACGTCGAGAATCTCGACGTGGAGGAGACCTTGAGCGACTGGATGAGTCTGAGTACCTTCGCCTTTTTGGCGCTGGTGAGCGAGATCTACTACTTCCAGACCTACTAACACTGTCTGGAGAGGAACTGTTTCTCCTGCGGTCATTTCTACGACCCCTGTAGTCTCGTGCCCGCCCTGGAGAACGATCTCGCTTTGCTGAGTTCCTGTAGCGGGGTGGGGATCGGCGCCCTCTAGAGCGGCGACGTGGTGGGGTGGGTGATCGAAGGCTCGCTCGTCGACTACGGTCGCTAGCCGTACTAGGTGAGCGAGAACGAGACGCAGAGTCTCTCGAGTCGGGACTAGCAGAACGGGAGGAAGAGCGACCACGTCGGAACTCTTGTCGACTTCCACGACGGCCTTGGGGCACGTAGCG